>JAVJAQ010001831.1:1267500-1852320 GCA_032362365.1 Zygogramma bicolorata | reverse complement strand
AACTTGATGTCTTGCTCCGTTAAAATTTTATTTTCGAAGTGCCAACTTTGAGTGTAGGCTCATTCGTTTTGTCTTTATAATATTCGTGTAACTATATGAGATTCACTACGGTTCTCTGCACGGATCAACGCAATATTATTCTGAAGACCTTATGGAAATATTTTTTTTCGATGGCATGACATCAACTTTTTTTTTAATTTTTCACTCATTATGTGGAACGCTCCGATCACGCAGCCCATTTTTATGGTGATGTCATGCCATTGAAGAAAAAAAATGAAAAAAAAAGTTGAGGAAAGACATCAAGTTACAAGTATCTGAGTATCGTTTCCTATCTGATGGATATCCTTTCGCGCATTTCGAACTTGATGTCTTGCTCCGTTAAAATTTTATTTTCGAAGTGCCACCTTTGAGTGTAGGCTCATTCGTTTTGTCTTTATAATATTCGTGTAACTATATGAGATTCACTACGGTTCTCTGCACGGATCAACGCAATATTATTCTGAAGACCTTATGGAAATATTTTTTTTCGATGGCATGACATCAACTTTTTTTTTTAATTTTTCACTCATTATGTGGAACGCTCCGATCACGCAGCCCATTTTTATGGTGATGTCATGCCATTGAAGAAAAAAAAATGAAAAAAAAGTTGAGGAAAGACATCAAGTTACAAGTATCTGAGTATCGTTTCCTATCTGATGGATATCCTTTCGCGCATTTCGAACTTGATGTCTTGCTCCGTTAAAATTTCATTTTCGAAGTGCCACCTTTGAGTGTAGGCTCATTCGTTTTGTCTTTATAATATTCGTGTAACTATATGAGATTCACTACGGTTCTCTGCACGGATCAACGCAATATTATTCTGAAGACCTTATGGAAATATTTTTTTTCGATGGCATGACATCAACTTTTTTTTTATTTTTCACTCATTATGTGGAACGCTCCGATCATGCAGCCCATTTTTATGGTGATGTCATGCCATTGTACGTTCGTTCGTTTTTCGTTAACCAGCTGACGAACGTCAACCCTCAGAAGTCGGAACTTGTGCGAGCAATGGCTCAACGAGGCCTTACCTTTTAACGTGCGATTACCCAGCACGGTGGCCCGGCGAGGATTCGAACCCCGGCCTTCCGCTTGATAGGCAGATATGCTAACCTTTACACTACCGAGACCTTTTGGAAATATTTTTTTTCGATGGCATGACATCAACTTTTTTTTTAATTTTTCACTCATTATGTGGAACGCTCCGATCACGCAGCCCATTTTTATGGTGATGTCATGCCATTGGAGAAAAAAAATGAAAAAAAAAGTTGAGGAAAGACATCAAGTTACAAGTATCTGAGTCACGAGTTTATGGGCGAAGGGGTACCTGAGGCTAGGGACAGGGTTCGGGGAAATCGAGGTTGGCAATTCTGGGGTAAATTAAAAATTTATGGTTCGGCATGATTATGGTTCGGACTTCCATTGTCTATATTTTTAACTCTATTGAAACCTGTTGCTAAAAGTGGAAGGATTAAAATGCAAATCAAGTGAAAAAAATCAAAATAAAATTTTTGGTCAATAATGAAAATAGGGATTGATTGATCAACGAAAATACCTTTGTTATACCGGACAATATCTGAATGAGCAATCCAGTCACCATCAATCTACGAAGCGAGGAATCGTCAAGTCTCTGATTGATCGGGCAATCAATCTCTGAAACACCAAAGGAAGTCTAGACAAGGAGCTGAGCAACATAAGGAAGGATCTTCAGAAGAATGGCTACTCAAAGAAGCTGGTGGATCGAACATTGGCTCGGACGAATCAGAGGAACACTGAGGAGATACTGGAACAGCAAATTCTTACCATCCCCTACGTACCATTACCATTCGACCATTCATTCGACCTAGACGCTAATTTGAGAGCTCCAAGAAAACGCTAAAGTAAAGTGGTAAAAACAGTGATAGTAACCCCGAATTTTGGCATAATCAAAGTGAACAGTGTAATCTAACTAACCAGTTAGTTCCATTAACATATGTCTATCCGAAAGTGCATAATAAGCAAATCAAATTCTTCATATTGAACACAACGCAGCCAGTCAATTTGCAAAAAACAATGGAACAAAAACTAGACTCTCTGATAAACACAATCCTGGTACTGACAAAAACAGTCACCGAAATCAAAAACGATACAAATGAAATAGAAAACAATCTGGAGAAAGTGAAGGAAGAAAATCGCGTACTGAAAGAAAAAATATGTACACTCGAAGCAAAAATTGATGTCCTGGAAAGAGTCCAACGGGAAAACGACATCATTTTCTATGGAATAGACGAAAATGAGCATGGTTCTGTGGATTCGATACGTGAAAAAGCGGTACAAATTGTGAATGAAATTTTGAATATCAATCTCAACAATAACAACGTAACCAACATTCACCGTTTGGGAGCGAAAAAGGAAAACAAAAATAGACCTGTCCTCGTGAAACTAAGCAACGCCCAAATGAAATACCAAATTTTCCAGAAGGCTAGTGCTCTGAAAGAAACGCCTTTTGCGGTTTCCGAAAATTATACAGGACGAGTCATGGAAAAAAGGAAAGCATTGATTCCGTATCTGATAAGGGAGAGAAACTCTGGGAAAACTGCCTACCTGAAACGCAACATCCTCCACGTCGAGGATAAGAAAATAATGGCGAAGGATATAGAGAGGGAATTTCCAATACCATGCTTTAACTCTGAGCAACAGCAACCCGAAACCAGCCAAAATGAGGAATTATCAGATCAACAGCGATCAGGAATCAGTCAAAGCCAAGACCAGGCGGAGAAGGTGACAAGGAAAAGCGAACGCACAAATTATGTAAAATAGGATTATAGTGGTCCCGATGATAGTCTTATCCTGATGCACCTCAATGTTCAGTCATTTAGAAATTGAAGTGGACGGTAACAAAATTTCCAACCCTCAGTGACAAATTGCTGAAAAATTCAAAAACTTCTTTGAGAGTACAAACGCCAACGTTGCTTTACACAGAAATACGGAGCGGTCAAATAACTTCTTAAACAATGTTAACTTTAACAATATAAATTCCTTTTTTTTCGCGCCGATAACAGAAATGGACGTTTCACATTGTGTTTCGAAACAAAAGCCAAAATTTTCAGCAGGCAATGATAATATTTCAATGATACTAATTAAAAGAAATATTGAACATCTGAAAGTACCCCTAACATTTTTATTCAATAAGTCACTAACTGAGGGAAAATTTCCCGAGTGTTTCAAAACAGCAATTATTGTACCCATCTTCAAAAAGGGTGACAAATTGAATATCAACAATTACCGCTGCATCTCCTTACTTTCTTGTTTCTCGAAGTTATTGGAGTGGATCGTAAATAAACAAATAAATAACTACCTGAACCTTCATAACATCTTGGCAAAGTCACAATTTGGATTCAAATCTGACTCGAATACGTCCGACGCAACATTTGCCTTGGTCGAACGCATCTATCAAACAATAGAAAATAAACAACATTGTCTAGGAATTTTCTGCGACCTGACCAAGGCATTTGATTGTGTCGATCATGAGCTCCTGCTGGAAAAACTCTATTACTACGGTTTTCGCGGACAAGTACACAACTGGTTTCGTTCCTACTTACTTCTTCGCAGAATGTCAGTCAGAATATTTCAACCAAAACACCAATCAATTACATAACTATCATTCAGAAACAGCCCACATTAAAAATGGTGTACCACAGGGCTCGGTCTTAGGACCAACTCTGTTTTTATTATATATTAATGACCTGACATTCAATTTTCCTGCAGCACACTTTTCACTGTTCGCAGACGACACTAGCATAATCGTTCAAGAATTAGACCAAGCCATTCTTCAAATCACTTCAAAAAATCTCATGTTTCACATACACGACTGGTTCTCTGCTAACAAATTACGTCTCAATTTCTCTAAAACTAATTCCATATTCTTCCAATTCTATAGCCATATCCCAGAATTTGACATTGAAATCAATAAAGAGGTCATTACTCCGACAAATTATACAAAGTTTTTAGGCATTCATTTGGACTGCAACCTGAAATGGACAGAACATGTCAGCCAACTGAGCAAAAAACTCCACAAGTTTCTATATGCCATTCGAACAGTCAAGCAGAACCTGGGCGTATCAGTTGCCAAAACGGTCTATTTTGCCAACTTCCATTCTTCAATGCAATACGGCATCGAATTTTGGGGAAACTCAAAAGATGCAAAAAATATTTTCATTGCTCAAAAAAAAGCAATACGAATTCTATGTAACCTCACACAAAGAGACTCCTGTAGAAACCATTTCCAAAAATTGAATATCCCAACATTCTATAACACCTATATTTTCAAAATAGTTCTCATCATTCATAAGAGGAGAAACGAATTGACGAGACCTGCAAACGTACATTTCTACCCAACAAGGAATCAAGATTTTATACTACCCACATACAGGTACGACCGATCAAGAAAAGGACCTCTTTACACAGGCATCAAGGTGTACAACAAAATTCCCGACAACCTCAAATCACTTTCTCAAAAAAAATTCAAACGCGAAATTAAAAAATTCCTGAAGCAGTACACCTTTTACAGCCTAGATGAATTTCTCAACCAAGAAAACCAATGAAAATTTGTGTGTTCGTGAAATCTGTTGAATTTTTGTAGCGCTCATTATCTGATATTACCCACATTCATTCCATTCTACAAATATCATCGGGACCAACCTTACACCACAGATACATTTTAGTCATTTTTTGCCACTTCTACAAATAATTTACCCTCTAGGTTAGATAATTATATACGTATGTATATGTATGTATATAAGTAGGTATATATCAACTGGTAATAGTTTCCTCAAGCCTTACTAGGCCGAAATACTTCAACGAAAGAAAGCAGTGTATGTATTCCTGATGTGTATGTATGCATGTAAGTAGTATTTCTAGGAAATAAATGTTCTATCTATCTATCTATCTAAGAGGACTTTCAGAGGGGATCAAGAGGATAGGAGGGAAATACAACGTTAGAGTCTGTTTTCGATCAGGAGAGAACACAATACGCAGCCAGCTCACAAAAATTAGACTACCGAATAAAAACAGCGACACCAACAACTGCGTTTACCGGATACCATGCGAGTGCGGCAAATCCTAGATAGGAGAAACCAAAAGACCATTGAAAGTAAGAATAGGGGAACACAAGAAATACACTCAACGAGGAGAAACATCGGAATCAGGAATAGTGGAGCATGTTTGGACAAACCATCACAGCATCAAATGGTCTGAAGCCGAGGTCATACACAAGGAGCACTGGTTCAAGAGAAAATTCAAGGAAGCCGCCTACATCCTCAACAACGACGCATTCAGTCATGCCAGCGTGGAGATCCGGAATGTGTGGAGGCCGCTTATCCAAGGCATGGACCGGCTGCGGCTCGATGAGGGAGAATCTCGCGCCAGTACATCCATTTCCCGCTGAAGATCGATCGGCACACTTCTAGTAGTAGCACCAGCTCGCCTTCTTGGTAGTAACACCCTTTCCCCCACCATAGGGAAATCGGGGGCTTTATAACCGACCACACCTCGAAATATTGTTAGTCATCACCCGAAGACGATTGCGGATACCAACAATCGAAACGTCGTGAGAACAGTCAACTTGAAACTTGGTTTCAACATTTTTTCAGGATATTTCATTCAATTTCTTTATCTAGGTACATTTTTTACTAGTATTTCATATTAGATACCTGAATTTTCTTGTCACAATATTATTTCATTTATTTCGTTATTTGAAATTCGTTTTGACTCATATTTCATATTCGAAATTCCGTTTTTTTTGTAACAAAAGTATTTTCGTTGATCAATCAATCCCTAATTTCATTATTGACCAAAAACTTGATTTTGATTTGATTTTTCTCACTTGATTTGCATTTCAATCCTTCCGCTCTTAGCAACTGGTTTCAATAGGATTAAAAATATATACAATGGAAGTCCGAACCATTACCATTTGGCTGATTACTGATTGTCTCCTGGTCTCTTGGTGTCTTTGTGGTAATAGTAAAATACTTGTTGCGTTGTCACAGCCAATAGCATACCTGCCTAAGTATTTTAAGTCGTTTGTTCAATTCTCATTAGTGTAAGGAGTTTCTTTGAGTAATATTTCACTAGCTTTGAAGTGTTCCTATTAGGATAAGTTGTTGATGTTTTTTCTTGTTTCACAAGCGCTAACCGCAACGCTTACTTCATATTAAATTGAATGTTTTTTTGAGAAGATATGACTATAAAATAACAGTGGTTTTAACTTTTAAATGAGAAATATATCCAAAAAAAATCATAAAGTGAATGAATCTTGATCTTGGTTACTGCGAGAGGAATTTCTTTCCACTGCTAGAATTCAATTGACAATACTTTCGTTTTCTTTTCAATAATTGCTCCTGTATATTCATGCAAAAAATGAATGCATTCATCTCTATTAATATTTTGGAATGGTACCATGGTACTTTTCGAAACAAATGATTATGTTTGTTCAGTGTCATCATATATTGAATATATCACAAACTGACAAACTAACACACGATTTATGCAGCAGTTTTGAGTAATGAGAAGTTCAGCCTTCACTTTTCAATAGGAACTTTTTAGCACTAGTCATAATAAAGTTAAGTTGGTGATTTTTATCTCTTATCACTCAAAACTGCTGCATAATCCGATATTTCTTTTAAATCAGTTCATTTAGTAATGCTTTTTTCAAATACACAACATGATTTCATTCACGAATAATCATGGTAGTCATTTTGTATGAATGGACATCACAATTGGTTGCATGATTACAAAGCGATATCTTTGAAAAGGTATTTTGTTCATAAGTTCATTTGGGTTACTAGATAAATTGAACACTATACATCAGAAGACGTAAATAACGTTCAAAGTATACCACAAATCAAATCATCTTTATTGTCTAAAATGAAAACATTTTGTCGACAAAGTCAATAAAAGTTAATAGCTTTAACAATACATTATATGTAACACTAAATGTAGATAATATTTACTTATATACATATAGATAAAATGAAAATGCATAAATAAGAACATATAAATATCAACGTACTACAACGGTTATGACAAAACGAAATTTTAAAACTAATTCCTCGCAGTTGAATCATAGAAAGACTAGAATTGATATGAGAAGTATTCATTCAAATTATAAAAGCATTTTCCCTTCAAGAGGTGCTTAGCAGTTTTTCTGAATTGTTTCAGACCCTTGATATCTGTTATTTGACTCGGTAAGTGATTGTAAATTTGTTTACTTCTATAAATTAGTGACTGTCTCGTCAGAGATGAAACGGGGAACGGAAGGGCGAGTTGTTTTTCATTGCGAGTATGTCTTTCCCTGTTGACGTTCATTAACCTTTCTTTATATTTATGAAGCAAGCATACCGTTTCAAGGATGAAAATTTCATGAATTGTCAAAATCTTATTATCTGAAAAAACTGGTCTACATGATTCTCGCATTTTAATTCTGAATATAAATCTCAGAGCTCGCTTTTGAAGGACGAATACGCTTTGCAATAGAGTCTGGCTGCCAGAACCCCAAAATGGAATTCCATACCGCAGATGAGATTCTATAAATGAGTAGTATGCCATTAATGAAGATGACCGTCCAAGTTCGCGAGATATTACATTGATGGCAAAGCAACCAGAGGATAATTTTTTCTTTAAAGCTGTTATATGGTGGTCAAACTTCAGATCATTGTCAATTTGTACACCAAGAAATTTTGTAACGGGCTTACTTTCAATCAGCTGATCTCCCAATGTAATTTGTTCAACATTTCATTTAAATGCTACTAAATTTAATTTAGGAATATTCAATGTCAGCTTATTCGCGTCACACCAAATTTTGATTTTTTAAATATCTGCGGAAATAGACTGGAACAAGGTAGTATGATCTTCATTGTGCCAAAGAATTGTGGTGTCGTCAGCGAACAATGTTAGGTGTCCAGAAATATCAAGGCAAGATATATCATTAATAAAAAGTAAAAATAAAATTGGGCCTAGAACAGACCCCTGTGGGACTTCACGTACAATCTTTCCCTTCTCAGAAGTATTTTTACCCAGTGATATTTTTTGTTCCCTATCAGTAAGATATGATCTGACCCATTCCAAAACTGTACCTCGAAAACCATAGTGGGAGAGCTTCTGTAACAGAATTTCATGACTCACGCAGTCAAAAGCCTTGGAGAGTTCAAGAAACACTGCCGCAGCCGCTTCCTTTTCATTTAGACTCATGTAGACTTTTTCTAGGAAGTTGAAAATGGCGCCATTAGTGTTTTTTTCATTCTGAAAACCGAACTGTTCTTGAGCTAGTATATTATGTATTTTTAAAAAGCCCACTATTCTACGTTTGACTAACTTTTCAATAATTTTAGAAAGTGTTGACAGCATTGAAATCGGTCTGTAGTTACCAGGATCATCAGTGGCACCTCCTTTATGCAGAGGTATTACTACTGCGGTCTTCAAGCTAGAAGGAAATACACCTATCGCAAAAGAATTATTTATAGCAAATACTAAGGTGTTTAGAGCTTCATCTGATAATTGTGAAAACAACTTAGCTGACAAATTGTCTTCACCCGAAGAATTTTTATTTTTTATTTCATTTATTACTGACTTCAGTTCATATAGGTCTGTTTCGTAGAGGAATAAAGAATTCATTGGAGAAACTACCTTGTGTACGTTGTCAAGGGGATTCACTGCTGAAAATATGTCTTGAGTTAATTGATTTGCAATTGAACAGTAATATTCGTTCAACAAATTGAGATCTACATTTATTTCTGGATAGATACGTTTGTTTTTGCCTCTAAGATCGTTTACTATATTCCACATTTCTTTTTGTTTGTCGTCCGCTGTATGTATTCTTTTGTTATAATACTTTTCTTTGGCTAATTTGATCGTCCTTTTGTAGATACTACGATACTTATTAAAATATGCTATAAAAAACTCATTATCGCTATAAAATTTCCTGATTGTGTGTAGGCATCGTAGATTATTTGATGAGTTCTTTAATCCTTTCGTTACCCAAGGTTTAGATTTTTTTTTCTTTAGCAATCGCAGTGGAAATGATTTATTGAATATTATAGTGACAAGTTCTTGAAATGCATTTATAGGATCTCCCGCCTCATGTACTGAATTCCAATCCGTGGCCAGACAGAGAGTCCGGAATTGCGCGTAGTTTTTTTTGCTATATATCCGACAATATTCTTTTTCCTTGAGCGAGGTGTCACTTTTGATACTATGAGGTATGAGACAAATAACAGCTTCATGATCTGATAGCCCAGGATTGACCACTGAAGTTGATACATCTTCAATATCAGTGCAAACGTAATCTATGATCGTAGATGAAAATTTGGAAATTCGGGTGGGTTTATCCACATGCATTACTAGATTAAAACAGTCTAACATGTTAATTAACGTTTGAGTTTCAATAGATTCATTGTTTGCATAATTAATGTTGAGATCTCCAGCTAAAATCAACGATGCGAGTGGTGATAATTGAGATAATAAATACTCTAGTCTTTCTGTGAAAAGGCTAAATTCCACTGAGGGTGGTCTGTAAATACATAATATATAAATGTTATTTATTTTCGAATAAATAAATGAAAATTCGAATTGTTTTTCCACAATCAGATTGTCAAATTTACTGATGTTAATGAATTATAGAGTTCGAAAATTCATTATTGATCAATATTAGTGTTCCTCCATGTGCTGAATTTTTTCTAGTGTATTTCGAGACTATATTGTATCCAGGAATGAATAATGCTTCATCAGTGTTCAGCCAATGCTCGGTTAGTAGGACAATATTTGGTAATTCTTGCTGTTCCAAAAATATACTTAGCTCATCGATTTTATTTCGAATTGATTGGATATTTAGCAATAATAGGGATAGATGACTATCTGTATCTGTAGAGTAGGGAGGGTGAGTATAGACCCACAGCACTCAGGCCACAATATGGCCCATTGTACATCCTCCCAAGGAGTCGCCCTCCTAGGACATTGTCCATCCTGCCTTATCCAGGAAGGAGGACAGGTCACCAGGGGACATCTCCTTAATATCGGCAGGTGTAGGCCAAGACTCACCGAACACACACTCTCTTATCGACGATAGCTCCAGACATTCGCATAAGACATGCCTGACAGTTTCATCTTCCTGTTCACACATCCTGCATAGAGGTGTGTCCACTAGCCCCATAATATGGAGGTGTTTCCTCAGTTGACAGTGTCCAGTCAGAAATCCCACTGTTAAACGTAGGTTCTTCCTGGTCATCGCCAAATATTTATTTGGATCCAGCTTCTCAGGGTCGCCCAGGGTGATCCTGGCAAAACTGCATCCTTTGGTTTCATCCCATCTTTTGAGGGTTTGAGTATGGGTGTAACGTTTGGCTAGTTCCGCAATTGTCGAAGTCGTCAAGCCATGGGTGTCACCTGGTCCCAAAATGTTCATTCCAGCCTTTGCTCCTGTCGTGCCCTTTCACCCACCTTAGTACGATATTATTATCTACCGAGGCGTTAGCTAAATCTTGGTGGCACTCTAGTGCTAACCCTGAGATAATACGTTGTCTATTCAAGGTTAGTAGGGCTTGTCTACTGTCAGTGTAGATTATTATGTCTTTGCCAGAAATTCCTTTTCTGGTTAGCTCTTTTGTGGCGATTGAGATACCAGCCAGTTCTGTTTGAACCACGCTGGTATTTTTTCCCATTCCCCACTTAATCCTTAGGCTAAGTGATCTAGAGTAAACTCCACATCCTGATCCTTCTTTGGTTTTTGAGCCGTCTGTGTATATGCGTATTGCATTTGCAGCATCCGCCTCAGTGTTCTGTTTTATTTGTATTTTGTAGGGTTTATTAAACACAAACCTGGGTTCAATTGCGTCACTGGCTGCCTGTAGCAGAGGCACCGCAGTGAGTGCCTCCCTCCACAGGCCCCGCCTCAGTTGACCCATTCCTACCTCGGGGTTTACACCAGCCGTGCGCAATCGTAGCATGGCCATTAGCGCAACCTCCTTGACGTGTAGGTCCAGAGGTGTCAAGACCAGTAACTAATTCCATTGCTGCGGTTGGTGTTGTTCTCATGGCTCCTGTGATGTTCAGACAAGCCATTCGCTGTATTTGGTATAGTTTTTGGATGGCCGTTGCTTGTAGAGTTTTCGGTCCCCATGCAATGGCTCCGTACGTTAGCATAGGTCTTATTATTGCAGTGTAGATCCAGGTGACTACACGGGGCGAGAGGCCCTATGTGCGTCCCACTGTCCTCCGACACTGCTCATAGGCCACATATGCTCTTTTTTCTCTGCTCTGAATGTACGAGTTCCATGTTAACTTCCTGTCGAGGGTAATACCGAGGTATTTCACCTCTTCAGAGAAGTTTAGTTTGCTTTTGAAGATTTCGGGGGGTTTCAAGCCCGATAAGCTTCTTTTCCTAGTGAAAAGGACCATCTCCGTCTTCTTGGGATTGATCGACAGTGAGTGTTCTTTACACCATGTTTCTATTAATTTGAGACCATCCTGCGCTCTATCGCACAGTGTGTTCACAAATTTGCCGGTCTGCAGAATAACTATGTCATCTGCATATGCAATTGTGTAGAAACCATTACTGCTGAGGTGATTTATCAGGGTATCCAGGACTATTTTTCAAAGAAGGGGTGATAAGACCCCTCCCTGCGGACATCCCCTCATGACCAGTCCTCTCACAGTAATGTCTTCTACATTTATACTCATTGCTCTACTAGAGAGCATCTTGAGTATCCACTCTCCTACTACCAGGGGTATATTCCTGGAGTTAAGTTGCTGGGTGATTGTTGGGAAGGTCGTTTTATCGAACGCTCCTTCGATATCTATGAATATACCCACGGTGGATTCTTTATTATCCAATGATCTCTCGATTCTGCCAACCACTTGGTGAAGGGCCGAATCAGTGGACCTTCCCGGAGTATATGCATGCTGATATGGATGAAGTGGATTGTGAACTAAGACTTCATCTCTCATATACCGCTCGCACAGTCTCTCCATTGTTTTCAAAAAGAACGATGTGAGACTAATTGGTCGGAATGCTTTTCGTAAGGTGTAGTCCATCCTTCCTGGTTTGGGTATAAACACCACTCGTACTTCTCTCCACTTACTGGGAACATACCTCAGAGCTAATGAGGCTCTGAATATTCCGACCAGGTGCGGCATGAGAATATCCAGTCCCCATTGTAGTAGGGCTGGTCTTATACCGTCAGGTCCTGGTGCTTTGAAGGAGGAAAAGCCCGATATGGCCCACCTCATCTTGTCCTCATCAATTATAGTGCTAGCAAATTGCCAGTCGTATTGTGAGGGTGTTATTGGTACTTCCGTCCGGTTCGTCGTTCCTGGGAAGACAGAACCTGGGAAGTGAGTTTCCATAAGAATCTCGGCGCTTTCTCGGAGGTTGGCGGCCTTGTCGCCATTTTCCCTCGTCAGGATGCCGATACTCTTATGGTGGTCGCTTGAGAGTGCCTTCTGTAGCCTCGAGACTTGCGGGAAATCTTCGATTGCCTCACAATAGGCTCTCCAGGCTTCTCTTTGCTTTTGTCTGCAGACTTTTTTGAGCTCTCTGAGGTTGGCTTTATATATTCCCCAGTCATCTTCGAGTTTTGTTCGTTTTGCTTTGTTAAAGGTCGTTCTCGCTGTCTTTCTGAGGTGTTCCAGTTCAGGGCACCACCATTTATTGGTTGTGCCTTCTGCCTGTACCATCCTCATCGGACGGGATTCCTTAAAGGCAATGTCTATTTTGTTTTGGATAGATAACGTGTACCTTTCCAATTCTTCACTATTGCCAGGAGTCAGGGCCTCTGTCTCCCGCAGAGCTCCTTTTAAGAGCCGCATCCATGCCTCTATTCAAGATGACTATTATTGTCGCCTAATCTAAAAAAAGAAGTCGATTGGTTTTTGTAAGGGGGGGTGCCAATGGACGTGGTAGAAGAGATTGTTTTATTCAACATATTCACTATCTCGGCTTCCTCAATTTCATTTGCTATGTTGTCTGCTGGGTCATATTTTTTTTGGACACCGTCAAATATTTCAACTGTTTCATTTGACAATTCCTCTACATTTGAAATACGTTTCGTATCTTCTGTTAACTCCTGGTTTTTTATCCATGTTCCGATTGCTGAGCATAAATGCCATTTACCAATTTTCTTTATGCTGCGACCATTACCACTGTATAGTTGGTTCTGCGAAAAACATGATTACATTCTAAAATATTCACATATGTGGAGAAATGCTTGTGTACCATCTTGGCTAGGTCTAGGTTGTTTTTATATATTATTGTATTCGAGTCTTCAAAGTCATACCGATAAGGTTCTGTGATGATGAGTACGTTTGTATGTTCCATTTGAGAAAGAGTTTTATTGATGGGATATCCATAAGTCTTTTGAAGCCAGAGTATGACTAAGTCGGTTTTTGTGAAATTCTTTGAGTTTTCCAGTGCTGTCTGCAATAGTACAAAAGAATCCGCATTTGGTTTTAAAAAAGAGTGGACCTTGAATGAATCCCCTATCTGCTGAGTAATCATGTGCGCAACTTCGCTTCCAAGACTTCCCGCCACAAATAATATTTTCTTTTTCGGTTCATTGTGCTGTCTTGGGGAAATCTTCTTATCGATCGAATTCTTTGTGTGGCCAACTACCACCGGTGGTTCAGTTGATGTATATACGTTCTTAGTTTTAAGGTTTCTATTACCTGTTCCATTGGAGATATATGCCCCACTTGAGACGCCACTGTCTTCCAGGCACTGGAACTCGGTCATTGTGGATTTATTTTTTATCTTTGTATTCCATTCCGTTTGAGTGTGAACAGTTTTTGTCTCTTTCACTTTTTCGGCCAGGTCCTTTTTTGTTGATTCATTATCGATATCAACTCGTCAATTGTCCTTTTTTGTTCATCTATCAAGTTGTTTAATTCTGCCTCTGATTTGATCGCCTCTGATATTATATTTTCATGTTCACATTTCAATTTGTTGATATATTCTACTTCTAAAAGATTATCTTCCTGCAATTCGTGAATAGTTTCTTCTAAAGCAATACTCACTTTGCTGTCGTTCTCCTCGTTACTGTAACAACTCAATAAATTGCTTTGCAAGAACGTGAATTCTTTTTTTCTACTATTGACACAACTTTTATGGTATACACTAAAACAATTTACACATATATAGTTATTGAAAATTTTTGATTTACAGCATTTGAAACAGATATTGTTGCAAGCCATCACACAGCCGCGCTCGCTGACACGATTTTTGTATAATGACATTTGTCTAGATTTGTATAATTTGTATAAAACAAAGCTCAAACATTTTCTTGGCCTCGGAAAAAGATCCTTGAACGACTGGTAAATTCAAATACTTTCCATTTCATATACGAGTAATTATCATACTCTGGCGAACTACTTCTTGCTGCATGAGGAACAGTCCCAGTTTTTTTTAAACAAAGGTATTCCTTTCGGATTTGCACCAACCATACACATTCATCAATTTTTCATTTGTTTTCGTTTTCAATTTTCAACAATATCGAGATCGAGTTGAATTATCTGTCAAACACAAATACGAAGAGTATATCCACACTCCACACTTTTTCTCAACTGATTTAGTATTGAACACCATAAAGTTAGATTTTCAATATACTCGAATATTCATAGATATCTTATTGGGGAAGCGGGTATTTTTTGGCTATCTGTTGTTATCTACCAATCAGATACCAGAAACTGAAATCCACTTGCATATTAGTATATAGTGGAATTTAACCTTAACCTCATTGACGCCCCGGTAATATGGAGGGATCGGTATGATGACATTCCATAATCTTCCTCCTATATACCAACGTTGCTTTAGAGGGATTGTCTGAGCCACAACTCATTTTATAACTTGATCTTTTTGATGTTTAGGAACAAGAACAGTGCCGAGTAAGACGTTGATATCTCCCAGTACTATTAAACAGGGAGCATAATTTTTATGGGTCCATTTTCTATAATAAAAAAATGTTGATTGGAATAGAAACTGTCACTCTCACAAAGAGCAATAGAAGTCATATAAACGTCATACACGTTCACTTTATCACTCTGAGACAAAATAGTTGATAACAGAATTGACGACAGGGCAGATGTGATTTGAAAACTTACCTTTCTCTCACTATAGATGCAATGTTTTTTTGCTTACTCGATGAATATATAAAAAATGTTGAAGACTGGTGTTGAACGTTCAGAGAATAAAGTCAGACTGTGTGTGTGTGTGAAATTCTCATGAAGTCGATTCACTCGGTAGCAATTCCAACATTGGCATCTGTATACGGGGTCGGTGACAGCTTAATTCCCTCCTAATATGGAAACATTGTTTCAAGAATGTTTTCCGTTCCCTTGAGGGTGGCTCGGTGCTGTTCTTTTGCTTGCAATTGTCAATGATAACGATGCCAAGACTAATTATTATTATGGCATATATCGGAACCGTCTATACGTGTACTGGAGATGAATGACGATCTAATATCAGTGGTTGTGTTGAGCGATCAATCCCTCTATGTATTTCTCTCAGCTGACCTAGACAGATGTCTTGTAGTTTTCGAAAATGGCATCTTGTTGGGTAGTGGCATGTTGTGGTAGTAGAAGTAGAATATCACGACAGTGCAGGGGTTGTTCTCCTATTTCTGTTACATCGTTGACGTATCCTACTGTGGGGGTTTTGATTTGGCATTCCAATGGAAGGGTAATCAGATGGGCCCCCGTGAGGGTAGTGATGTCAGTAGTGCCGCAAATTGTCTGGATGCGGGTGGCATTCGTGAAAATAGAAATTTAGTGGACGTCGTCCACTTGTTCGATGAATCGAATTCCTGACTCATTTGTGCTGGGTGGCAAGTAGACAATTCATTATGGATGCCAAGATTTTGGAAAGTGCAGTCGCTCGTGGAGGCTCCTGATAGTAGGTTATTCCATTCATGCATCATGAAGGTCCAGACTGGGCGTTGTCAAAAATTGAAAATATATCCCATCCGCCGTCAGATATGGTGAGGGAGGTCTAATCTGTGGTATTATGGTGGTTTGATTTGAGTAAGGGACTGAATATAGGGTGGCATTAAGTGAACAATTGGAAGTACTAGTGGGAGTTTGATCACAAAACTGTCCCATCATTTTTCTGATATGTTCATATCTCAATGATTGAACAGTTGGGTGCGCAAATGAAGGTTGATAATTCCGAAGTAATTTTTTGATTCTATTACTTGTTGACTGTTTTCAACTGTTTCAGGTGTTTCTTCAACACCTTGATTATGTGTTTTGGGAGTGATATTTGATCTTTGATTTTCTTGACTAGTTGAGAGTCCCATTTCAACTTGTATCTTCTTTTTTTCTAGTTCAGAGCCCTGAAGATGAAACAATAAAGTTTCGAAACGTTGACAATTTAGAAATTGGTTTTCTTCAACATTTCGACCGAATTCCCCCCAAAAATCGAAATATCCTCAACTCTACTTCAGTTCTGAGATTGCCTGATCGTTTTTTTTTCTGCATCTTACGCATCTAAATTATCACTGATACTGTCGATTATACCATCAAGGCCGTTTAGAACGACTCTTTCTTGTCTTCCGGCAGGTATAATCGACTCTAATTCAGTGGATGATAATTGAAATTGAAAAATTTTTTTTTGGTTGTTTTTAATTCTGCGAAGTGTGGATAGGACAGACCATTATTTACTGCTTCGAGTAACTTCAAATATTGGGATTGGATGAGAGAAAGTTTATCAGATATAGGGGTGGAGTCAAGATAATAATGAAAGGTATAGGATACCCAGATGATTATTTGGGGACTGTATTTGAACTAGCTGGCTCATCGTCAGTTAGGGGACGTACCTCATGCAATGGTCTTTTGAAACTTGATTTGTATAGACTATTTTCAGGTAATTCCAGTTTGCCTGATCTATTTTACGATACTGTGACTCACTCACTTGACCTCTGGAGAATCGTTGTTACGCGTGTATGTACGTCTTGATGCTGGCGTTTTTTCTTCAGTTCAGTTAAGTTGAGGTTCTCGTTCGGTGTTACGATTTTCAATCGTTTTTTGTTTAGTGGATTTGGTGAATTTTTCGTTGAAATGTATAGAAATACAGTAGGCACCTTGTACACGATTTTCTCAAGTAACATCAGAGAGATGAGGTGGATAGGTGACCTATAATAATGTCAATAGGTTTCATTCTTGTGGCTGAATGTATTAAATGATTATATCCCATGATAGCGTTGAGCATTCGTTCAATAATATCGAGTTCTTTGTGAGACTTTGTGGGAATTCTCAGATGTTTGATGAGTGTGGAATGGAACCTCTCAACATTCTTTCAGATTCTGGATGATCGGGGGTGACATAGTGTAGTTTCATTTTATGAGTGTCAGCGAACTCTCGAATTTATTCGTTTATGAGTTCTGTGCCATTGCCCGAATGGGGCTTGGTAACGTCATACTAGTTGATGAAGGTGAGTCGATTGTTTCCAACCTCGACGACAGAGATTGACGGGAAAGTATTCTTGTGCGTATTTCGAGAACGCATCAACAATAGTAATTTTTTTTTCTTATTTGGCTCTGACAGTGTCTATACAAACGGTTTCGAAAGGCCTAGCATGGGTGCTGGGGGTATTAGAGTCATATTTATTTGGTTGACAAACGAGGAAGCAAGTTCGTGTGTCAATACCCAGATAGCACAATGACCTATTTGGAACCAATAGGGGAGAACGTTGAATCGTCCGTAGGATACCAGTGGGCTTCCCAATCGTGTCACTAGGAAGAGGAAATGTTACCAAATTCCTACTTCCTAGGACTTCCCCAAGGTGTCCTGAACAAATCACCAGTATGAAACGGGGACTGTTGGGATATGTTGGGGATCAAATTATGATGTTGTCAGGAGATCCTGTATAGGTCAGAAGGATACAAAGAGGAACTTGTCAGGTGGAGCTCCAGATAATTTTCTCTATAAATATATTTTTTCCTTTATTGGCCTCTTCATGGGGAATATTGTGGAATGAAAGGAAACTTTGACAAATGAACAGAAGTTTATTCATTACTAATCTTCTACAAGTCGAACAAAGACCCGAAAACTCATTCTGGAATATTATATTGATATAACACATAATTCGTCAACACAAATAAAAATTCTGAGAGAATACAAAAAACTTGGGATGCAATATTAAATGTTTTATTATATCACAGAAAAAAATCCCAACTATCCACTGAAATCTTTTCTTTTTATCTGTCCTTTTTTTGGCTTGACGCATAGCCACCTCTCAATTGTACCCTGCAACGAGGCTTCAGTTTGACTTTTTAGAGATGGTATATTCCTCATGCCCTCTGAAATCAGAAGATTCAGAATTTTGAATGGAAAACAAGTGTTTGGAATTTGAATACATTTTTCGTGAAACAATGATGGTATCTCCAAATTATCAGCCTTTGAAATGCAAATTATCATGGCCCTCGTCATAAGACATATCCATCTGGTCATTCAGTGGAAATGATTCATTCCTACGTTCACTTTGAAATAAAGGATTATCGGTATCCATTACATAATTAGATGCTATCATTATGATTGTCAATATAATGTTGGGATTCTATATTGATATTTGAGTTTGATTCAAAGTTGTCATTTCTGATATTATCGAGATCCAAAAGTCTATCTATTCCTCGTTTGATTCTTATAAGACATGCTTTATCACATTTTCTTTTGGACATATTGATTCGAACTATTTAAACTCACCTGGAAATATTATTGTTAGTCTCTGCCTGCTGCTCTGCAAATTTCTTTGTTTACTGAACCAACGCCATTTTTCACTCCATGTTATGTGAATGCGAACTGTCAAATTCAACCACTGAAATCTATAATACATTTCAGTGAATTCAACGCTAAACACAGACAGAGTTGGTGTATTTGTGCCATGTCAAAATAGGCTAGAACAAAAAAAGGGCTGCGAAAGTATAGCTTATATCTTTGAAAAAAAAGAGTCAAAGCATTAGTGAGTCTACAGATATTGTAAAAAGAATGATTTTGCAATGTGTTCCGTTTCTTAACTGAATACTTGTTACTCGTATATTCCCATGTAAATAAGCTAAAGCGTTCGGTTGTAATCGGATATAAGTTGTAATGGATGATTCATATCGAATTTGCAACCGATGAAAACCGAACACGATAGCTGGTTTAATTGGAGGTTGCACGAAATATCGGGTTTGTGTTGAAGACAATGTAAACTAGTAGAGTTTGTTATGAATTGTACGATTGTTTGAACTTTTATCACAAAAATAATTTTTGTCACCACAGAGAGTGATAATGTAGTCCTATGATTAGTTCAGGATACGTCGAGGACAAGATGAGGATAATTTTGGAACAATGCACTCAGAATACGTAGGGAAATATAGAGGACGTAACACCGTAATTTACTCGAGAGGTCCTACAATAGTCAACTGTGATGAAATTGGAATATATTCGGGATCTCAACTGGATATCAGCTGAATATATCCTGTGGAGTGACATTGGGATAGGGTGGGCATCAGTAAGCCAGGATGTTCTGCGGTGCTACATGGGCACTATTATAATATCCTACGGACTTTTAGGGGATGATTTATGAGAACTCCTTAGGTAAAAATGACTGATGGAATTGGAATATCCTGAGGAAAATGTGTGCTATCTGGGTATCTAGTTTTGGCCAATAGTAGGTTTATCTGATTTTTTTTTCTGTTTCAACCATACCACTTTCATTAGTTTCACTCTTGTGGTATTTTGAATCATATTGTATGTTATTGTTCGTTTGTTCTGAGAACGTCTACAAGGATTTTACTACATCTGACTGATCTACATGAGGATATTCTAAATGAATTTTCAATTATTACACGAAATTGAGGTATCATATTTTCGTCAGACAAATATATATATACATATATATATATATATATATATATATATATATATATATATATATATATATATATATATATATATATATATATATGCTGGCTGGAACTTCCGGTTGATCCGCGTCTGGAAAGATTTACTTGTCTACGTTTCGACTCCCATTTCGGAGCCATTTTCAAGACAAATGGGAGTCGAAACGTAGACAAGTAAATCTTTCCAGACGCGGATCAACCGGTAGTTCCAGCCAGCACATTTCTGACCGCGGAAGCCTAGCCGATCAAATATATATATATATATATATATATATAGATTTATTTAACCGCTTACACAGACCCAAAACGTCATACACTACCGACGAAGTCAGACCAAAATCGACGCTCTCAGACCCGGCTCCGGGTCGAGGATTTCAATTCAGAGGGCGTGTAAAATATATATGTATATAGTATATAATTATATAAGAACGCTCTCGTACCCACAATATGTTATCGACGTTGTTGATCCCAAGATTTGGCAACACTGTGGAAAGTGAGTAGCTCCACTAGATCCGTGGTAGAAGGTCTGATATTGGAATCTATTTGTGGGTACATGGGTAGACTTCGTATATACCCCGAAAAAAATGCAACTAGGATAAAGTTAACGTTTTGCTTATTTCTGACACATTTCAAGTGAATCTTTTGTACGACACAGACGTGTTTCTGCCAGCTCCGTAGTTTTATAAAAATTATTGGTGTATACAACTTTAAATCAGTGAATTCGAGAGCACATGAGTTCCTGAAGGTAAAAAAGGACATTCGACCACCAAGGTACGTTAAATTTCCATGAAGAAAAACCTCACTAGATTACACATTAGAAATAAACCAGGATACAATAGAGCTCACTTTAGCTAAACAAATATTTTGGCTGTGTACCTGAATCAACACTGGTAGCATATTTTGTACGTTGATAGTGAAAAATATGGCAGAATTATTGACAACAACACAATTATATGAATTACTTCTTAAAGCGAATGAAAATCAAACACAAGTACTAAGACAAGAAATTCAAACTCATGTCAAGAGTCTGGAGAGAAGGGTTTCAGAGTTGAGCAAAGAAGTAATTGAACTCAAAGGGAAGTGTTCATTGTTAGAGAAGAAAAATAGAGAGAATAACATAGTGGTTTTCGGTCTTGAAAGAAAAACTAACAATTTACTCCAAGAAACAACACAAACACTGAATGAAATCTTGCAACTTAACATATCTGAAAAGGATATCAACAATATTTATCCAATTGGAAAAACCAATAAACCACCAATTTTCATATCCTTTGTGTCATATCTGACTAAAAAAGCAATCTTCTCCAATACCAAGCTATTGAAAGGAACTGCTATTGCTATCGCAAACGATCAGTCTTACGAGGAGCGGCAGGATAATAAAATCTTGAAACATCACTTGAAAAGGGCGCTGGATCAAAAACTAGAGGCTAAAATCGAACGTGGCAAATTAATTATTAACGGGATAACCTATTCAGCAGGTGACCTACGAGATCTGGAGAATAATACTCCAACTGAAAATATTGATTCGGAAGACAGTGAAAACGACCAGAGGAAAACTACACAAAGCAAGTTTGTTTACAATTCGAGTTCGACCGAAGTAAGTGAAGTTAATCCAACCGATGGTGGAAGTAGAAAAACCAGAAGCCGAGCAAAACTGACACAGTGAAATAGATTTGTTTATTTTTTTTTTCTTACACTTTTTTATTTCTTTGTTTGATCTGTTATCTTTACTTGTCATTAATCATGATTATTTCTCACCTGAATGTTAGATCGATATTGACTGGTTTCGATGACTTGAAAAATTATGTATTGGGTAAAAATATCGATATATTTGGAGTTACAGAGACGTGGCTGAACGAAAAAATTTTAGTATCGATTGACGGGTACCATATATTACGTGCTGATAGAAGTGATAGGGGTGGTGGTGTGCTATTTTACATAAAAAATTATTTTCATTTCGAGGAAATTTTCAGAAAAACAGATGATATTTTGGAACAACTTTGGTTAAAATTCAAATTCAGTGGTAAAGTATTCATAGTGGGACTTGTATATAGGCCTCCCAAATCAAATGTACATGAATTTCTTGATCAATTGGATATATCTTTTTCGAAATTTCACCCTGAATGTGATTCAATTATTTTGATGGGAGACACTAACATAAACTTATTCAATTATAACAAGAATGTTGAACGCTTTGAAAACTTACTAGAATCTTTTGGTCTGGTTCAACTGGTTAATGAACCTACACGTATCACAGCAGGTAGTCAAACGTTGCTTGATATAGTTCTGTGTAATGAAAATGAAAAAGTTTCACGGGTCGAAGTGTTGAACTTACACAACATTTCAGATCACTGTGCCGTCAGTGTTGAAATCGATGCCTATCGCGAAAAAAAATCTATTAAATACGTTACTAGAAGAAATTGGAAATTGTTTACCTCTGATTTTCTGGAAACACTTATAGAGTCGGTGGAATGGGACTTCTTATATAGACTTCAGAATATTGATGAAATGGTTGACTACCTTAGTAAAAATCTATTGCAAATATTCAATATATATTGTCCGGAAACTAGAATTCGAATCTCTAGGAAGCCAAGTCCCTGGATAACTGACACAATTAAGCTCATGATGAAAATTAGAGATAAAGCTTTCTTAAAATTCAAGAAAAATAGAGAACCCTCTCAATGGGATTTCTACAAACAAATGCGAAATTACGTTAACGGTGCCATAAATAGGGAAAAAAAGCCTATATTAACTTCGCGTTGAGAAACAAGAATAGTAAACAGTTATGGAGTAGACTGAAACAACTTAATGTGATTTCAAAAGAAAAAAATGAAATAAGTAGCAATCTTATGAATGATGTAAATGCTATGAACCTGCATTTTAGTAATATCCCACAGGTCAGCAAAACTGTCATCCAATTGGAATTACTAGATATATATAAAAATGTACAAAATGTCAATCGTAATTTCACATTTCAAAGAGTAAGCCCCCAAGAAGTATTGGATTCCATCAACACTATCAAAAGCAATAGTTGTGGAAGTGATGGTATAACTAAACAAATGTTAGATCTTGTCTCTTCTCGTTTATTAAATCATATTACGTATGTTATCAATGCTGCCATTGTAACGGGAACGTTTCCAAACTCCTGGAAATGCGCTAGGGTGTTACCTATTCCAAAAATAGAAGAGGCCACGGAGTTCTCACACTTGAGACCTATTAGCCTCTTACCAATTCTCTCAAAAGCTTTTGAAAAAATCTTGAAAAATCAAATCACTAAATTCATTATTGATGAAGAAATAATTCCAAAATTTCAAAGTGGATATAGAGAACATCATAGCACAACAACTGCCTTAGCATGCATTACAAATGATATACTCACTGCTACTGATCGAAAAAAAATCACCTGCCTTGTATCGCTGGATTATAGTAAAGCCTTTGATATGGTAGATTCAACAATACTTTGTGATAAACTGAGGTATTTAGGCTTCTCAGGTCTAGCTGTTGAATTAATCAGAGACTATTTGAGGCATCGTACTCAGTATGTCATTTCTGATGGGAGAAGGTCTAATCAACTTCCAATAACTCGAGGAGTCCCTCAAGGCTCCATACTCGGACCGCTATTATTCACACTTTATATCTCAGATTTTCATTCTCATTTAGCTAACTGTCAAATGCATTTGTATGCAGATGACACACAGGTGTATTTCAGTTTTGATTACAATAAAAGGATGGAATCCATCACCCTAATAAATGACGACCTTGACAAACTTTATGACATATCAACCGCACATGGATTGAAGCTGAATCCAGAAAAATCCAAAGCTATAATATTCGGTCCTCAAGCAAAGAGAGAAGAACTCCAACTGAACAGTCAATTTCAAATACGCGGCAAGCCAATTCCCACTGTGAACGAATGTAAAATGTTGGGTTTATTGTTGGACAAAGATATGCGATACGAAAAGCACATAGTTAATATATGCAAAGTATCATATTTCACTCTGAGAAGTCTCTTTCCATACAGGCATTTGATGACAAACACATTGAAAATACAAATATGTGATTCTTTGATCCTTTCCAAAATATCTTACTGTGATTCTATATATGGAACTGCTCTAACGAAAACTAATATCTCCCGTTTACAAAGAGTTCAACATTCATGCATGCGATTCTCCTACCTGATCAAAAAGTACGATCATATCAGCCACATATACAATAGATCTGGAAAACTAAAGTTGGATAAGGTGAGGAAATTACATTTGCTCTCTCTTACACACAAAGTTTTGACTCATGAGAAGCCACACTACTTATTCGATAAACTCAAGCGTTTTGAAAATATAAATAACTTAGGAACAAGAAATCGACAAACTTTAGTTATGCCAAAATATTCTACGGCAATTTTCAGGAGAAGTTTCCAGTATAATGCCTGTGTTCTCTATAATGAACTACCAAACGAATGGAAAAATTACTCTCTAATCAATTTTAAGAAAAAACTGAAGACACTTTTAATAGAGGAAGATAGATCAGGATGTTAACCAACCACTGCTATGTACAATGGAACATGATTGAGTCCCCTTGCAATAATTCATTAAATACTTTCTTAATATCAATATTTATAAAATCAATTTATGTAAATCGATTACATTAGGATTCTGTTAACTTAGTCTTAGGATAGGTAGAGCTGAAAAGCACTTCACAGTGAGTCTCCACCTTTTCGGTATGTTGTAAATCTTTATATCGAATAAAGGCGTATTATTATTATTATTATTATTATTATTATATCCCCTTCATTTTTGAAAACAAGTTCGGTTAATTGTCATCAATTCATGTATACATAACAAACTCATCATGGAGTTTAACTTTTTTGTTACATTTCCACCTATACGGACATTTTTAGAGAGAAAATAAAAATTTGCTATAAAAATTTCAACACGACTGGTGCAAAATTTCAATCACTTGGCCATTTTCTTAAACAAAGATTCGATTTTGAAAAAGCAGAGGCAACTAAAGGCATATGGATATAAAATTGCCGTAGACACAACTTTTTCAAGTAACTTTTTGTTAAATTCGATCTAGAAATGCACTTTTTCAATTTTTTTCAAAAAAAAGTTGAATTTGACAAACACTGAACGTCAGAGGGTCGCATCATTTTACATTAAATTTAAAGCACAAACAAGTGCCGAAGTTGAAGTTCATTGAAACTTTTGGAAAAAAAAGTTTTCCATATGGTATGCACTTTAATGGTCACACTGTAGATAGACCCTTTTTTCACTCTTGTTGATTCTGCTCACTAACAATAAACATCACATCATATTAAGATCCCCAACATGAACAAGTTTTCACATTTCGTGTTTCGCGCGCTTATCTTCCGGGTGAAGTGCAAGCGGGAGACACATAATTTTAATTTCGGTGCGGTTATTACGTGTCCTATTGATCTCAACCTATGACAATGTTTTCAAAAAACTTCTGTTATGTTTTCGCTTCAATTCACTCGCAGGAAGTATGTGAAAATTCCTAAAAATAAAAAAAATTTTCGATTGCTCAAAGTCATCAATACACAAAAAATAAATATGAGTATTTCCAATGTTTTTTTGAGAGGAATAAGTAAGTTTTCGAAAATTCGGCTGCACTGACACCAGCGCTAATATTTCTACTATCGAATAAAAAAGTTCACTTTGATATGTCTAAAAGTTTGCGACTTATCACGAGTTATATCTGAGAAAATACGTTTTTTGTATTTTTCATATTTTCACACATTTTTCGCTATAAAAAGGGTCAGCCTCAGCTGGCGATGTCGTAAATATCCAGTATTTGTAATAGCCAATAACATTCCTAAAAAGGCTACACATCACTTGTTTTGTTCTACCCCAATTTTTTTTATTTCGTGATAGAAGCATCTTTCAAGAGCGTTTTTACTCACTTATAATTCAATGAGAAGTTCATTTCAAGAAGGTGTTGCGCGAAATTTTATATTCTGTAAATGAATACATTTTATTACTTTATGCGGAAACTGCACCTCAAATGAGGACAAAAAATATGAACCAGGCTAAATATAAAATTACGCTCCTGGTAAAAATTAATAATAGAGAATGCGTACTACGTTTATCCAAATTATCTAGGATGATACTGAGGATGATGGATGATCTGCGAATGACCTCCATAAATCACCTATCTCAATATTACCATCTTATTGAGAAACATCAATTTTTCACTGAGATTTCAGTACATCATTTAATATTTCGTGAAAAATAAAAATGATCTGGAAAACATTCGGCAAAATATTCATCTTGAAAAACCAATGTTTCAAAAGATGTGTGTTCAAGTTTTCAAGTAATAACTTCCCACGATACATATTACTTTCGAAATATCACAAAAAACTAAATTTATTAACTTTTTATCTACACGAACGTCTTACCCTGTCAGACCGCCCTGGAAGAGTTTCTCAATGATGTGGGTCTGATAACGGCAGACGAATATGTATTTTTTCATCTAGTATATACATATCATACATTGAAGCGGAGAAAGAACGATTATGAACAAAAGTGAACCGATTTTTTATGAGCTCCTCATTATAAACCCTTGCTTTTCCATATATTTTGGGGGATAACTTAAAATCTGATTCGAGAAATATGTCCTTGGCCATTATTTCACAGACAGTCTTTTCAAATCTATCAAAATTACCAGTTTCTGTATAGTATTTCATAATTGGATTTAACCAACGTATCTGGAGTCAAGCATCTATAATTTGATTCGAATCCGTAATTCGAAAAATTTTGAAATAAACCCCTCAAAATGATACCATTCAATACTGAAAGAGATGTATATTAAGTCGAAATGAAAAAAAAATCGAAAGAGTTTCGATTTCATCATAAACATAGTTCTACCTTTCATAAACATAGTTCTACCTTTCCCTTCACACTTTCTAACGGGGCAAGATATCGACTTCAAATGAAGTATATGCGAAGAGAGAATACACACCAATGACGTCATCTTTTTCCAAATTGTGTCATCGTTTGGAAGGAACTCGAGTTTTTATTTCAACACTGGTTTGCTTTTTTCATCGTTCTTATATTAATTTTATGCGTCTGTTTCGAATCAGCTAAAAATCTACTGGTCAATTGACCAATTTAAGTTAATAAATTTTGTTTTGTATGGCAAAATATTCACTTTCATCAATACATATATACTTCATGAGTAGGTGCAGAAATATATATCAATTACAAGTAGAGTTTATATGTTTAAATTTTCAACCTGTTGAGGATCGAACAAGCCGTTCCAAAGTGATGAAAATTTGATTGACATATTTGAATATTTTCTTAATGAATGAATGTGTTTTTTCTTTGAATTTCAACACCATGGATTGTTACTGAAAAAGATCTATCAGATAATAATAATCAGGTTCAGTAACGGAATAGTAATCACATACCGAGGCGGAAAGTTAATCGTTTCCTTCGCCGAGGTTTCTATACTATTTTTTTTAGAATCATTTTGTGTTTGGCAGGCCAATCATTATTATATCTCAGTTATGATTTATGGGGATTACTGCAAATAGATAGCGTTTTGATTACGAACTGACATATCAACGGCAATAAAAAAAGATTGGCCTTAACCGATGGAGTGCGCTGGATCTTGTATTCGAGAAGATGGGTAATAAAACGGTAGCGTACTATTTTCTGGAAACTAATGCAGTAGTTATTGAAGAGGTTTAGTGTTTTCAAAGAAGAAATTGCGTATCTATAATAATATATTTCCTGTCCTTTTGGTACTGCGGCAGTAAGTAATAACTCTGATTTCGTGTCAAATAGCTCGTTTTGTATAACTGCATTGGTGTGTATACGTTCAGGGGGACCTGAACACATGAGCAGAATGACGTTTCAAATAGAAGAAGACGAGGATGGAGATGTTTTTACCACCTTGCTTTCTTCTGTGTGAACAATTGGTCACTCTCCAAGCTGATTGTGGTTAGAAGTGATGATATATTTGAATAATTGTTGATAAACCATAGAACTCGGAAAAATATGCCCCAATTGAGGTCGCATGACGAAAAGGAGTTTACTTTTGAATATATGAAAAACGTTATACCTGACGAAAAAGTCTGCTTTCTCTCAAAAGTGCCCATTCCTCTGTTTAATTTACTTTTATATCTACATGGGGGTTCAGAAAATGGATTTTACTCGACCTCAATAAAGAAAAAATGTAAACAATATTGAACTGATTCAAACATTCCATTGAGAACAATGAAATAGTGAAATACAGGTATTTCGAAAAATTTCTTTTCTCAAAAATAGTCCTTTAAATCAAAAGTTTGCCCAATAGATTGAACTACTACTGAAAATCCAATTGAACGGCAATTCGCAAGAAAAATAGAAAATACTGTTTCTTCACTAAAACTATTGCCTTCACTGTTTTTCACAGTTCCTCGAATTAAAATACATGTGATCATTGCCATGGCGATTCGCATAAATGAACAAGTGATGAATAGGTAAATGAAGGGCGGTTAATACAATTGAATACGTGAACCGACACATTTACTCAGTGTATTTTAAGATCTGAAAGAATCTAAGTCTGGAGAAATAGATACGAATCAGCCCGGTAAGCCTACCTCATAAGCAATAATTCTCAAACATCCACTATTGAACTCCATACCGATAAATGAATCTGACAAACAATAAGAGAAATGATTTTATACAGATATGACATACACCTGACGTTATCAAGCCCATAAACATGGCAACACCGCTGGGAGCGGGAACGTCGGTCTGATATCCATAAGTTGATATATTGGTCTGGAAAGGCGTTTGAATATTGTGGGATTGAGAGAGACTTATGGATGTAGCGAAATTTTTTTTCCAAGAAATCGTTTCCCCTCAATGTATGCTTATATTCGGGGCACTAAAATAGTCCATTAGCCATTCGATATATTCCGTGAAATTGCTTATTTCTGGTGGGTCTGTGGTTGCCTGATGAACGTACTGGGTCTGGCAAAGTTGGTTGAATCAATATATATATATATATATATATATATATATATATAGTGGGGAATGCAGCAATGTCACAAAAGAAAGACTCTTTTAAGTTGATCCAAGCTTTCGGAACTTTGTTTATTCCATCATCAGGGAACTCCAATCAGATTACATTCAGGTGAAAGATGTTACGATTGGTTGTATTATCATACTTACACTTAGGTGAGGTTATATGACACGATGTTCAAAAGTAATCATTGATGGAGTGCTCATGGAATGAAGTTGTATTATAAAACCGGGTTAGTAAATGATGTACACAGATACACATTTACAAAATACATACATACCTACTGAGAAGGATCCATTTGAGTAATCGATCCCGTTAAAAATGTTTCTCTTCCATTTTCCTCCATTTTTCATACAAAAAAAAATATCATAAACTTTTATAAACAGCTATAATTGTCGCTGGATCGATATTTATAATAAATACTCACTTCCGATACTTTCTCATGAAGAGTTTTAGGTACATGGCAGAAGAAATCGTCTCTCACTTAGTCTTGACTTCAAGGGTATATGTTCAACACTAATGTGATTTCAGCGCATTATTTTCATCTGATGTAAGTACTGTAAAAAATATTGGTGCTACTCGCGTTAACTAAATTGTTTTGGTGATGGAAGGTCAATTCTGAACCGGTCGAAAATGGATGATGGTGAAAAAAATACTATTCTTGTTTGCATTTGAATAGGTTGTGAACTATTGTCTTATATAATGACATATTTTTTCTAGTAATAAAAATCAGTTGTACAACCCTTTTTGAAGATGGCAATGATTTTTCCAACTTTCAGAAATTGTGGAAACTCACCATTCTGAAAGGATAAATTCACTAATGGTCGGTTCATACACCACACTTTTACTTTTACTTTATCTTTTACTTTAAGAAAGTCACAATGTAAATCAATCGAGGCGTTCATACACGACACTTTTACTTTTAGTTTGAGGATGAGAACTTTTACTTTAAGAATGAGTTAATTGAATAATTTTAGGGACTGCGCATGCGTGCATGTGAAGTCATCAGAGCAAGCAGTGCCACCAACATTATAAGGAAACGTATTCTTCTGAATATTTTACAGAAATGATATAAAATGGGTGCTCTGTGAAATATCTGTCATTATCCGATACAAAATAGCAAATTGAAAATAAAAACAATGACGTAACCCACGATTACTTCTTCTTCTTCGTTTGTTTTTGATCACTGCGCATGCGTCCTGTTTACTTTAACACTGGTGTATGAACGGTCCAATTCCATTCTTAAGGTAAAAGTAAAAGATAAAGTAAAAGTAAAAGTGTGGTATATGAACCGACCATAAGTGAGTGAGAGGTTCAATAATATTTTCTAAACACGCCTTGAATATGAAGAGAGGGATTTCGTCCTGTCCAGAGGAATGCTTATCTTTCAGTTTAGATTTCAATATTGTTTTCAGTTCGGAAGGGGTGAAAGGATCAAGAAGAAAAGAGTGCTCGTTCATATCTATTTTGATCCCATTGGAAATGCTACGTTTTTCACTTACCCCTTTTTGTATACTTTTTGTCGTAGCATTTATAAAAAATTCATTAAATAAGTTGGATACCTCAATAGGGTTGTCATAAGTAATATCGCCATTTTTTATAATTATAGTTTGTTGACTTTTCACGTTCTTGTTATTGTTGAGTTCAGATATAAAATTCCAAGCCGTTTTATTGGCATTGCTAGAATCAGCGATTCTATTTTGGTAGTATCGTTTTTTTGAATTTTTTATTAAAACTTCGTGTTCCTTCTCAGCTTTTTTACTACCCTATAGCATATAATATACCTATTTCTATCTGAAATAAACTTAACAACAATCATTTATTTTTCGCTTTTCACACACATGAAATTGTAGATGTAAACACTACGTAAGTGATTATTCTACAAACAACTCGCAGTTTCAGAAAAAACATCGTACGCGAAGTTTCATCTATCTTATACAAGATAATAAACAAAATTTGGCATGCTCATCACCGAAAATCATGTACCAGAAACAAAGCTTGTATTTTGTTCCTCGAACACGGTCTATGTTGCCAAATTCATGTAAATATCTGCCAAGTGAAGGTACTAAATGCAATTGTGTTAATAATAATAATCACGAATAATACTCTCAGCAGCGGAGTGTAATCAGATACGCAACTTGAGAAGATGAAGACACTATGAGGAGTGTAACGAGAGTAGTCTCGCTTGGGACACACGAGAAACAAAAAACTTATGGAGTAGGAAGTAAGTTACAAGGCCTACTTTGCTGAAATACTTTTATCGATGGCGTTTGTTATGATAATACCATACCTAGAAAATAGAAAAAGCTTTAATGAATGCCAAATAATCCATAAATTGTGGATAAATTATAAGACCTCCTAAACCCTGAGCTCATTCAACGAAAAAAACCTTATGAAAGCATAACTGATCACATTCCATTCAAATCAAATATGGACTGAATTTTTCTAATTTCAAGCTTACTGAAAAAAGTTTCGTGCTAGTTAAGCTAGCATTTCTTCTCACATTGTTGACAAACTGGAACTGAAAGTTACTAGAAGACAAGTGATTTCACTTCTTGAATTTCAGGAGTTTCAACGTACCATATGATAACTCCTGAAATTCAAGAAGTGAAATCACGTGTCCTCTAGGGACTTTCCGTTCCAGTTTGGCAACAGTGGGACCACTGAAAAGCGCATCGCTGAAAACTGAAAGAAGAGAAAAACGGCGAACACGCGTAGCTCAACTAGCACGAAACTTCGTTCCAGCAAGTTTAAAATTAGACGAAATTCTTTCAACTCCATCATAGTGATATCGTGTCTCTCTGGAAGTTTACAGAAAATTGTGGGCTACGAACGAATATTAAATAGTGAAGTGCTGTGTTTTTGGAAAGTTTTCTCTGCATAATCAAAAAGTCACAATGCCCTCCTTGTCCTCTCCAACACAATGTAAGTAGGAAAAACGCATATTGCTTTCTTTCTAGATCAGCTGTCCCATTCGAACATGCTATTTTCAGCAAGATGATATGGTTTTTTTCGAATGGGAACACGGAGAAACCGAATCATCAGGTTTCGGTGGAAATATAAAAATAAATCGAATAAGCTGTCATGAAAGTGTTAACTGCGTCAATTTCACGGTTTCTTGGGATTATCGAGTTTTATTTCTTTCACTGCCGTTCAGGACGTAAATATTTTTATTGTGTCGTTTAACAAGTTTGTTCCTGAAAAAAAAACAGCTGGAAACTATTTAGCAAATGAGGTTATGGAGTACGAGTCATTGCTTCTCATCTGGTTTTTCCTCCCAAAACAGTTTTCTTTGTTGAAAATGGATGACGGTTGATTTGTCGTATCACGAATGTTTACAAATCGCCCCAAAAACAAAGAATATAGATGAAATGCAGGTATTATATGGAAAAAAATTTGGTATTCGCGAGTAGGTATACTGTGTAGATTTTATCATAAAAAAATATTTCCATCGAAATGTGCTACTTTCCATGGATATTTCGAGTTTAAAATCAAGATGAAATATAAACTGGTAATACCACATAACACATCAAACATGAAATGTGTAATTGATCATAATGTGATTCGCCTCCGATATAAACATTCCCACACACATCGAACTATTTTCGTTGTTAACTGGTAGACAATTCAGTAGAATCATTAACTGTGAAGTTTATCATCAGATTCACAACATTACGTTATTGATTTTGAGATATCTTGTGAACGTTGGAGATTGAAACTTTCGGGTTGAAAGTTAGGAATTCAAGAGATCAATTACCCTCTAATACCACACTACCCTAAAATATTCTCTCTAATAAAATGGGCGTAATAATTCATATACTCATAGAGTATTTATGAAATACATCTGAAATATTCATGAAATATTTTGTAATGAATCTCCGTATGAAATTTCGAAAGAATATGTATATAATATTTTATTTCTGAATATTCCCCCGTGAATATTTTGGAAATATAATCGATTGAATATTTCATTTAGTATATTTTCAGAATATTCTCTACAGTCTATCATCAGAATATTCTACACTGAATTTTATGAAATATGGAAATCCATATCAAAATATATCACAGTTCTTCTAGGGAACTTCGATAATTTTTATTCTATACGGTATATTTCTCGAATATTTTTCGCGGCATACTTCCAGAATATTCTGCACGGTATATTCATAGAATATTTTCTGTGGAATATTACTGGAACTTCAGGAAACTCAGGTTGGCATTTATTAGTTAGAGTCTCTGATAGGAGGTGAAGTAAGGGTTGAAGGAAGCAGGATGGTTGAAATGTTTGAATACAAGCAAGTATTTTTTAACTTTATGTGATGGATGGAATGGGTTAAATGCAAGTGAATCATCACAAACCTTCATTTGCAAAACTGCTCGTCCTGACAGTATACATCAGGGGCCCTATTCTTGAACCACACGTTCGGTGAACGTATACGTTGTTGCTAGGCAGAGGCCAATCAGATCTGTCGTAGCTTAGCAACAGCGTATACGCAGAACTACGAGTGATTCAAGAATGGGGCACCTAAAGGGTTGCCTCGTTTTTCGAAAGGTCCAAAAAAAGCAAAATATAAGAAAGAACGACATGCCCTCATCTTCGTTGTTTATAAGGATATTGCGTAGAGCTATTGATTTGATTTCATCAATTCCAGCAGCATTGTCTCTCAGTACTTATCAACAGCTCATAGTGAATGTTAGTGTTCAAAGTAACCAAATCGAAGATATGAACGAAGACTCTCGAATCTTGCCAAGGTTAAATTTCGAAAATATATATTTTGAATTTTACCATTAGTTCTAAGAATGTAAGCGAGTGGAATAAAAGTAAATAAAATTGTATGGCGTGATATCCTTGGAATGTATATACTCAATGCTTTTTCATTACATAGCTGTATATTCCAAGAATATTTCTGATATGTTCTCAGAAAATACTCTTTTCAATATTCCTAGAATATTCATCCCTCCATATTCCTGAAGTTCACATAGTATATATTCTAAATATTCTATGAATATCTCCTGAATCATATTCTTGGTATATATTCAGGATATTCATAGAATGTTCTTTGTAGTCGTATATGCTAAAGGTTTGCCAATACCATTTTCATTCAATCTTTAGAGAATGTATGGATTCATGGCATGTTCATAAAATAATACAATATTGTTGAAAGAATAATTCAGTGATCCTATTTATGAAACGCCAACTGTTGACAGATTACAGAAACAAGTTTAGACGAATGATGACAACACACCCTCCACCATTTTTGTTTATTTGCGACAACGAAGTAGTTATAAACTTTTTATCACCATCCGTAAACCGGTATCTCGTCACAAAATCCCATTATTTGATCATATTTTTTTGTTGTCGAAAACGAAACATTCAAAAATGAGTTTTGAACTTGAAGGCTGCACCCATCATAATATTGTTGGGACAGATGACCTACTGTGAGTCATGTTTATATAGAACTAATTTATTATAGAAATAAACAATATACCTATTCCAGCACTTCCAGTTGGTACAACCGACTTTGAACAAGAAAAAATGGAATTTTCTACCCAATGATGGAAAATTACGACAAATAATTCTTACTCAGTATCATTTATAAAAATAGATCTCAACAAAACAAAAAATCCAGTACCGTTAAAAATGTTTTTATTTGAAGAATGTTTCTGGCCTAATTTTTGGGAACCTTCACTTCCTGTCTCGTCCTACTTTACGGATCTGATTTTTTGTTACGAATTAACGGGTATCTTTCCTGAAAGTGATACTCTCTCAAATCTGAGTATCATTGGTTTCAACTTCCATTGCCTGTATAATTTACCCTTTTAAAACCTGGTGAAAAACATTAGATCGTAAAAATTAAAGCAAAGAACATTGTCAGTCACGTCTGAACAAAATTTCCATTCCCAAATCTCATTCATTCTTTTTTGATTTGCATCATATAAACTGTAATTGTTTAGTTATTATAGTGATCTATGATCGCTTTATAATCATCTCAGAGCATTGACGCCAGAGTCTATTCATATCATTGCTTGCCTTTCTCATTCCTAGATTTTCCCGACTATGTGATCGGTTTTAATCGTTGTTGTTGATTTGAAGCAATTTTTTTGAATTCTGAAAGATTTTTGACTGAGAATCCTTTTCAAAAGCGTTCCTCTACGTCGGTTCATCCTGATTCAAACCAAGAATACATCTCCACATTCGTTAAAGTTCTATACGAGGTACTAACTTTTATTTCAGATATAAAATGAATTTATCTAAATGATACTGAGGAGATATCAAAAATCATGAAAAAATATTGATTAATCAATGAAAATTATTGTCAGAACCCGAATAGTCGAGTTCATACGATTTCTTGCTTTTTTTTCAGCAATGGATACAGTGTACCCTGAACCCATGTCGAGGCTGAACAGGAGGGTTGTTCCTAAAAAGAGAAGGGGCGGTTCTGCCAGATATCGTACCCAACCAGTCACTTTTTCCGAAATACAGGTACAAGGTTATCAATATATTTCAATTATCAAGGTTTAATTTGCAAAAATTGCTTTGAGTATGCGTTAATACGATGGGGAACTTGAATAGAATATACTATGCACAAATTATCGGATACCGTTTATGTGTCCCCATGTATGTGTTCGTCATATGCTGGAATACTCCCAGTGTATGTTAGTAGCAGAATATTTTTCGAATATCCCAGAATTAATCATTGAGGTATATGTTAATTATATTATTTCTTCATATACCAAGTATGTTCCTCATCGAATGTTCAAGCTAGGATATTATCCGGTTATTATACCTAGACGCATGCCTACGGCATATGCATTAAACATATTAGGCATACAGGGTGTAATAAGTGTCCGATATTTCATAGGACGATTCCTCAGTCATCAAAAAGGTAAATAGTTAATACAAGCTTAGGTCAGCAAAGCATTCATTTTTGAGATACAGTGCGTTGAAAATTTATGTTTATTTTGTTTTTCGTGGATTTTGTTTTTTCGTGGATTAAAGTAATGTCGATATTCGGACAAACATTGGTATTTGGGGACTTTTCAATATGAGAAATTTAAATTTGGCTTCAGTTTAGCACTCAATTGTAGGAGACGCCACCGATAGGTCTTGGTTTCTTTTGGAGAGTCACAACTTCGTCATACATGTATGTATCACACTTTCCAGATGAAAAATCGATCCCTCTGCTATTTTCACTTGAGAAAGTTATGCTTATGAAAATACGCTACAAGCAGCCGTTTTCGAAATATTTTCATTTCAATTAATTGATGCATCCAACCGCGCGAACTCTCTGAAAATAAAAGTATTGAGTAGGATGGTAAGTCTATTCCAAAATTTTTTTGTGTGTTGTCATGTCAAAAATAATATCTTGACGCAAAGTTCAATATTTTCATTTGTTATTGGTGTGATATTCACAAAAAATCGAAATAAAAATAAATTTTCAACACCCTCTATCTCAAAAATGAAGGCCATACGGATCCAGGCTTACATGAACTTTCTACCTTATAGATAACCAAGGAATCGTCCTGTAGAATCTCGGACACTCATTAAATAACACCCTATATATTAATGTAATTTGGGTCGTAACAATTATCATTAGAAAAATATAACTGGGAAAAAAATATTTCACCACCATCTACGATGGCTCGATAGGTGTTGTTTCACATAGAAGAAAAAGGAATGACTGACCTTCTCGGTTTAGGAAGGTGAAACATATACATCTTGGGTGAAACCAATCAGGAAGATTAGATGTTGAAGCGAAAACTTCTATCAGCGAAAAGAGGATGATTAAAAATTTCTTCAACGTTTTGTCGAACATAATGAAATCCGTTTCATCAGAATATACACTCTACCCAATCTCTCTAGAGGAAATATATCTATTTATCTCATATTCTTCATGAAACAACTTCTCTTTTGTTTGAAGAATCAGAGTCACTCTACTCAGTATTTCTGTATCAGGGCTCAGGGCCCCAATCCATAAATGATCGAAATAATTTTCATTCGACTGAAATAATGTGAAGCCATAAAGAAAACGTCTTAAAGACAAATCACTTAGATCTTGATAAGTACCAGTCTGTGGTGGATAGGACTCCAGGAATGGCCATATATATCTATCAAGTTTTTGATTGCATTTCTTGGTATTACCATCAGCAACCCCATCTCATGTGATCTATTGCCATTTCGAAAATAGGAATTTCTGATACTCGACAATAAATGTTCTCGATTCTCAACAACTCCTTATCCAAACTTGTATTTCATGTTTTGCTTCTAGAGAACGAGCGGCGAAAAAATTTCTGATAACTCTCGAGATCGAGGTGTCTACAACGCGTTTCCAACGCGTGCAGTCGTATTTAGGCTTTCTACTAGCGCCTGGTATTCCCACATTGTCTGAGCTAGGTTGGCTTGTGATGAACAATCCATACATTTCTTCTTCAATATTATTTCCAAGTCTTTTAGCGTTCCATTAAATTCGGACCAGACGAGTTCAGTCTTTCCACCCATATGTTTGGCAGTTTTAAAATACGTTAAATATATGTCTCATTATTCCACGGTACGCAGGAGTGGTATGACTCGTTGCCTGCGAAGGTATTTTCTGACAGTTGTCATATAAAACGTCAAATTGTGTACTTATTGAGAGAGTACGGAATTTTCCATCCAAGGAAGAAATTTTGATTCAAATTCCTATTTTTCAGGAAGTGGATGAAGAAAACGTTATAGATGAAGTAATTCCGGAAGCATCTACCTCTAAGTCAGAATTGAGCCTCATAATCAATAAAAAGTTCGAGGAATTCAAGAAAACCAGAGATATCGACATTTTAGCAGGAAGTAAAACCGAAGAACTGTTGGATTGCAGTAAAAATGCACCATTAACAACATCAAGATCCATAGGCCGGCTACCTTCAAGGCCATCTTTCTAACGTATTTATAGTGCAATAATAATAAGGTTACAAAACGTAGTAAGGGTACAGCTTATCCAATCCATCTTGATGTTTTTTTTTTTTTCGTCATGGTCTACACTACCAGTGTGCAACTGGAAAAGTATCTGAATTTGTGCCAGGATGGAATGGATAAGCTGTACTTTCTTATTTCCGGAAATATTTCTCTGTTTGTATGTTTTGGTTGATTTAACAAAGCGATGCGTTAGAGGATCTTGAAACCGATAGGTTTTCAGAAAAGGGCCCACCTTAATGTGATTTCAATGCAACTATGAATGTTCGTATTTTTATACAGTGTTTTCGAAAAATCTCTCAATTTATGTTCCTGCATATCATAAAATGTAATGAATTTTCAGTTACAGTTTATAACTAGGTAGGTTATTTTCTGGGATGTATATGTAATGATTGGATATTAATACCCACATTGTTTTGTTATTTTATTCGGTATAGGTGCATGATCACGAATATTTTTTAATATCCTATTGATTGCTAATATATTCTAAAGAAAGTAAAGTGGTTACAGCTTTTTCGAGTTAGTTATCTACTGATTTCATTGAGTTCTGGTGACCTAGTTATGCTTTGAAATATCCTCACAGACTGTTAATTGAGACCATATGGGTTTTGAATAAATTATAAAAACTGATTGACTGATCAGTTTTATGCCAAAACTCACTTTCTGAAAAATTGGGAGAAAATATAATGTATTTTTTATAAGTGATATCGGTACGGAAGTCCATTGTCTATTTTGAATGTTGAAAATTCAAACATGCAATTGAAAATAAGAATTGATGAAATACTAAAATGAAATTGTCTGAAAAACAAAGAAAAAAAAATGATATTCAGCAAACAGCACACATTTCGAGAATGAATACAAATGAAACAAAAAATAATGAAAAAATGATAAATGAAAAATCGTAATCATCGTAAGTAAACTGAACTTCATTCAAACAAATTTGTTCGTATGTCGGGTGATATGTGATATTAGTTGCTGCTTTTAGATTATAGATTTTTGTAAAAGTCGCGGTTTGAAGATTATATGGAATACAAATTGGTTTTACTTGAGATATAAAAAATAATCTTGTTGATGTAGAAGTGTAATAGACTTATTATAATTTCTTCAACTAATACATTTTTTGAATTGATGAGTAGAACTGCTTGTAGAATTTTCTCGAATTATATCTGATGATATTACATTCAATATTCAACCCCATCAGTTTTGTTTCATTTCGTCATGCAATCATTTGAGATTTGATTTTCCTCTATTTGACAAATATTTCTTCATTCAAGCATCATCCGTAGCTACAGCTCCTCTTATGTTTTTTCAGCAATTTTTAGGACAACATACCACATATCATACTTCATTCCAAAGGTCCCACTTGGTAAATATTATTTTAACTTTTGAATTTTTACAATTCCACTTAAAATGGCGGAATGAGATTTAATAGGAACGTTTCCCAGGAATTAATTCCGTATCTATTTTTGAGATTGAGATTTCAATAATTATTTATTGTATTATCTGTGCCAATTTCTGTTTGGAAAATTCATCTCGAGAACCGTTCGAAATCGAAATAGGATTGATCATCTGATCGAAGTCAATCTAAAATTGAATGTAGAGCTAAAAAATGTTGAAATATACAGGGTGTTCTATTTGAAAAAAAATGACTCACTCATTTTACCATGTGATCAAAGTATCTGCATTTCTTGAAGACCCTGTATGAGGCTAATGGAAATATAACTCGAAGTGAAGATTTTCATGGTATCGCTCCACTACATTTCGAATGTGATCGTCTCAGTAGGTACCAGAAAGTTCGAGATTATCAGCGTTTATAAAAGTTCATGTTTGGTGAAAAAAAAAGAACAAAATTTATTTATATCTTCTTAACAGTAATAGATAAAAATGATTTTTTTGCGAGTAACCGGGTTACAAATGGTAACGATTTTCAGTAACCGGTTGCATTTCAGCGATACGCGGTAATGGAGGGGAAGTTGATGTGACGTCATTAATGATGTCACTATTTATTACCGTGTTATTGAAAACGTAACCTTGCTCGACAGCAGGGTTATAGGCGGTTATATGAGAAGATGATGAAAACGACAGAGACAGAGGAAGAGAAACACACAATTGTAGACAGTGCACAGTGCATTTAGCATGCAACTGGATGAAAGTTTTTTTTTATCGAAATTGTTGGAAAAACGAAAAACGTATTTTCATGATACTGGTTCAATTTAATATTATGATCTATTGGCATCCTTAAATGAGTTTCACATGTTTTTCCTATTGGTAATCGTGTTCTCAATCATTAATCAAGTTCAAAATGTGGAAATATAAATCATTGGCACTTTAGAAGGAATCTTTGAAAACAACTTGATATTTCAATATTTCCATATCTATAAAACTTTCAAAATAAATAGTAAACAATAACAACATAACCCCACTGTTTTTTCATTCAAAATAAAAATACCTATAACCAGATCTTTCACGCACGTTTTTGCGAAATCAAGTTTGTGTTACCAGTTTTGAAATTTCGTGAAGTGGGGGTTATAACTTGACGGTTACCGACTTTTGTAACCGGGTTACTCGCAAAAAAATCATTAGGGTATGAGGAAATAGTACATGAAGGTGTTCACAACTTGATAAGAAATCATGATATAATATTATATACGGGGTGTTCCATTCGACGATTCAAAGTAGCCGCTACTTTATAGTAGTAGCGGCAACGCCGCATCGTCTGAAATATTTTAGGCGTGTGGGTTAATTAATTCATGCTCACTCTGAAAACGACTAATTAACGCTTATCATGAAAGGCCCAGTATAACTTAGTTATCAAATGAGGTATAACTGTTACGTTAAAAAAATATCATATTATGGTATCATACACGTTGACGGTGAAAGTTTCGATAATGTTTCAGCACTACAATAATATAATATATAAATCATGAATCTGATACACTGCAGATACAATGTATCAACAAAACCTTGTCAATATTGTAACGTACGTTACCCGGACATTTCACTATTACATGTCCATAACATACAAGTGAAGTAACATTTGACGGTAATGTAACATATATAAATATCAAGGTTATATCACAATGTTTAGTGGGTAGAGAACTCAGCAGGGTCTTCGGAAGCTCAGTAGTAAGAGAATCCATCTAGTTAATGGAAAAGGTGGGTCGAATCCCTCCCGAGGAAGTTCATTTTTCATGAAATAATTCAAGAATATTGTTTGATGATCAACTGATATTCGTTTTACTTTTGTTGCGATAGATAACGAATGCAAATACAACGAAGTTTCATATGATGTTTTTTTATAAAAAGCCTTTGGCTATCGTCATATACAAAAAAGTGTCTATGCTTCCAAAAGGCGTAAAATGCTTCCCCCCTTGGAAGCCTTGCTTTCAATGTATCCACACGACAATATATCTCCTTGCTTAACAACCAATCAGTCTATTTCAAATTTTGAAATTCAGACAATAGAATCCGAATTACAGTGGAAATATAGCTTGTCGCTGTATTTTCACGGTGATAAACCTGCTTAGTTTTTGTTTTACTAGCTGTCAAGTGAAAATAATGATTTAAATTATAAACGTCAAATCTATGTGTTTTGATTAGTTATATTTCTTAATCAATATGAGCGATCGTTGGGGACAAATGGCGATTGGTATCATAGATGAAGCAGTGGAAAAGAGTATTCCCTTGAATACGGCCAGAAATAAAGAATCAATTACCAGGCAATTCAACATTTTTTGCTCAAACAGGGGTTATATTGTCGTCCTAAATATAATTCGTGGTATGATTGATAACCTATAATTTTTTGGAATATCAATTCATTGGCAATCCCAATGCAAGAAAATACAATTCGCCCTGCGGACTCGTTGTATTTTCAGCTTCAGCTAATTCATTAATATTCCAAAAAATTATCGGTAATAATCGTACCACTCATTATATTACCCCTGATAATTATTAGTAAAAATAGCACATTTCGGTTCTCGAAGGTCTCTAGATCAATTATAAATCTCCTTCAATAAGAAGAACGCACAATCGCGAAATAGCTCGTTTGAGTGAACCTTTTGCCATGCGCACTATTACTACCCGCACAATACCGCCGTCGCAGGTATGAAGTTATACATATTTTTTAAATTGTTCGTTCCGTTGACCAGTCGTAACTTGTGCGAGCAATGGGTTAACGAGGCCTTACCTTTTAACGTGCCAATCCCAGCACGGTGGCCCGGCGGGGAATCGAACCCTGAACCACACCCTTGCCATATCCCATTCGAGTGGAGGGTTTGCGTCGTTGTTATAATATGTGTCTTTTTTTTATTTTGATGGAAGTTGCTGTCACCAGACGGCAAATTTTGGATGTTTGGGCAGTTCCGAAAAAAAAATTGTATGCTATGCGACCCTTCGCGCTAAGGAAATGCTTAGTAATTCGAGAAGGTTTGTTGTAAAGGAGATCCCTCAATTAAACGAAAGAGTTGAGAATATATATGTTAATCTATCAAATGAATGAAAGAGACTTTTTGAAATTAGTATGCTCCTACCGCCTTTGCTATCCCTACCATCTTGCTCCACAACGAGAGATTATCTTAGAAGCTGCCAACCAAACTAACCCCTTATTGCCTAGGGCAAAACATTCTGCATGATTATCGATTTTATGGTGAAAAGTAGAAATATAATTTACACCTAGAAGGGTATATCGATAAGTAAAGTATGAACACTTGTAGATGAGTTACTGATAATTCAGCTATGGAATTGTGTTGTGTGATTTCTGTCATTGCTAATATACTTATACAAAAAATGATCCAGTTTCAAACACTATCAAAGATTTGCAGATGTATTTTTATTGTATTTAATTCAAGTATCAGTTTGCTCCAATCATATTTTTCATTGAATACCATCTGACACCATCTAATATCAGTAGGGTCAGAACTTCAATTGACATTTCCATCAGGTGGTTCAACAAGGATAGAAAATATTGTTTTTCAAAATACTTACTACAAAGAGGATATAAGACGTATCTGGAAAATGGTGGAAGATAGAAGGGAAATATCATAAAATTGTTTGCAGTTCCTCTGTCAGTTTTGAAATATTGATTGTGTAGTGTTGAAGTTATATTCGGCCAATGAAGGTATCGATCGAAATAAAATGAAAAAGATGAAATAAACATGTTTAAAATAAGTTATGTGAGATGAATACTGAGAACATATGAAGATGGATAGTTCTTCCAGAGAAGAAGAAGTTCTTGGAAGCCTGAAAGTTGATAAATGAAATACAAAACGAATTTTTTGAAATTGTTTTGAATTAAACGAAAGAGTTGAGAATATATATGTTAATCTATCAAATGAATGAAAGAGACTTTTTGAAATTAGTATGCTCCTACCGCCTTTGCTATCCCTACCATCTTGCTCCACAACGAGAGATTATCTTAGAAGCTGCCAACCAAACTAACCCCTTATTGCCTAGGGCAAAACATTCTGCATGATTATCGATTTTATGGTGAAAAGTAGAAATATAATTTACACCTAGAAGGGTATATCGATAAGTAAAGTATGAACACTTGTAGATGAGTTACTGATAATTCAGCTATGGAATTGTGTTGTGTGATTTCTGTCATTGCTAATATACTTATACAAAAAATGATCCAGTTTCAAACACTATCAAAGATTTGCAGATGTATTTTTATTGTATTTAATTCAAGTATCAGTTTGCTCCAATCATATTTTTCATTGAATACCATCTGACACCATCTAATATCAGTAGGGTCAGAACTTCAATTGACATTTCCATCAGGTGGTTCAACAAGGATAGAAAATATTGTTTTTCAAAATACTTACTACAAAGAGGATATAAGACGTATCTGGAAAATGGTGGAAGATAGAAGGGAAATATCATAAAATTGTTTGCAGTTCCTCTGTCAGTTTTGAAATATTGATTGTGTAGTGTTGAAGTTATATTCGGCCAATGAAGGTATCGATCGAAATAAAATGAAAAAGATGAAATAAACATGTTTAAAATAAGTTATGTGAGATGAATACTGAGAACATATGAAGATGGATAGTTCTTCCAGAGAAGAAGAAGTTCTTGGAAGCCTGAAAGTTGATAAATGAAATACAAAACGAATTTTTTGAAATTGTTTTGAATTGTTCTCGGAAACTATTCAGCTAATTTTAATTTCCCCAAAAATATACAAATATAGGTATTCAAAAAGAATTTATCCTTTTCCAGGTTTTTTTCAAAGAATAAATGCAGCTTTTTCAAAACTTACTTTTCAAGTTTCAGACATGAAACGGCTCCTTTTTCCTTTTGCTAAAGAAGATGCATTCGGTAAACAATTCATCAGTCATCAATGAAGGCAGGGCTCTTTCCACCAAGTTTGTTAATTTCTGTGATCTATGAATACATTCATATGTAAAAAAATATAAAACTTCCAAATTCATCCAGAACTCAGAAGCGAAATTTTTCTTTTTTCTAATTGGTACTTTGGTTGTATGGTATAACATCAGAATATCGTGATAACAATGTTTTCAGCATACCTAGGCTGTTTGCAGGGTTCTATATAACAAACAAAATACTCACTCACTTGAAACCTATTAATTGCTATTTAATAATACCCCTTCAATGTTTCAACACTCCTAATGCATCTTGACCATTTGAGACAAGGCTCAAACTGCAAGAAATAAGGATGGAGTATGAGGACTCACTTGGCGATTCAATGGTTTCTTGAAGACATGATTCTTTTCTCGTGTAGTACCATGGATAATGAAATCGAGTAGATGAAACAGAGTTGGATTCTAGTAATTTTCTCTTTGGTCTTTCATATCCATTTCTCCATTTCTTTGTGAATATCATCCCCAACAATCGAAACATATGTCCCTAGAGTCCCTGGAACATCTCAAAAGGCAAAGGGATTGTCTCTGGGACATTTGAGATTATGGATCGAGTCTGGTGATCTTATGGACGTCACAGTCTGAAGGATATCCATTTTTCACAAGAAGAACATCCACTAGTAATCACATCGGAAGTTAACTTTTGGCCAAGTGAACTGGATGGAGAATTCCAAGAAATTAGCAAAATAAAACAATTCAGGAGTGAATCGAGCCATTGAACTTTCCTTTGGGAAACGAACACATTACACACACACATCTATTTGAAATAAGACTGGTCAATTATCTGTTTTAAGGAAGATTCTTGTGTTTTTCTTTTCGGAATCAAATGAAATGAAAGGAGTTACATCAAATATTTAGCAAACACTCTGTTGATATGTGTGAATAATTCGAACACGTTTGAATCATTTACCAAAAAAAAAGATTCTGCCCATAATAGGTACTCCCCTGCCTGTATGTGGACATCCGATGCAATTCTGGGAACATGGATGGTAGATACCTAGAATGCCATCTTGTTGTTAATGATCAACTAGCCTTCAGTTGAAAGGGAAATTGAAAGAAAACAATAATGCATAATTCATTTTATTCGATTCTTTGTATTGAACTAGGAGGTAGATTTGTATACAATAAATAGATTATAGTAATACTATATATTATAACGGCATTGGAATTTCAATATCATTAATGTTTAACATGGAACGTATTATTTCTTTCGTAGGTAAATAACTTTTTTTTTAAATATTATACTTTGAGTTCGATAGTTATCACCCTAGTGTTATTATTTTCCCTTAAATCTAACATATCACACAATCTTTCATTATTTATGTACAAATAAATTAATATACGTATATATTGATTGACACAATACTAGATCTGGATCTGAAAGGGTCGAAGTTTTCTGTTTGAGCTATAAAACCAGGATTTACTGGAGTAACGAAGCTTCTCAGTAAAAAAAGTTAATGCATCAGACCAGAAAACTTCAGGTGTCATGATTTTGATAATGATTTTCGAGAGTAAACAATGTTCCTTGTTTTTCAAATCTTTTTTGCCTGGAGGTAAAGTACATTCGACAATTAAATGATGGCACTCGGCATAATGACGCTATGGAATCGGAAACATGGACGTTTCGGTTCGTTTCGAATTTTCGTAATCTGACGGCAGGTTCTATGAGAACGCCAACAGACGACATATTATTATTTTTATTCTGAAGAAATTGCATAGACCGTTTCGTTGTACTGCTTACCACAGCGAACACCATCGTGAGTTATCAGCCTGATTAACCAGAGACGGAAACGGAACACGGCCAGAGTGAGGTCTCTTTTAGTTGGTCCTATGAGTGTGGATGCAATGTAGACCAAGGAACTGAATGAAGGGTAAGAATGTTCGCCTACTGAGCAATAGATGGCACAACTCTCCAAGAAGATTGATATTTCGAACAGAAACAAAAAACAACTACTGTTAGCTGGACCTCAGAGTCACAGTAGTGTTCTCAGCATAGACATCTTGTCAATGAAAGAATTCTGTTTATAGAGAAATAGAAAACTTAGCCGATGCTCGTGTGAAAAACATTCAGAATGTTTTAGTCACCTTATAAAATATAATGTCGATAAATATAATGTCGATATTTTCGTATTCGTCGCACATCACAGCACAGATTCCATTTCTGTGCAAGATGCGCACAGATTCATGTTCATCAGTTTGATTGAAATGTCGACAAAAAGCGAATGAAGCACCGATATTATATTGGCAATATGAGAATCAAAAATGGAAGTTCATTAATTATCTACGGCACGGAAAGAGATTTCCACCACTCTGTTTTTGAAATGTTGCCATCTCTTGGCATGTTATGAAAGCGACCAATAATGCTGCCATCATAAGATAGATGGCATTAGAGAGTTCGTTTCGAAGTCATGTCTTTGCTTTCATTTTTCTCACGGACGTCTTAGCCTGAATCATTCATTTTTTGGATTACTCATACAAGATACCAGAGGATGGCAATCAATGCAGAAACAGAAGTGATTTTTTTTGTCGTAGTTCATTAATGTTTCGAAGATGATTTTAATGCCAAAACTTTCGTCAACCCTATTTGAAGCTTCGTTATTTTTATTCCAACAGTTCCAAAGTGACAAGAGAATATTTGAAACATCAATAAAATATATGTTTCGAATATTCATCCACTAAAAACTTATTAATAAAAGGATTAATTCTTCATTGAAGATATTTTTGAGCTTCATTCATAAATATCGTTGGAAGAAGTTTTGAATTTGTTTATGATCAACTTCGATTCTACTTTGAAACCATTTTGAGCATGTATATCGTTATCTATATTGAATATGTTTTGATCCATCTTTGAATCAGTATTAAATCATCATTGAATATTCATCAATTCTCATTTCTGAAAATAATTCAAATATATTCTCAAACTTCATCTTATCAATTTGGAATATTCATTGAATATCTGTTGAATATTTATTTTGAAATATTTTGAAGATGTGTTGATCCTTCTTTAAAACAGTTTTGAATCTTTATTGAATATTTATCAATTCTCAATTGCTGATACTCGCGCGGAGTTCACATTATGTCCGAAAGGTAGCGTTATCTTACACTTAACTAATGTATACTCAGTGAACCATTTCATATTGTGAGCGGGGCTAAACTCTAATACTCTAATCCTTCCACTCCAGTAATCAGTGAAGTCGGAACATTTGCCTTCAATATTTTTATAAAATATTCGAAGAATGAAAGTACCTATATAGAGTGATAAATCAAGATTTTTAGAAAATGTAAAAGATATTCGAAATAATCACTTCGAATAAATTTAAAACTCATTATTAATTTATTTCAGGACTGAATAAAATATGACTAGTTTTTAAAAGCATGAATCAAATTCCTAACAATTACTTTAAATGAAATCATAAGTTATTATCAACTTATTTGAAGACACAGTTGGTTACTCTGAATGAAAAATGAAGATGTAATAGTAGATTATGCCAGGAGTCAATAATAACAGTCATTATTACTAATTCATGACTAATTCATTTATCGTAAATAAATGATACTTCAGTTTCATTCATCTCGATACAAATACACAAACACTACCCATACGCGTTTGACACTGACACTGTGGAGTTTCCCTGGTAGTATTCAATTTGAGAAATTTTGTGATAGGACTGCAAGAGGGAATAAAGGCCGAGACTATCAATCCCTCGCCATTATTCCCTAGGCGAATAATATATGGCATTAAACTGCAGAAACCACAAGTACAAATAAAATGTATTGAAAAAGTTTTATTTAGAATGTCTTCTGGAGATTATTTTGCTACTTGGGTTCAGTCAATTGACACAGATACATCTTTCCCTATATTTCCCTTCAGAGTAGGATATTTTATAGTGTATTGTCAAGAAAACGGAAATACCGACATTATACTACAGATGGCTTGACAGAAACGCTTTAGATCCTTTTTACATAGGCATTGACTAACTATATCTCTATAATAAACGATGATAATGGAACTTTTGGTCTGAAAGTTGAAACTTTTCCTAGCCCGGGAGAACTCGCGTACTATTCAACGACGTGAGAACTCGCGCCTATAGATTCTTTCTCACGCTAGCTCGCGCTTATAGATTTTTTCTAACGCGAGCTCGCGCGTATAGATATCTTCTAACACTGACTTTTCGTGATGAAAACTATTCAATATTGATTCTAGTTGATCTATTCTAAATTCTGAAAAGAACAAAGAAAAATGTATAATTATTCAAATTTAATCGTCACTTTCGTTGCAACTGTTATCTTCACATTTATAACAAGTGAAAGTTATTCTAAACTGCTGTTCAGTTTTAGAATCCATTTTTTTTTTTGCAGAAAAGCTCAAATAGATAAAGGAAAAAGCAAAAAAAAAATTAAAAAAGGTACCTGCTAATTTGATGAAATAAAAAATTACCAACAATTTGGAGAAAAGCACATATGTAATCACTCGCGTCGTTAGATTCTTCCTAACACAAGCCACCGACTTGATCGCTCGCGCGTTAGATTTTTACTAACTTTAATTTATTTGTAGCCACCACAACCCCCCACTCACGCCCCAACAAGCATGAACTGGTAAAGGAATTCTACAGAAGGCATTCCTTAAATATGAAATCAATTTGACAAGAGATAAAAAAAAAGTCTGTAGTGCAACTGAAAATGTTAGATTTTATCTAATAGTGCGAGTCCTGCCGGGCTAGAGATCAATTACCCTAACACCAAACTGAAATAGTTGAACTCGATGTGCGTTTCGTTAACAAGGTTGGCATCTTCAGGAGAAGAAAATTTATACTCTCCACCTGAAGATGCTTGTTAGTGAAACGCGCGTCGAGTGCTAAAATATCAGTTTGGTGTTAGAGTAATTGATCTCTAGGAAAAGTTTCAACTTTTACACCAAAGGTTCCAAATTAATCCTTCATGACCCTTTTCTGTAGAATAGGGACCTTTAACAGAAATCGATTATCCTGACGATCGATGAAAAATCAATTCTTTTCTCAGGTTCTTTTTTGTTTGAAATTCTGAATGAATATTTTGACATGGATCTCAATTCCTGGGATGTTCAGAAAGATTTGGTTCAAGCCGTCATGTTACAAAATCTATTATCTAGGAGAAACGGCTTCCACTCCATTAACAACATGACTAGGGTTGTTGGAAGTACTTTTTTCGTATTCCCTATCAGTTTCACCAATATTATTCCTGGTAATGTCTGCCGTACCACCTCTGGTATCAACCCTAGTATTATTAGCTGAACTATTTCTCCTATTGTCTCCAGCAATATCTCTCATGTTATTCCCGGTGCTATCTCTAGTACTGTCTCTAGCACTGTCCCCAGTAATACTATCTCTAAAACTATCGCTGGTGGTTTCTATAGGATGTAGAGTTACGATGGATTGCCTCCTGATTGGTGTCACTGGTGTTGAGTGCAAAATGGCATACAAAGGACCTTCTCGTTCCTTCGCTGGACTTACTAAGATAGAAGGACTAGCGCAAGGGCTAATAATAACGGAGGGCTGGTCATCTTCTAGCTGCATGCTGTTCTCTGCAGCAGAAGGAATGGTAGTAAGAAATCTTACAGTCAGTCTTCCTGGAGAACCTGAAAAGGGTAACATCAGTAAACATAAGCGTTGAAGGACTTCAGCAGTTGCTGAAAAGAGACAAATCAATCATTTTTTCAAGTTGTTACAAGTCGCAAATTTTCATTTTCAACTTCAACCCCACATCTGTAGAAAATGAACTCTAATGAGGTTGAGTGGGGTAGAGTTCGTCATGACTCAGGTTAGGCAATGTCCAAACTCCATTGGAGTAACTCTCCCTATATCCTGTGACGAATACGCTGGTATTCTGGATGACTTTGGTGAAAACAAATTTGTACCAATGTAACTTGTAGCTCAAACCGTATTACCAAACTGAAGATACTTGCACTAGCCGCATGTTTTAACAAAAAAACAAGTCGACATTATTAGGAGAACTTGGCTGGTGAAACGCGTGTCAAATATTTTTTGTTTTGTATTAATACTTTACTGAATTATACTTCATTTCATCATCATGCTTCTTTTATTCCTGAAGGTCGGAAACTGATAAATCGAAAAATGTAAAGCAATATGTACGAAATCTTTCAATTCAAATTTAAGACATCAGGAATGTTCATCAGTAAGCCAGAACTGACAGTAAAATTTTTCATAAGAGATCGACGACCCTAACACCAAAATTCATATCACTCCATCTGCCTTTAGTTCGGAAGGAGAGCATAAGTTTTTTTCTTCTGAAACTGACAACTTGGTGCGCAATGTGTGCATCGTGTAATATCAGTTTACTGTTTCAGTAATTGGCCACTGTCTCAAAATCTATTACACAGATCATGATAATAAAGAAGTCTAATAGAGGACTCAAGGCGAGTTCCTAACAACGAGTTCGAAATAACTTCACATAGAAAACAAAATCGACTATCTGAGTATGAAATCATATTCAACTTCACATAGGGAGTTTAAATGTGAGCAGTCATAAATAAGGAATGAGTGTTTCCCAAAGAGGTTCAAATAAAATATTGCATTGACGATCCCAAAGTGATAGACAATAAGACATTTATCAGTGATCGCACATGGACATTGCATTTCAGTTATTTTACTTTTGAATTAAATGCTGCGGACATTTGGAAGCAAATGCGAGCAGAAACGGCAGTCAGTCCATAGGAATTCACATGCTCTAAGTCGCAAAGTAACTTCCATAGGCATTAACTGTTACTGCCTAGTGTTTGCTGGGGCTCTGACTGAACTGTGATCAAAGATTTCATCTCACCTGGTGGTTCAGACTCGTCTTGAATGGCACTTTGCCGTGTCAATCGCGGCTTGGACCTGGCGCGAGCAGGCTCGCTCGAAGCGCTCGACCTGGACATCCTCCACGTGCTGGTGCTAGCCGTCGTGTTAGATCCAGACGAATCGTTTCTGGAACTGGAGAGGTTCGAGTCCTGCGATGTCTTTCTAGTCACCAGCCAGGACGACGCTCTGCGCTTAGGATCCAGCAGACGTAACGGTATGCCGCAGTGGTGGTTGTGGCGCCAGGAATCCGACCTAAGAGTTGGGGTGGGAGAGGAGAAGTATCTAGTTACGTGCTTACTTACGTCACCAGTAGCTTGAATTTCAGTATATATTCTCTATAACTCTAAGAATGTACGTAAATGTCGGTTGGAAATGAAATCATCGCACACAATGTCGTACAAATTGTTAGATATGTGCAATGAAAATATAATAATTCATTGATGCTGTTATTCGAAAAGATGCACAAAATACAATTGCATATATCTTCCAGTTCAAGCAAACTCATTGAGAGTATCAAACAAAATGCAACATTTTATAGCAGTACCATGACACGGGTGAAGAAGCCATTGTTTAGTTTTGTAGAAAATCTAGTGAAAATCACACTTTGAAGTATTATTTGATATAACTACATATGCTTCTTCATCATTAGATGATACACGGAATTGTCTTCTTGAATATATAACACACCAGTTTTGGCACACTTGGTCTTATATCTTCATGTTTCTTCTTTCTTTGTTGGTAATTTTGTATTATCTAAATATTCATCAATGCAACACTGATGAAGAAGAAACAGCACCAACTGACACGAATTCTTCAATACTATTCAGACTGCTTTTCGGATAAGGACTGGTATAATTGTCTGTAGATTTTTTTTTAATTGAATAAGTTGTCAATGTGCATATTTTCCTGAAAAATATATCTCCATCAGATATAGAAGTTGTGAAAAATTGACTCTGAACCTAGAGGTAAATAAATTAAAATAATATGAGTTGTAGAATGAATGAAATTTAAGAAAAACATAGGTTAGCTGACGGAAAGCTGTTAGAACTGATAGAGATCATATTCAGTGTTGACAAGACTTCTCGAAGATAATATATTTGCTGCAATCATAAACCAAGAAAGCATAAAATATGTTGAAAATTGAATTACATACAGTGTGCCCAAGATAAGGATGAACAGCATGGGGACGTGCCATATAAAAAAACAAAGTTGATGATGATTTCTTCCAAACGAAACGTTGTACGGAGATTTTGTGAGCGCCATTTTGTAGAAGTAAAAAAGTGGCAATGAGAAAGTGCCTTTGGTTTTTTCGAAACTTTTCAAATAACTTCGGAAAAAAATAAAAACCAAATCGCCAAATTTCGGTTTTTCCCGAATATCTCCGGAAGTAAACAACATTTTTGGAATTTCTCAACATCTATTTATTGACTCCTTAATTGCGCAACTTTTTGTCCATTTGACCTACCGTGTAACTCTTACGGTTACCGAGATCCCCATGCTGTTCATCCTTATCTTGGGCACACTGTATACACTTTACAGGAAGCGTATCACTGACATACCCACGGTTCAATTTTCAGATACATTTTTCCTGAATGAGAGGAATTTCGATAACCACTTCGATATTGAGAACTTTCTAATATGCACAAAACACGAAAAATAATTTATACACATAAGTGCTTCTCTGTTTGTTCACTAAATATTTGTAAGAAAAAATGAGACCTTAAGAAATCTGAAGTTCTTAAAGGAATTCAAAATGAATATAACATACCTGGACGAGCTGAAATTTTCACTAGAAGACACAGAAGATGCTCTCTTGTGCTGCTTCTGTTGAATTTCCGCTATCTGATACGTATACTGGTCATTCCTGGGTCGATGTCTGGCAGGTCTTCTGACGCAGAGCAACCACCTAGCCTTGCTGAGCAACCACTCTCTCGTAGTGGTCTTTCTCTCAGTCTTGGACTTTTGCTGAGTCTGATTATCCCCCAACAACTTAACGTTGCACGTACATTGGGGCACGTGCTCCTGTTTCTCCCTGGAGGACCTGTCCGCTAGGCTGTTGGTGTTAGCGGGGGTCTGTCTGTTGCTGAAATTGGAACTGTGTCTGCATCTACCGATTCCTCTGGTGACTCTGCTTTCTTCAATAGCTTTGCAGATCATCACACAATCCTTTTTGAACTGTTTGGTGAGGATGGCATAAAGAAAAGGGTTGCAGCAAGAGTTGAGAGGGAGAACAAACACGGTAAACACTTTGGCTTGCTCTAGGGAGATGAGCTGCAGTCCAAAAGCTGCTGTGAGCGCGAAAAATGCAATGGGGGACCAACATAAAAAGTCTGTGAATACTAGCAAAGCCATGCGCTTCGCTATACGCGAATCGTTGGAGTTCCAAGCTTGAGAACCTCTGATCGCACAGTACATCTTCAGATAACAGCCCATGAGGATCAAGAAAGCAACACCGTTGATGAACATGAGAAACACTACGTAGGTCAGACTCGCAGCATCATTCGTCTCGAATGGAAGGCACACCGCGAATTTTCTGTAATCGGAAATGTTGAAGATTGGCATAACTGCCATGATTGTTGCGAAACTCCAACCGCAGACCATGATGTATCCGGCATGTTTGAGAGATAGGCGTTTGTTGAGGTGCATAGCATGAGTGATGGCATAGTTTCTCTCCAAAGTGATGACGGCTAAGGTCCATACCGAGAGCTCCGAACTCAAGACGCCTAAGAATCCTGATAGTTGACAGCCCGCCGACATTTGCCAGGGTATCGCGTACATGCGGAACTCTCCAAGGGTGGAGGCGTCTACCACAGCAAGAAAACCTAGAATAATAATTTTGAAATCTTCATTTATGAATCAGAAATACTAGAAAAAGTAACTTGCAATTCAACTCTCTTTGGTATCACTTATTGTTCGAAATATTTATTGATGCCACTCGAAACAAATAATATACATAGGTGGCCGGAGTTGAAAAGAGACACACTGTTGAAACGAGAAGTAAGGAAATAAACTATTCTCCATGATTTTGTTCAGATTTGGTAAGTTTTGTCAGATTTCCAAAATGTGTCAGCGGAAAAATATAGGTATCTTTTCGAGCACTATCGAAATTGAAATTGAACTCTCACATCATATTCGATAACAATACAAGTAGAAAAGGGTGGTATTTCAAGTAACAGAAAGTTCACTGTAATTCCTGATTTGAAGTTTAGTCCAGTCTATGACCATTTTCCCGTGTATTTATCCCATACAGCATCGATTCGCATGAAAACTTGGATTCAGGATCTACACCCTCTCTTTTTCAAAATCTACCTTGTGCCGAGGGTTGCTTTCTCCCTGGAGGTGGATGCCACCCCTTCTTGGGGGTGAATTTTTTTTATTGGAAATAGGTGCGGAAATTAATAGACTGACTGATTCTGAGCACTTTTTATCCAATGAAGTTTTTTCTGAAAAGCAATACTTTTCGACTTATTCGCGAGTGAAATTGTCGGTTTTCAGGCAAAAAAAACACGTTTTCAGATTCTTTTTCGCGAATAACTGGAAAAATATGCATCTAATAGAAAAACCTGCAGAAAGCAAAATTATAGCTTTTGAAATAACAAAGGCGATCCTTTCTTTGTGATATATGCAAACCCACTACAAACTGGATAATTGCCTCTTGGAAGTTGATTGGTATTTTCAAACGCCAAAATGGAAAGTTTCTACGTACAATAATCGAAAACCAATGCATTTTTCGGGGAAAACTCATTCGACCTTTTCTGAAGTCCTTCAAAAATCCTTCATTTTTGTTATTTATAAAAGTTTCTAGCATCAAAACTTACCGAGGTATGAAGGAAATAATGTAGAATCCTATTTTTTCGTTAAAAAAAAAATAGTGAATAACTCATCCTCTCTCCCCCTCCCTTAAAAAAAATCGTTGTTACTCCATAATTCACTTCATTCATGTTCTTATAATGAGTCCCGAGTTTTTAATCAATTGAAAGTACGTAGTTTTGGAAAAAATTGAGGTTGAAGAAAAAAATCATATACCTAATTCAGCGAAAAATTACCATTTCTTCGGAATAACTCGAAAAGTATTGATCACATGCAAAATTTAGAGTATAAAATTGAAGGTTATTCTTTTCTGAGAATTTCGGTCTTTCATTTTTCTCTGCAGGATGAAAATAGAGTAAGATATGGCCAGTTAAATATTGTAAGAGTTCGCGCAAAGTACCTTTTTTGAGCCCTTTGAGTGTGAACATTTTCAAAAATATAATCTGAAACAAAAAATCATGTAATTGAGCTTATAGCTCAAAAAAAGCTACAAAATATTTTTTTGGTGGATTTGATTGCTCAAAGACTAAGCGAGTTATGGGGAAAAAAAAAAGAGAATTTTTATAGAAATTAGAGTATGTGCATTAGTATATTGAAGAATACACATAGTAACTATATTTTAGGCCTAGTAGAACTATATGATCTCAATCGATCACACATCCAAATATATAGGCAACCTTTTGTTAATCGGGTAGTTTTCACCCTTAAAAAATCAGAAGCAACCCCGAGTACAGAGGTAACTTTAAAGTAGAGTCTCAATCTGAATTTTCATACAGTTGGGTTTCCCGATTACTCTATAACAATTTCGATTTAATTTTTTAATGAAAACTATCATAAGGGTATTTTTCAGGGGTCGAAACCGTTCAATAAATCAGAAATTGTCTATCAACGTTAATTCAACGTATTTACAGATGACTGCACGCTCAAAATTAGTATTTTGTAATTTTATTTATTAGGGGTAGTTTTCACCTCCGATGAATCAAAATCAACCCCAAGCACAACCTCAACTTTGAAGTAGATGGTAGATAGAAGGTAAATCTCAAATTAAACGCAAATAGATACTGAATAAGTTGAATAACTGCCAAATAACATGTTAATTATTATTTTCTGATGATATTCTGTCATAAGGGGGGTGTTTTGGGCTGACACTGATTACTGAACCATAAATTATATTGAAAAGTGTCAATTGATTGCTTTTACTGATATAAATATGATTTCAGTTCATTACATGCTCAAAACTAAAATTTTGATATTTTTGTTCGAATAAGGGTGGTTTTTACCCCCCCTCCAAAAAAGCAACCCTCGGCACAGGGCAGATTTTGAAATAGACGGAAAGTAGAACTTTTATCCAAATTTCCACACCAATCGGTTCTGTATGGGATAAATACACAGTTTACACTTTATTCACCGTCATAGACTGGAGTAGTTGAAATATTTGCTTCAACTTTGTATGTTAACGTTTATTGATCCAAAAAACATGTAATGCTTATAGACTACATCTCGTTCTGTAGGTATCATCATCCATACACTGAGTGAATTGGCACGTACTCACCCAAATATATACCCATAAAAAAATCTGCAGCTGCCAGATTGCATACCAGAAATCTAGGAACGTCCATCTTGCTGCGAGAAAATATGAGAACAAAAACCACGGTTCCATTACCCAGCATCGCGCACAAAAACACTATCCAAACTCCACATCGCAGAGTCCACCAATCGAATAGGTCCTGGCAGGGTAGGAACGGACCAGGTAGGGGTAGGCATTGGATCTTCTCGGAAGTGCTGGTGGAATCTTCCCCCGGAATGCGAAGGGTTAGGTCTTCCTCAGCGGTATACTCTTCGATGTAGGACGAGAAATTTCCTGGGTAAGTGAAATCAGACCGGAGGTTTTCCCAGATTTCGCCGAATTTTTTGCCGAATTTCTGGCTTATGTTTTCTGAAGCAAATAAAACAATTGGGGTTGTCTCTGATTTTCACTCAACTCTTTCTGTGGTTTTCTGACAGTGGTTCATGATTACATTCTGACACCTTTAGGAAATGTCAAACTTGAGTGCACAATCGATTTATACCTAGTAAGGTATGATTTGTGGAATATAGCACTGAATCACCACTCTGCTAGACCTTCCTTGGGGCATGAAGTATTGGAGGGTGCCCAAAAAGTAATAACTTTTTTAATATTCTGAAGGAACGATTTGTTCAGGCCAGCCTCAACTCCTATAAAACGATAATTCACTCCTGAACTGAATTTCAGCTTTTTTTTTGACCGGATATAAAATTATATTTTCTTATATTTTTCAATATGAATTCATCTTATCCATAATTATTCAGAAAACAGACAATCAAAAACCAAAATTATTTATACACCCCTTCAGTTATAAGTATTTCAATATTATAGAGTCATGTCAACTGTTGTAGGTTGTATATCGAAAGCAAGCAGTAGTACACAACATCTCATTGGCATTAAAGAATGATTCAAAATACATTAGAGCTCTTCTCAATTCTTGCAGAATAAGTGGTTTGATTAACAAGCTGGAATATTGAACGGATAATCCTGATTAACCTCATGTATAGTGGTTAATGATCCTAGCAATTGATGCCACTTCAAACATAAAGAAATTTTTTATTATAAATGAAGTTTTGAGATTTCAGGCAGTTATTGTGGAGAGGTATTCATATATAACAGAATGAATGACTTTTTTAAATTGACCCCCAATGCAGTGGGTGGTGCTATGAAGATTTTGCTACTACAAAAACAAAAAAATTGGCATCTTGAGTCCGTGTGAAAAATGTTTCAGAGCTCTGCAGATTTTTTGATGTAATAATTTTCGTGTGATCTAAAAAACAATACACAAATGAAAATCAGACAGGAAACTTTTCAGCAGATCGAATGTTTACTTCTCTCCACCAATGGTTATAATACACTATACAGACGTGAAATGGAAAATAAAAATACGCGAAAATGTCAAAATACTCATTAGAAGAACTGAGGAATATGTTGTACTTACGTTGTGCTGGCCACAGATCAACCGGACTGTTCCAAAAGTTCATATCGATATCCTCGATATCTGGAAACAGAATTATATCTTTGGCTTTCGCAGGAGGCGGATTGGACGGCACCAGAGGTAGAAAAGCACAGCAGTGGTAAGCATATGCTAAAACTAGTGTCTGGATCCGGGGAAAGTCCGAAGGTGGTGGGAATTCTCTGAGATTGGGGTTGTTGAATGTTTTCAGGTGGAGAAGATGTTCCAAACCGGCTGTAGGAAGATGTGGAAACACGTTGTTTCCTAGGTTTCTGAAAAAGTAGTTATCATTGTTGTCAGTTGTTTGGAACCATAGTATTGGAAAAATTATAATGAGGCAAGAATCCTGGAGAAGTGACTAACATGTGACTCTACAGTTTTCAGAGTGATTCATCTTTTTTAGAATGATGTATGGCAATATGTACTACAAAAAAGAAAGGAACATTGTTATGATGACGATTTCAAGGAAATTTCTATTGAATGGGGGAAAACATATTAAGTAAATGACATATAAAAATATCACAGCAAATTTTCAAATTAGAAATCAGGATTTCTATATTTCAACCACTTGTACACTCAAATTGCTGGAAACCACTAGGAATACAGGCATGGTGTTCCCTTGATTGAATAGTTTCGATCCGGAAACTGGGTTTCGCGAATCTAAGAGATTCTCAAATAACTTTATATTCTTTCATGCATTTCTCGGTTTTTTCTGCCAGAATCTTGAACACTTGATATTTATTGAAATCAAGATTATCAAACGAGCTCCTTTTGTACTCGTATACAATTTGATTTGTCTGGAGCAAAACATTGAATATATTAGCTTTCATCGAAAAGAAACTGAATAACTCTTCAAAGTAGTTGAAAGATTAGTGTACTCCGTTTTCGACAAATACCGACATTCTACTGTGATCATGTTTTGATAGTCTGGTGCGCAGATATAAACTAATAGAAGCAATTCATTATGTTTTTATAATTCACATACTATCAGACGAAACGTTAGTAGTCACAAATTGAAAACTGGTTCCATTCTATGTCAGTTCTCCGAAGTGGAATGGAAAAACTTTATTCTGGCCTCATTATATTATCTTATCAATTTTTCGTTGATGTAAAACAACGTTGTATTCCTATAATACTTACAAATCTTGAATGTTGGATATGAACATGAAGGAATCGGGGTGAATGAATGATATTTCATTGTCTTCCAAGTCTCTGGAAAACAAAAAAAATATATATTGCAGTCTCCCAAGTATACAGCTATGGATAAACGCTGATTTTTTACTAAATAGGTCATAACCCTCATCTTGAATTGATTATTCTACCTGCATGTTCGGAGCAGAGTTGGGTTATGATAACATTTTCCAATACAGTTCGGTATTGAAGTGGAAATAATAAGACGAAAAACATTCTCATATGCCATTACATTATTGCACATATTTTCCGAAGTCAACTAATAATCAATCGTTCTAACAAAACCATACTATTATCGATAACATTTACAATGCAGAATGACTCTTCCACTATATTGACTATGTGCTCATTTGAACTCACAGTACTTGAAGCTTGGACAAATTGAAAAATGCATCCTGCGGAATGTATTGAATTTGGTTGTGTGCCAGCAGTAAATCGTGCATCTGGATCATACCACGAAAGGGCTTGTCTTCGATGGATTTGATGTGATTGCTGGCGAGGTCTCTGAAATATATTCATAATTTTAGTTATTTCTTATATTTTCTCAATAATATACTTACAAAACTCGCATGTCCTTGCAGTTATTGAGAACCGGTATCACTTTGAGTTTATTTGACTTCAAATCTCTGGAATAAGATAATGGAAATGATGAGAAAAAAATATTTTTCGTTACCGGAAGAACTATGAGACTGAATAAAAATCAAATATATTGTTTACACAAGATGCAGAAACATATTAAAACTTGGAGGAAAATTATGTGAATTTTATTTTTGCGTTTTTCTGTTACTATGAAGTTTATATCGCTAACTACTTATCTCGGTATTGGGATATTTTCCAAATTGAAACTCCCTGCAGTACGATAAATATATTCAAATCCACCTCACAAGGAAAAATATTTGGGAGATAACACTTATATATATATATATATATATATATATATATATATATATACAGTACGATAAATATATTCAAATCCACCTCACAAGGAAAAAATATATATATATATATATATATATATATATATATATATATAGGTCTTGCTGTAGTGAGGTTGCAGTCAAAAAGGGGCTGAATTTACAAAGAAAACTCTTTGTTATACGTCAAGCTTTCGGTAATGTTTATTACCTTCTTCGGGACAACTATAAAATAGTTGATTACAATATATATATAAGTTATTTGATAGAGTACTTACTTACGTGAGATTGAAATGAAATTGGATCAGAACAAACAGAAAATACATGAATGAAATGATTGAGTGAACTTGTCATTGTCATTTCATTCATGTATTTTCTGTTTGCTCTGATCCAATTTCATTTCAATCTCACGTTAGTAAGTACTCCATTTATCAAATTACTTATATATATATATATATATATATTGTAATCAACCATTTTATAGTTGTCCCGAAGAAGGTAATGAACATTACCGAAAGCTCGACGTATAACAAAGAGTTTTCTTTGTAAATTTAGCCCCTTTTTTGACTGCAACCTCACTACAGCAAGACCTATACTAAGAAACTGATTTGTCATTGTCGCCCGGTCTAATACATCAATACTGCAATTTCAATGTTTAGACCAAGTACATAATAGTTAACTTTATGCCCGTACGAGCTCAAAGTTTGCATTATGGTCCATGCGAGTCATGAAGACAGGAGAAATTTCTGCAATTCAACATTAACTGTTTGCCATTAGTTTCCGCGCAATGATAACGTCTTCTTTCATTGAATGAAAATTATGTTGAAAAATAATTTCATTCACATTTTTTTTTAATCTTCAATAAAGAACTAATATGACATGAACGTTTATACCTATGCGCCACGGGCTAACAAAAATCCTACTCTGTAGATGAACGTCACCTTCAATCAAAATATACTCAATGAATGAGTGCTATATGCTATAGCTCATTCATACTGAACATTTCGAGTTGGAATGAAATACATTGTTTCCGAGGTGTGACTTTCGATGGATGATTGCAAAATTACAGTTTTCTTCAGTCAAATTTTTCTCATATCACGACTGAGTGAAATTTTTTGAATTTGTTATACGCATAATAGTAGGAGAGCACACGATGCTGAATCAGGATTTACTCGAGCGTCATAGAGACCCATTGGGTTGCGAAGCTTAGATGATAAAAAGAAAAAAATGTTATATAATGTATATCTTTTCATCGGTGGGGAAAGCGGCTATAGAGTTTCAAAAATGTAAAAAAAAACTGTTGCATGAACATACTCGAGCGCATCAGATATTGATATCATTTATGTCCTACATATTTTTGAAAATGTACGTGAGTATGTTAATCTGATTGTTTCCATGATGGGGGTCGTACGTGAGGGTTAAAAATGAAAAAAAAATCTCGAGCGCGTCAGATTTTCTGAGGGGATGTTAAGTGTACCCAAAAAAATGCTTTTATATAATAATCTGACGGTTTGGATGTGACGCAGACTCGCGGCCGTTATTAGAATGTGAAAAAATCGTCAATTTGAGATACACATGCGCGTCAGAAAGATATATATATATATATATATATATATATAAACTAGATTTGGAAGTTCTCAGGTTTGCGGTCTGTTTACTAATAAAACTCATTTGTTCTTGATCTCAATATTTCGCTAATGTTTATTAGCTTCATCAGGAGAAAAGCTACAAAGAATGTGACAAAATTGTACAAGATTGAATCGAAAATAACAGTTCTACTTACAATCATAGAATTAATATTCCTGGTGTGTTCATTGCCTTGGGAAGCTGAATCGAACTACCCATGCTCGCATAGTTACTGCCTCACTTAAACTGAATCAGCTAGGCAAAATTCATGTTAATAGGAGTCCCTCAGCTGTACCAGGCAATGATGTAATTAACGTAAATCTAAGGGTTTTTATAAGTAAGCACATGTCTGTCCTTATTTTTAAATATTACAAAAGTGATTAAATAGAACTCAAAATATTGCAATAAATGTTACTTAACTGACCTGTATCGGTTTTATAATTAACTGTATTTGGTTTTTTGTTGATGTGGTACATTTCAAGGAACAACCTGGTTTTCTGGTTAGTTAAGTAACATTTATTGCAATATTTTGAGTTCTATTTAATCACTTTTGTAATATTTAAAAATAAGGACAGACATGTGCTTACTTATAAAAACCCTTAGATTTACGTTAATTACATCATTGCCTGGTAGAGCTGAGGGACTCCTATTAACATGAATTTTGCCTAGCTGATTCAGTTTAAGTGAGGCAGTAACTATGCGAGCATGGGTAGTTTGATTCAGCTTCCCAAGGCAATGAACACACCAGGAATATTAATTCTATGATTGTAAGTAGAACTGTTATTTTCGATTCAATCTTGTACAATTTTGTCACATTCTTTGTAGCTTTTCTCCTGATGAAGCTAATAAACATTAGCGAAATATTGAGATCAAGAACAAATGAGTTTTATTAGTAAACAGACCGCAAACCTGAGAACTTCCAAATCTAGTTTATAAAGTACGGTCGAGAATACATCACAAATATATATATATATATATATATATATATATATATATATATATATATATATATATATATATATATATGGTTCATCTTTACGCCCTAGACGTTGCAGTCTCATAATCTGACGATTAACTGGAGAGATTCGCCTATTCTGCCAATTTGAATTTTTTTTTCAAATCTTTTTCAAATCATTGAACTTAATCAATTGGATATCTCAGGAAAAAGCATGCAAATGAAGAAAGTGAATGCTTTTTTTAGCAGAATACTTGTATTTATAAGGGAACAATTATAAGCGATAACATTTTTAAAAATTTTCAACGTTGAATATTCGTTGTAAACAATATCATGCCACCAACGAGTCTGTGTGATCAACTGCCATGGCATCATGGCAACAGAAACCAGAGTGGGGACGGAGTGAGAGAGCAATACTTTATCGATGAATCTTCATTATTTCGTCTTTTGAGAATCGTCAGATTATATATTTTTTGCAATTCTTGAATTCTTCCATTCAAAATAAAAATTAAATTAGCCACGCTCTAGAATGTCGAGATGAAGTTTTTTTTCACAACTGCTTTGGGTTACTCTCGAATTGTCAGATGATCAATTTTTTTTAATAATCTGATCCTTCATCCATATATGGTGGAAGTACTTAACCGGGTACAAGGTATCCTCCTGTCTGCCGCGCTTCAGTAAATCCCGAAATCCCCGCTTGGGCTCCCGTATATAAATGAAAGAATCGTGCATGCTATTAGACCCATTGAAATGTTCAGAAGATTGTTTGGATTACCATTTTTTATTTCTGACCCAAACGAAAAACTTTACGCATACGCATCAAACTTTCTAGAGCGAGCAACAATGAATCCTTAAACTTACAGACTCTTCAATCTAGGACAAGTCGCACACAAAGTGGCAGGCACCGAAGTGATTCCCGCTCTGTCTAATCGCAATACTTCCAGAGCGCTGGTTCCGTTTAGATTCGGGAACGTGGACAGTTCCCTGGCATCAGATAGGATCCTACAAAAAAGAACGTAAATCAAAACAAATTACGTATTATTATCATTATTACATTCCGCTCGTGATTTATCGCCTTGTTTTTTTGCCGTTGGCTGTTGGGATGTTACTACTGAGCAAGATTGGGGTCGTTTTCTATTAAATATGGGGAAACGGTTGTTATTTTTGTTGCGAGGAACTTGAATTATGCGGATGTGCTAGAATAGAAAATAGCTACCAGTGTGGGACTCCACAGCAACAATGTAAGATATTTCAATACAGTTTTAGGGAGCTCAGCAATAAGCCTACAAATTGATGTAAAAATAGTATATTACGCAACAAGGAGGATAAGTAGCCTATTAGGCACTAGCGAAAATTTTGAGTACGAGGCTTCAGCCGAGTGCGGCAATTGATCAATGCACGTAACTAGCCCTATCCTCGAGTTGAGTACTGTACTTTTTCCACTTTGACTTTTACTATGCTTGTGCGGTAATTTTCAACAAAATACTGGATATAACTAAATTCAGTAACCATTCACAAATTGTTGAACACAAATCTCCTGAGAACACCATTTTTGATTCATTTCTACAAGGAATTTCAAACGAAAATTCGCTGAATTTGGTTCTTGGTCAATTGAATGTAGTCATGAGATTAAATTTATCAGGTCACCCTGACGGACGCACCCCTCCGAGGGGGTGTGTATAGTATTTTTCACAGTAAATGGTATTGGCTTATTAACTGCAATAAACTACCCGATTTAATCCCATTGTGTAAAAAATTATCTGGTAAAAGATGCAAATGTGCTACAGGGTCGAACTTAAGAAATTTGAAATTTGCGTAATGTAGGAGATATACAAGTAATTCATTTAAATGTTACAATTCTATTCTATATTAAGTTCAGTGTCGCCCCTCGCTATCCTCATCTAAATTAATTATAATTGGCGCAATTTATTTAACTCTCGGTAGGAATGTCATTCATACAGTTCCTAATTAATTCTACCACACTACCACTTAAAGTCGGAGAAGTATTTTTTCCGCGCACGCTCGATTCAAGTTGGTGCCACATAAGCTCTATGGGATTGAACACGCAGTAGTAGGAGGGTAGTCGTAACACTGTATGTCCCAATTCTTCTGCAATTGTATCACAAACATACGTTTTTTTTTAAGAAAATGACTGCAGCACTTGTAAAAGTTCTTTTTTTGTAAAATTTTCCCCAAAATATATGTCATTTGCAGCCATGAAGTTTTGAATCTTCAATTTCGTATTCTTTGAGCCAGGAATTTTTTGCAATTGTCGACTATGATAGCTTGCGTTGTCCATTACTATAAAACTGTTTGGCGGAATGTTGGGTAACAGACAATTTTTAAACCAATCTTCAAACAGCTCTGCTGTCGTATCTTCGTGATAATCGACACAAGAGTCCTTAATATTTTTGGCAGAAAGCCACATATTGTGATTCTCTTCCCTTCATTTGATGTTGCTTTTGTTTTACACTTATCAGAGGAATCAGACCATCCTTTGGAAGGGGTGTCATGCGTGTCAAACCACGTCTCGTCGAGGTAGAGTATTGGCCGATTTTCAGACCGGTATTTTCTTATTGACGTTATATATTCAGAACGCCAGTTTATTAAACGTGTGGATTCCATTATTACTTGTCTCTTGTCAATTTTGCGATATTCAAAGCCCATTGCAGACAGAGCTCGCCAAAGAGTAGTGAGGCCACAGTTGATGTGAGTTTCGTCATTGATGAGCCGCTGTTTCAGACTTTTGATTGTAGAGACACGCTGCTCATCGTACATAGTGGAGATTTTTCGCCTTATCAAATCTTTTTCCCAGTCGTTTAGATTTTTTGTGACACCGGAATATTTACGCTTTTTTTTTGAATCCATGGAATTTTCAACAATTCGTCTAACAATTCTGCAGCACCCGCGTTATATCCTTGCTGAAGTAAGGAACTATACACATTTTTTATAATGATTTTCGCGTCACAAGGTAAGTGATTCTTCTTTAACGAACCACTGAAAGAAGCACTATTACTTTTTATCCACAGACGCCACATACTGCCTATTCTGTACGCTGGTGTATTAAATCTTTGCTATCAATGTCTGTTATAACAAATATATGTTATAAAATTATTGCACGCCGTAACACAAGTGAACACTTCCAATGAAATACAAAGACTAAAATGAACAAGAAGTGTAAGCTGTAATCCTCTACAATCCCTCTCTGAGAAACAAAATTACCTGAATCCGGTCCTTTTACATTTATGATGTGCATCTCGGATTTTACAACTTGAGGGTCTAATTGGTTTCATTATAATCCTTCAGTCAATACCATTTATTGTGAAAACTACTATTCTTAAAGATCTGAGTAGTCTGAAAGGTGTCCCCCTTTAATTAAAAATCGACGTTCCCGAGCTTTTTCAAAACTCTTACTTTTTATATCCTAAAACGACTCTGTTAAGTTTTCGTTGTCACACACTGTATATTCCATCATTTATAAAGTATTCTGGAAGCGGCCGTCATCAATTTAGAATACACGTGTATTCGTGTATATCGATAACATACGATTCAGTAACAAAAAAGGAATCTTTCTAAAACAGCTACTTCCTGAGTGTATGGCGCTGATTCACATCAGATTGAATGATCATATTTACTGTTCAACCAAGCACATTGATTGAATGAACGGAGGGTTCACTCCAGAAAGTCAAACTTGTGTGGAGTTCACAAAAATGTATGAGAAATGATAATCGTGAGGGCTCAAATAATCTATACAGTCAAGGGTGTAATTATATAGAATCAAATGAAGTGTAGAATGAAATATCAGAATAATTGAAGGTAGAATATAAAAAACTGTGTTTCCATTTGGAAATTTTCAATAGGACAATGGTTACGAATCATTTAAGAGTAAAATTTGTATCTTAGAAAAATATACATGCATCACCATATACACCTGCACACAGACATACATCCACGCATAGACCTGGTAGTGACATATTTTTTGGACCAATTTTTTACAGTCTGCCTTTGGTAAAATGGGAGTGAATGAAAATAAAACGAATCGTAAAACCCATAATTTGCGATCGTTAAGTTCAACAAGAATTTTGATGGAAGTTTTTTTACAGACTGCTTTACATTTGTTACACTCAAAAACATCGATCAAAGTAAAGAAAAACATGAAGATATACTGCTTCAAATGATACAGGGTGACTTACAAATTCCCCGAAAGTATTGCGAAAAAAATTAATGAAAAACAACTTTTCGCAGTGGGCCAATTACAACTGAAATTAGTCTCATCGTGAGAATAACCAAAATATATGAAGCATGCTATTTGGAAGTATACAGTGTGTTCCATCAAGAAAAAATTCTGGGTTAGCCATGAAGTACTACGCAGCGCGTAATTTTTTTGCAGATTATGAGTGACTTCAGATTCAAGCTTTTCCTATTCCAAAGGCAGACTGTAAAAAATTAGTACAAAAAGTCTGTCACTGCCGCCAGGTCTAGCATAAGTCATAACAAGGTGCCAAGTAATCAATATTGTTTAATACGTTTCAATAATCATAATAATGATATAATAACTGATGAATCACAAGTCGCAAAAACATTCGGAGAATATTTCTCAAGTATTATAGATAAAAAAATTGAAACTCATTTTAAAGGAGGCCATCTAGGTAGCGGAACTACAATGCCAAATGTCAACACAACTATGTTTTTCTCACCAGCCACCGGGCTAGAAGTAAAAAATATTGTGGAATTGCTACCTACTAAAAAAGTACGGGGTACGATGAGGTCTCTATCGTACTGGTTAAAGAATGTATTGATATTTTATCTGAACCAATTGCGCACTTGATGAACTTGTGTATATTCTTTGGAAGTTGGAAGCTACCCTGATCTTCTTGAGATCGCACTATTGATTCCGGTTCTGAAAGGTGGCGATTGTACTAACATCGAGAATTATCGCCCCATATCGCTTATCAGCGTCTTCTCTGAAATCTTTGAAAAGATAATATCATGCAGAATAAACGACTATCTCGAAATATTCGACTTGATGACCACGTGCCAACATGGCTTTCGAAAACATCATTCAACGGAAACAGCAACAAACAAATTGGTTCAACAAGTCCATGATTCAATCAATGAGATAAAGGTAGTTGTGGGACTTCTATTCGACCTGAGTAGAGCTTTCGATACTCTGAGTGTTGAAATAATTTCGGAAAAACTCTTTAACATTGGTACCAGGGGCAATATCAATAGGCTTTTCGTGTCTTTCTTGAATAACCGACATTTTAAGGTAAAACAAAATAATACATTATCTGACGAGTATTGTGTCACAACAGGAACACCACAGGGTAGTATTCTTGGCCCGTTGATATTTTTGCTCTATGTCAATGATCTCCCTGATAACATAAGTTATGGTAATGTGTACCTTTATGCAGATGATACGTCTGTCATTATATCGAGCAAGACACCGGATGAACTGAATATCCAAGTCGACACTGTATTGCAAGAATTCAATGAGTGGTGTTTCAAAAACAGACTAATCGTTAATGTAAATGAGACAGTTTGTATTGAATTTGCATATTCTCCTCGGAGTCTACATAACTTCACTTTCAATTTTCTCAATGAATCTCTGAGATCAACAACCTGTACAACGTTTTTAGGAACAATGATTGACTTCCTTTTCACATGGCAAGAACACATAGAGTTTACATCCAAGAAACTGAACCAATCGTACTACCTGATAAAATCACTGAAGAATAAACTAGATACCAAATCCCTGCTAACGCTATACTACGCAAAATTTCACTCCATAGTGTCTTGTAACATTACTGTCTGGGGGTCAGCCACTGAAATTAGCAGAATATCTGTGAAACAAAAGGCACTGTTGAGGTTAATTTTTAACCTTGATTACAGAACGTCATGTAGGGAAATATCTCGAGTAAACAAAATATTAACTGTGGCAAGCATATTCATTCGGAAACTCTTGACATACATCCATGAGAATATAAGACACCTTGACCTACGATCAGAAGTACATAATTATAACACTAGGAAAAACAATATGCTCACAACTCGAAAACATATTTATACAAAATATGAAAAATCTCCTGTGTTTCTGGTTCATAATGGCAAAAATGAAATATTTCAGTGGTTGCTTGAGTGTATAATGGGTGAAAATATTTTAATATTTTCAGGGACGAACGGTTAAATATTTTAGAAGACACTTTTCATTGCGCGATTATTATAACAAGCACAGGAAACCTGATTCGAATTAATAGCATTCAAATGTCATTCTCATACGAATAGAGAGTAGTTTTTTTATGGAATTTCACTCACCAAAAGAGGTGTGTTCACAACAAAAACAGTCCAGGAACGGTTCGAAATATTTTAGGCGTGAAGGGTTTGTCTCGAATATATTTATTAATAATGTTCATTTCGAGATATTTTTTCGAAAATGTTCGGAACGAGCATGTTTGGGTTTGAAATGATTTGTTATTCTGGTGAGTGTGACTTTATTCCAAACTACCCTTTATTCATGTCGGAATATCCATCTATTTATTTCAATTTTTGAGAGCTTGGATTCAGAATTGAGCGAGTAAAAGTAACTATTATGTAGTTTAGCGTCAGTTGCATCGAAAGGGAAAAGTGCTAGTACCAGTTCTAGGTAGGCGTTCTGTGAATGAATGGAACATCTATGAATGGCCTACACATACAACAGAGAATTTATGGAAATTTTCCAATGATACCTCTTCTTTACTTTAGTATTCTTTTTACACTGATTCGAGTGGAAAACGTCAAAAATTAATTTCCCTGAAATTCGCTGATGTGTGACTCATGCCAGATAGTTCGTCTGCTATTTAAATTCAATAGGTTCTCTATCGAACACTCTCCTAAGTCAACCAAGAAGATAGGCGTTATACCGATAAGACACGGATAATGTTGTTCATATATTGTTGTTGCAATCCGTGTTCCCTTACTGATTTTCGAAACAATGATACTGCAATTACCTATGATATTTTCATTCTGAATAGGTTCGTTAAACCGTCACACGTGCTCAGACTGCTTTTTGTGGCTCATTTTCAATTTCACTTGTACAGTATAGTTCGAAAAACCTAACATCCAATCGATCAAAGGGCAAGTTCTTAAAGAGATTTATTCAACGTCCGCTGTATTTGAAACGTTTTCACATTTTATTGGTAGGATTTACTAGAAATTTTCACGATTATCCTGGAAAATTGTCTATACAAATCACCTCTTAAACCTACTTTGAAAAACACCCATAATCATACATCTGAATTCTGCGATTTCGTACTTTCATCTCTCTCGTATTAATTTGAATCACGTATCTTTTTATTTGCTATGAGAATGGATATCGAACCAGATCCTGTAGACATCACCAAAAAATATCTCAACCTACAGGTTAATTGATAATTTTGACTTTGAATTTACCTATAGGTGTTTATTCAATCGCAGAAGAGAAGATATTCTACATAGATAACTACAGGAACCCATGTCCGCGAATGACTGCCTGAGGTGCTGGGGTCACATGAAAGATACTTTTATGCAGTTTCAAACATTTGGGCTTCATTTATTCAAACACTATGTTTTTTGATATTCACTGAATTTACGTTGATATTTTCACCTGGAGACGATTACGGATACCAGCGATCGAAACGTCGTTGAGTACACTCAACTTGAAACTTGGTTTCATAATTTGTTTATCCCAATTCATATTTCTTTATTGGAATTTCTGTCAATTTTTTTCGCGTAGAGAGAATAGATTGTTCCAATTTTTTGATATTCTTGTATGCGATTGATGGTGATTGGTTTACAGAAATTGTCTTATATAAATTGATTTCCTATAGACATAAGTTCTTCGTTCAGAAATGGAATTCTCTTATGGATTTATAACAGTCTCTCATTGCCTGGGACATCAGACAGGATAAAAGTCACAGGCATGAAGTTTTCTTTCAAATAACCTTATTATTCGTCAGATCACGTTTGAGTACGTCCGTGTAATTTCGAAAACTGAAACACCATTATGGGTATATTGGATTCCATTCTGAAGAATGATATTCGTTTACGAACTCCTTCAGTTTTTCACTTGGCTATAGATATGTCTATGAGTAATGTGTTAACAATACATGACAATTGACGTGAAACCTCACACCAATGATAATTTCACAAGGCATAGTCAATTCAGAAAATAATAATTTGTTTTACTAGGCAGCAAAGGCGTAGATTTATTGATAGAAGGCAGTTTGCTGCTGTGTTGAAGATAATTTTTTCTTCGATTGTTAATAATGATATATGATTCGTATTGGCAGAACACAATATTAACACGAATCATATCATTAATTTTGGTAACCCCACAATTTTAGCAGTTGAAGATAATTACAATAAAAGAAACTTTTTGGAGATGGTTTATATCAATAAACGACAAAATCCGATGAATAAGAGGTCTGATATAGCAAACCTCAGTATTATTTATTTATAATTACATTTTGAATTATGATCATCAAAAACAACTTGCCCAAACTTAACTGAAATTTTTCCTTTTGTAACTTAAAGTTAATGAACTCCGACCCTGAGAATGGAACACATGCTCTGGGTTTTGGACACAGAATAGTGGAGCTATTGACAGGTGACAAGACGTTGTCAACCATCATTTGGTTCTGTTGTGTGCTGTTTTCCCTGCAGTTCCATGCTCTGTGCTCACACTGGGCCATGTGCTCTGTTCACTCAACAAGTCGCTATTGTTAAAAATGTAAAATGAGACATTTTTTTCCAAATTGTTCTGTTAACCATATGCACATGTATAAATTCGTGCACTTCAATGTAATACGGATGAATGGTTCCATTTCTTCCCAGTGATATTTTCGGAGACATGGTTTCCAGTTTAGTTTTTATGAATGTTTCTGATAAGAAATGTTTTTTCTGTTTGTGATGGACAAGGATTTTTCGTCTGCTGTTTTATACCTAATCTCACATTAGTAAGTTCAATTTTAACATGTTTGAGTGCTTTGTGTACCAATAAACACTGTTTTTCAGATGTCTTAAAAAAGAAAATAAAGACTTTCGAAAGCTCGACAATTTAATAAAGAGTTTCACTATATCAGGCCGAACTCAATTCATGACTGCAACCCCAAGGTTAACTTTCATTGCATGAGGATTTTCCAAATTCAGACGGTTTTATATATATATATATATATATATATATATATATATATATATATAAAACCGTCTGAATTTGGAAAATCCTCATGCAATGAAAGTTAACCTTGGGGTTGCAGTCATGAATTGAGTTCGGCCTGATATAGTGAAACTCTTTATTAAATTGTCGAGCTTTCGAAAGTCTTTATTTTCTTTTTCAAGACATCTGAAAAACAGTGTTTATTGGTACACAAAGCACTCAAACATGTTAAAATTGAACTTACTAATGTGAGATTAGGTATAAAACAGCAGACGAAAAATCCTTGTCCATCACAAACAGAAAAAACATTTCTTATCAGAAACATTCATAAAAACTAAACTGGAAACCATGTCTCCGAAAATATCACTGGGAAGAAATGGAACCATTCATCCGTATTACATTGAAGTGCACGAATTTATACATGTGCATATGGTTAACAGAACAATTTGGAAAAAAATGTCTCATTTTACATTTTTTACAATAGCGACTTGTTGAGTGAACAGAGCACATGGCCCAGTGTGAGCACAGAGCATGGAACTGCAGGGAAAACAGCACACAACAGAACCAAATGATGGTTGACAACGTCTTGTCACCTGTCAATAGCTCCACTATTCTGTGTCCAAAACCCAGAGCATGTGTTCCATTCTCAGGGTCGGAGTTCATTAACTTTAAGTTACAAAAGGAAAAATTTCAGTTAAGTTTGGGCAAGTTGTTTTTGATGATCATAATTCAAAATGTAATTATAAATAAATAATACTGAGGTTTGCTATATCAGACCTCTTATTCATCGGATTTTGTCGTTTATTGATATAAACCATCTCCAAAAAGTTTCTTTTATTGTAATTATCTTCAACTGCTAAAATTGTGGGGTTACCAAAATTAATGATATGATTCGTGTTAATATTGTGTTCTGCCAATACGAATCATATCATTAATTTTGGTAACCCCACAAATTTATCAGTTGAAGATAATTACAATAAAAGAATTTTTTTGGAGATGGTCTATATCAATAAACAACAAAATCCGATTAATAAGAGGTCTGATATAGCGCAAACCTCAGTATTATTTATAATTACATTTTGAATTTTGATCATCAAAAACAACTTGCCCAAACTTAACTGAAATTTTTCCTTTTGTAACTTAAAGTTAATAAACTTCGACCCTGAGAATGGAACACATGCTCTGGTTTTTGGACACGGAATAGTGGAGCTATTGACAGGTGACAAGACGTTGTCAAACATCATTTGGTTCTGTTGTGTGCTGTTTTCCCTGCAGTTTCATGCTCTGTGCTCACACTGGGCCATGTGCTCTGTTCACTCAAGTCGCTATTGTTGAAAATGTGAAATGAAAATTTGTTTTCCAAATTGTTCTGTTAATCATATGCACATGTATTAATTCGTGCACTTCAATGTAATATGGATGAATGGTTCCATTTCTTCCCAGTGATATTTTCGGAGACATGGTTTTCAGTTTGGTTTTTATGAATGTTTCTGATAAAAAATGTTTTTTCTGTTTGTGATGGACAAGGATTTTTCGTCTGCTGTTTTATACCTAATCTCACATTAGTAAGTTCCAATTTTAACATGTTTGAGTGCTTTGTGTAACAATAAACACTGTTTTTCAGATGTCTTGAGAAAGAAAATAAAGATTTTCGAAAGCTCGACAATTCAATAAAGAGTTTTACTATATCAGGCCAAACTCAATTTATGACTGCAACCCCAAGGTTAATTTTCATTGCATGAGGATTTTCCAAATTTAGACGGTTTTTTCAACTAGTCCAGTCAAGAGACTACCCTTCTCTCTCTCTCTCTCTCTCTATATATATATATATATATATATATATATATAGAGAGAGAGAGAGAGAGAGAAGGGTAGGTAGGTAGGTTGCTATGGAAATGTATTTGTTCATAGTTTGACAATAAAATTTCTCACAGTTTTGTGGAAAAATAACGGTATATTCATATTATGGACAGCGATAGCGACTTGAAAGTATTTACTCCTCCAGAAATAATATGTTTTATTCCCATTGAGAATAATCATTTTGCTGCATAGGCAGTAAAGTCCGTATTTTGCTGCCTAGACAGGAAAAGTAATACTTCGCTGATTGATATGTGACTGCAAAATTAATATTTACTGTCAATCGAAGGAAGAGTACATTTTCACAAAATGATCCCTATTTCATGTAGTCATTATTTATTTCTTCACTTGTATTATTCACATCGCACAGGCCAGTTCTCATATCATTCAATTGTTGTCATGAAGCCGATATGAACAAATGTCTTATGTGACTATCATAACGTTCTTGTGTGTGCAGGTGTGTATTTTGCAGAATTACTAGCATTACAAAAATTTAAATTCTCTTGCCTATCTGAATATAAAAAACCGTTCTTGTTTTCGATTTATCCTGAAAGACTAACTTAGAGTCGATTTTTGATAATGCTGGATTTTTGAATATATCTCAGAACTGTTTAATTAATCTGTTTTGCGTTTTCACGAATGACTGGTGTTTTTCCATAATCGAGAACAATTTTTTTTTCTGTGGAACTATTCGTCATAGTTCGAGATAAATCAAAAACATGGTATCCAACACATTTTTACAACACCAGCAAAGACAAATCATCCTATATTTCAGCACCTCCTAGTCCAACATGCAATAAAAACGTCAAAATCGAATAAAAACATTTGTTGATTCGTCTATTTGTGTCTTTGAATGAATTACGGGATTTCTTTTAGTAGTTTCGAATGGCCCAGATTCGCAGTTGAGGAATTATATGAATCTCAAAAAGTCGGAAAGAAAAGCAAACTCATTTATTTCACTGAGATACGAGCATTCCTGCCAGATGTAGTATATCTCGGAGTATATGAACGTACTTCAAATCAAGGTGATTGAAAAGAAGTAGGATCTCATGAATGTAACACAGTGATTTCATTGTGTTACACTTGTAGTATAGTCAGCTAGGGTACGTGCGAATTGGGGGGCCAGTGAGAACAATAATTTCATTCAATGAGCGGCCAATGAACCAATTTCAGAGCCATCTGGCATAGACATGTGAAAATCTTCGAATCATTCAATATAATTGCCGCTTTTGTTCCGACTTGATGCTCCATGAGTAAACCTGTTTTTATTTGGAAATCTCAAAATCTAGGTTTTAGATGTCTAGGCAGGTGAATGTAGCATTTGGATTACAGTTTAGTTTGGATTCTTTAAATGTGTGTTGAATCGACGGGGAGTTTTGATGTCTATACATGTAAATGTAGCATTTAGATTGAAGTTTTGTTTGGATTCTTCATATTCAAAGATCATATCATTCAAAACAATTTTATTTGTTTCAGTTACCCTGGTAAAAATGCATTCTGCATGTTAGTGTGATTGTATGGGTTGAGGTAAGTGTGAACTCGTTTTCGCGTATACGTTCACACTCAAAACAATTTCTGGTGCTAAATGCAAAATGGTCGAAATTAATTCCGAAAATCCCAAAGGGCAAATAATGAGCAGAATGATTCTGAAATATGAGAAAAATAAATTCTCATGGCCAGAAATCAAAGTCTCAGATGTTTTGGTGAACCGAGACATTGTTGAAGTTCTTTCTGAACCAATTATAGACTGAAGAGTAAATTTCAATTTCCAAGACATATTAGTTGATTTTCATTTTTGACCTTTCGAAAGTTCATAACCTTTTCACTAATGGAGATAATCGAATTTTTCAAAATCGAAAAGATATTGAGGGTATATATAATTTTCACCATTGCCACATTTCCATGGTACAAGTAAACACCTTATAGAAAAGTACCTACCGCAGTCTCACTCGCCTATGGGAAAGTGGGATCCGAAGTGTATCCAAAAAACAAATTTGTAATGAATTATAGATGTCACATCACAGTAATTGTTTATTGAGTAACTGATCCCAAGAACCTAATGCTTATACAGGGATAAGGCAACCGTTAGATCATAACATAAAAATGACAAAAAAGGAATTTTATGTACTTGGGAAATTCTATTCTATTGTCTCAAGAAATATTTTTTAGATTTTTATTTGAATTTATTTATATTTTTTATTTCTTTCAAGCTTTTGGGCAAGTAATTGTAAGTAAAAACTCCTGAGTAAAGCAGAGATTTCCTACCAAAATTGCTTCTGATTTTAATCAAATCGAAATCATTCAACTGTCTTGTTTTATAGTTATAAATACTCGAATTCTAAGTAAATTTTAGGGTCGAATGTTTATTGTTGGATGATGTCAAATGAATAAATAAACAGGTCTTCAATTTATATAGCTTTTCTAAATTGAGTAAATTTTTTGGTGTATACAAATTCACAGTGGGTTCACAATAATGCGATTGGTAAATTCACTTAATTGCTTTATTCTGTAGTGTTTTTGAAGGTTGCAATAAAGAACTAGATGCTGTTCCCGAAACTGTGATCAAGTACTGTAATTTTGAATATATCAAACTGAAATAGATCATTTTCAAGTATTTTCGTGGAATATAATTTCTTATTTTATATAGAATACCGATTACTGGAGATATAATTTTTCTCAGTATTCGGGTATGAATCGACCACGAAAGAGTAGGATCGATATATAGTCCCAAAAACTTGATTGAATCAGTATATTTTATTACATCTTCCCTAAGCTTTATTCCTTCCGATGATTTTGTCATAACTGATCGTTAAGAAATGAACATGAAAGAACATTTTGGGATATTCAAACTTAGTTTGTGAGCTATTAGCCAGGAATCAATTCTTTGAAGATCATTTTCAACCCTAATTTTGATGTCATCAACTCTTTTTGAAAAATATACAAGTGTAGTGTCGTCTGCAAATAATTTGATTCTACCCTCTAATTCTGAATTAGATATTGAGTTTATGTATATAAGGAAGAGAACAGGTCCGATCACTGAACCTTGTGGTACACCAAAAGTTATTTCTTTCACTGAGCTCTTACTATCTCCCATATATACGAACTGTTTCTTATCGAACAAATGATTTTGGAACCAGTTATATACAGTTCCTCTGATGCCAATGTGATACATGATTTTTAATAGTATTGAATGATTCACTGTATATAATAAGTAACTTCCTAAATATACATTAGTTTATGCAGATTACTTTCTTTGAAATTTTCAAAAGAGCTAGAAATGAAAAAAAAAAAATGCTCAGATGTCTCACTCATAAAAAAATTCGTTCACATTTACCCGTTGTCTTCAATTTTCCATAGAAAATGTATAGTATATAACATGCATGGAATTTTAATTTCCCACTCGTATGGAAACTTCATACTCGTTAAATTATCTCGTTCAAAAATTGAAAAAACAAATTCAAACATCTCGTCTGCATGAATATCATTTTATATCAATTTCTCGAAAAAATTATGGAAAAAGATTTTGAGATACCATGTACGTCATCCAGATTTTCCAATCTTATGATCATATTCAAAATTTTTCTGGTTGATGATTTTTTCACATTTTAACACACAGAAATTTACAATTCTCCCTTTTTCTCTATTGGCATTGTTCTCCTCTTAGGAGAACAAACTTGTTTGGTTTCGAGAATGAAATGATAGTCATATAATGAATGAAATTCGAATGCAAATTACTCTTTTGTAGAAGATCTTACGAATGATATTGATTGATTCAAGTTTCATGTAGTCGGTATACAAATTGAGGAAGGAAAAGTGACTTATATCTGCCATATACGCAGGAGAGAAGATATTTCAGATTTACTCCATTTTCTTAGGCTCGGTTTCACCAACGGCTTTAATCTGGATTATCTTGCTAACCGGAATTTCTTATCGCATAAATGCGTACAAATATTCCAGTTAGCAAGATATCGTTCGAAGTCGTTGGTGAAACCGGGCCATATTCGTGAATTGCTTGAACGTCTATTCTGCCGTCCTACAGAAAAACCACAAATGTGCAATTTTTTCAAAATAGGATTTTTCTCATTTTCATATTGCATACGTAATTCTCCATCGTTTTGACTCAAAATCTGTTAATGAAATATTTTGGAATGTTGAAAGATATAAATGTTTTTTCTCACTAATTTTACATCATGATCAAATCGAGCCGACTTGCTTGACAAAAAACTCGTATGTTATTCTTCATAGTGAAATATTACGGATGTATTCGAGAACTTTATCATTTGCTAAGCTCCAATATCGGATGTGATTACGTGCGGGGTTTTTGCTAAGGATTTTGCCGATTTTCTGGAAGGCGGCTTCGATTTTATTCGACTTCTCTTACATGCGTTGTTTTTGTTAAGGAAAATATTTTTATTCACCCCTACTTTTTTGAAGGATTTCATTCAGTCGTAGTTTTTTTCAGTCAGTTTCCGTTAGACTTCATTGGAGTGCATGTGAAATTAAACAAACTCATCTCATTTGTTAACCATTTTTATTCTGATTAGATAAAATTTTTCCGCATTTATTACTTCTTTGTGCACAGTGTGTGTCAGGTGAGTTGAATACATTTTGTGTTTGTGTGACGCAAATATTTTTTTTTATATTTTAGTATGGAAGAAATGATAATGGATTTGTCAAAAATTTTGACCATGTACCTCTAATGAGTGTACCCCCCTCATCAAACGAACTTACTTTCAATGATCAGGCGGTTGACTTGATACATGAATTTGAAGATGATTGGACATTAATTTTGTATTCTAATTTTGTAATGAAATGCCCATTTGCCAAATGAAGAAATAAACTTATATTAACTTATTTTCAAAATTATTTCAATTATTGCATACTTAATCAATTACTCAAAACAAAGAAAAAAACACATTATCAGAAAAACGTTACGCAAGAGTATGCTTGAAGAAATATCAAATTGCTAGATTAGAACCCCGTATGTGCAGTGGTTGGTGTTACATACGCGTTTTATGCTAAGTTAACAATGAAAATGCTAAGTTGTTACCTCGTATGTGAAGCCACCGTGTTACATACACGCTTTATTATTAGTAAAAAAAATAGTTGCTAGGCTGAAACCTCGTAAGTGCAACAATTTAGTTTACAACGGATTGGACAATTGAAATAAAAGCATGGTTTATGAACGTAAAACGAACTGATAATCTGACATGCCAAATATGTACATTTTTTGATAACAAACAGAGGTATGGCAGTCAGTTATATATTTAAAAATTTCAGACGTCAATATCTCAAAAGTAGACTTCTCGCACATCCGGGGTTCTTCTAGAGGACGGCAGTATTAGTGAAGTAAACAAATCAACAGATAATGTTAGCTTATTATTTGACATGACTGTTTTATACTGCTAGTTCATGAAGGCTAAATAAAATCAGTTCTTCGTTACTATTGCATATTTGCAAATTTCCTATTCCAGTTCCGTTGGAGCTCAAACATTTCATTTCATTCAGTTTGGCTGGCAGGGCTCAATAGGCTAAAATAGTCAACTTTCTGTTAACGAATTGGCGCTCCTCCTATTCCAAACTCCCTCGAAATGTATTTCGAATTAATGAAATCATTTTCGCGTTTCTGCCATAAATCAATCAAGTCGCTTATTAGAACTTCGATCAATCATAGTGAGAATTCGAGCCGGATTCCAGCCGTGATTTGTAATTGAATATTGGGTTTCGCCGAGTTTCTGGCATTCCATCATGAGATGCAAGAGCGACAAACCAATTATATGTCTGCTCGATGTGAACGAAAGAATAATATTTCACTCGACTTGGGCAGTAGTAGGAGAGCCCACGATGCTAAATCGGGATTTACTCGAGCGTCATAGAGACCTATTGGGTTGCGAAGCTCAGATGATGAAAAGAAAAAAATGTTATATAATGTATAGCTTTTGATCTGTGGGGGGGAGCGGCTATAGACTTTCAAAAATATAAAAAATAATGTTGCATGGACATACTCGAGCGCGTCAGATATTGATATCATCTATGTCCTACATATTTTAAAAAATGTACGTATGTTAATCTGATTGTTTCCATGGTGGGTGTGGTCGTACGTAAGGGTTGAAAATGAAAAAAAAAAATTTTCTCCAGGTAGTCAGATTTTCTGAGGGGATGTTGAGTGAACCTAAAAAAAAGCTCATATATAATAATCTGACGGTTTGAATGTGACGCAGACTCGCGGCCGTTATTAGAATGTGAAAAAAATTCGTCATTTTGAAATACACAAGCGCGTCAGATCGAGATATATATATGATTCATCTTTACGCCCTAGACGTTGCAGTCTCATAATCTGACGATTAACTGGAGGGATTCGCCTATTCTGCCAATTTGAATTTTTTTTTCATTTTTTTGAATCATTGAACTTAACAAATTGAAAATCTCTTTTGTAGAATACTTGTATTAATAAGAGAATAATATAAGCTATTAAATTTTTAAAATTTTAAAACGTTGGATATTCGTTGTAAACAATATCATGCCACCAAAGAGTTTGTGTGATCAATCGCCATGGCATCATAACAACAGAAACCAGAGTAGGGACGGAGTGAGGGAGCAATAGATAGAGAAAGAGTGAGAGAGAAATAGAAACGTGGAGAGGATAATGGTCAGATTATATATTTTTTGCAATTCTTGAATCATTCCCTCCAAAATTAAAATGAAATCAGCCACGCTCGAGAATGTCAGGATGACGTTGTAGCCCTCCTCCTTCTTTAGGTCACTCTCGAATTGTCAGATTAGTGGAAAATACACGTTTCAGGATGTTACTATAGTGTAGCCGCTAAAAAGAAAGAATGATCACGTGAACGGCACGCACTCTTTGAATGTTCCTCTCCCCAATAATACAAGTCCGATTCACACCACTCAACAAAAACGTCGCCGCGTCGTTCTCCCATCAACTCTTGGGACTTGGGATGCTTTTTTATAAGTGTTCATTATTACACATTTTTCCTCTCGGTTGAATGTCTTTTTTTTTATCTTTTTCTTGGACGTGAAAGAGTGTTTCCATCCATATTATTTATTTAACGTAACATACGTAAATACAAAGCATAAATGAGTACAGTACAGTGTAAACAGTTCTTCATTTATTTCAGTTAAGAAGGCGTGGCTATGCAGGCATTCACTGTTCACGCGTCCTTGAAATCTATCTTTTGAACAGCCCGACTATAATTCACCCTACCTATACCTGACGCGCTCGAGAATTTCAGATGATCAATTTTTTTTACTAAACTGATCCTTCATTATTGAAGGGCGGCCATATAAATAGGGCTCATATATGGTGGAAGTACTTAACCGGGTACAAGGTATACCCCTGTATATTGATCTGCAGCGCTTTAGTAAATCCCGAAATCCCCGCTTGGGCTTCTCTATTACAGTGAATACTACGGAATATACGAACAAGGTTTCGAAGACAATAAAGTGTATTCATCATTATTTTTTGATGACTAGGTGAAACTGTATCGTTTTCGAAACAGAGGGTGAATAAACTCAAAAGGAAAAATATATTATGCGATATGCAGCAAAATTGTTGGTAAATGTGACTTCACGCTGAGGTCTCAATCTGCCTACTCCTTAGATCGAACTAGGGTATCGGATGCTGCTAAAGCACCGTCGGATGTCTTGGTGGGGACTGGGCATCTGGAAATTAGGGGTTTCCATGCAGTTGGAAGTCACGTCTCCGAGTGTCGTCACGTTTATTTAAGCAGAAAGGTCACTTCTCGATTTCGATGGCCTCACGAATTATACGAGCTTGTAGTGTTTCCGCTGTGGCGATAGTCTTAGTGTTCTCAAAGTCTATATTGTGTCCTATCTCTTGATGATGTTTGGACAGAGCTGAAGATGGGTCTGATTTTCGGACAGCAAGTTGATGTTCGTATACTCTACTTGTCACACGTCTGTTGGTCTGGCCTACATATGTTCTAAGGATATCAAAACATGGTAATTCATATATACCGTGTGATTCGTTGGCAATTATGTCCTTGGGGGAGCGGAGGAATGTGAATATTTCATTGTTGGCTGTAAATATCGTTTTTATTTCCTGTTTTATGAGAATTCGGCTGAGTTTGTCAGTAACACCTTTGATGTAGGAAAGGAAAGCTTTGTGGGGAACATTGTTGTCTTTTGGGTCTCTGGGATTGGAAGATGAAGTTTGAATGCGGCGGATGGATCTGTCATTTTGATGGTCTGTGAATCCATTTTGAAGAAGGGTTGATTATGGAGGTCTGTGAGGTTGAAAGATCTGTGGATGAGGAATTTACAACGGAATTGGTTTGTGCTGGATGATGGTGGGAGTTTAATCAGATTCAAAGGTTATCCTTGCTAGTTAAGAATGAAGAGTATTCAAGAATCTATCATATCTAATTCAAAGTGTAATGTTTTCTAAATATGTGAAAGTTGCTTCCTACAATCCATTCACATTTGCAGAAAGAGATATGGCCTCACAATATAGCAAGTCAAAATGAATACGAAACAAACTATTGAAATACCCGCCCTAACTTGTGTCTCTCCTATTGATAATTTGCTTCAGTTTGTGGTATTAAACGGCTATGAAAAGTTCATCAATAACTTTGTCTATAACGGACTAGTGGATGGGGTAGAGGCATGTAGAGGTTGCGTATTATAAATCCCGTCATTGTGATGTTGATATGATGTTACCTTTTGAAATACACATGATAAAATGGAAACATTTGTATTTTGATTTTTTACATATATTTGATTAAGTTGAATGAATTACCAAAACTATTTGCACTTTCCCCTGCAACTTTCAGTGGGTCATGGAAATATCGCTTGTGAGTACACTTTACAGGATGTTGAATTCATTGGGCTACCTCCATATTCAAAATGTTAAATACGTACCTCCTCTCTTCCTCCAACTTTTTCGGAATTATCAGGTCATATTTGATAACGAAATTTAATACCTATCAGAAAAAATCATTTGTGTCCAAAACAAAGAAGAATTGACAGTTGAAATTGAATATTTCGAAAGGGCACATTTATGTCTCAGGGATTTCCTCATTAAAATGGTTATTATCTGTAATAATACGAAGAAAAAGGCCCCAAAACTCATCTCGTGAACTTTCAAGTATCTAATTTTCAGTTACATGTTTTCGAAAGGAATGTATATTTTTTCAGCTATTTGATGCTATCATTAGATAGTATGGCCTAATTGGTCTGAGAAATGGAATGAAAAACACCGTTTCGTAATTGAGAATCCAAAGTTAAGTTCGGAATGCAATACTCTGTGGAACTTGGTTTCTGGCATTTATCCTTGCTGCCGGTATGTTTCGTTCCAACTGTTGTTCACCTATATTCCAATCGAGAAATCCGGAGAAACGATAGCTGTTGCACTCGATATTTCAAAAGCGTTTGATCGAGTTTGGCATCTTTTTAAGCTGCCATCTTATGGTTTGCCTCCTCAGTTGTGTGATTTGTTGAAGAGTTTCTTGCCTGATAGGTCTCTGTATGTGGTTGTTGATGGAGTATCATCTGAATTCTTCCAATAAATGCAGGTGTACCACAGGGTTCAGTTCTGGCGCCCACTTTGTTTCTGCTTCATATCAATGATTTGCTCGAGAAAACATCTTATTTAATACATAGTTTTGCGGACGACAGTACTCTTCATACCAGTTTCTCTTCCAGAGTCCCCATACCAGCTCGAGAAATAAAACTTCAAACAAACATTTACGTCGATAAAATTAACGATGACTTGGTAAATATAATAGAATGGGGAAACATGAACTTGGTGGAATTTAATGCTACGAAAAGCCAGGCATGTCTCTTCTCAAGAAAATTCGATCTATCATCATCAAATATTCAGATGTCAGGAGTAACTATTCCTACAAAATCGAGTATCTCGATGCCAAGAATTACGATCAGTGATAATCTCTCATGGGAAAGCCATGTATCTCCTGTCCTTCTATTCACGCCGTGTTCTTTGAACATTACCGGGCTTCCCTTTCGTGTGAATCTGCATATAAAAAAAGTCTTGGTCTGTTGGTCGAATATATCAACCGATCCGTAGGGTGTAAGTCAGAGCGCTGTGGCAATCAAGAACACTAATCGTCTCATGATCGCCAAGGACTATGCATTCTAGTTGGACTTGAAAGATTTTTTGACAAGAGAAAAAAGAGATGCACTGAAGAGTAACGGAGTATGTCGAACTTATTTATGATACTGGGGAATATGGAATCCCATAATCTCACATTGTGAGTTAGTTTCTAATGATGTTTTGTCGCCCTCTAGATAACGATCCGATTAGTAAACCAATTTACCTTTTCTGAATCACCAGATTGATACTGAATAAAATTATCTAATCATACTAGTTCATGATCGTTTTTTCATTTTTTCCTCACCAACTACATATTAGTGTACTTTATACCCATGCATGCATATAGTTCATATTTCAACGTATAAAATTTGGCAGCAACGATAGTATCTACTTTCATTAACAGTATTTTTTTTACCAAATACTTATTAACAATAACGAACTAATATGAAAAATGTTTGCATGCTAGATACATACAGAGGGGTCCAACGAAAAGTCAACGGACACGTCAATTTTGCTTTTAAGTGGGACACATTTCAGATGTATTTTTCTACCTGTGCCTTCAAACCCCTAGTGAGTAACAACCCTAAAATTTTAAATGGAAAGTGGGGTCGAGTGATATATCATTTGAAAGGGTACAAATTCTCTTCGAATAGTTATAAGAGGCAAGAACATTTACTCGATATTTTTGGTGTTAATGAAAATGGGGAAAAAACGGCATTTTTATCACTACTACATTCCTCAATTGCTCTCGTGCGTTTTTTGGTTCAAAGAACAACAGCAGATAAGTGTACACAAAGAATTTAGGCAAACGTTCAGTGATTCAGTTCGGTTGCGTTTGAAATAATGTCAACTTTAATGTAAAAATGGTTCATTCCATTGCTGAACGAGTTGAAATTGTTGAACTTTATTATCAACATAATAGTTGTGCTAGACTTACTGCTCGCCTCTTCAATAACAATCATCAAATTTTGGATTGAGGTGGCTTTACTTGATGGAAATCCATAGTTATTACGCTATAAGGTGGACACGATTAAATTTCCACAAAATTTATTGTCTTCGCGACATGTTTCGATACACTGTATCTATTTCAAGCGAATGTTTCTGAACACTAGTGTTTAGAAACAAGACAATAAATTTTGTGGAAATTTAATCGTGTCTACCTTATAGCGTAACAATCATCAAGTTAATCCAAAAGTTTGTCGATACCGTATCTGTCTGTAATGTGAAACACCAGCCACGGAAACCGATCAGAAATGAAGCAGTGGAAGTCGCTGTTTTGGGACATGTTGAATTGGATCATACTCAAAGTACCCGTTAGCTTGCTGATGAGAGTACTTTTTTTTTCAATGGAGCTGTGAATAGGCATAATTGCCGTTACCGGGACGACAGTAACCCACACTTATTTCGAGAGGTCCATACCCAGTACCCTCAAAAATCAATGTCTGGTGTGGCATATTAGGTAGTCATATCGTAGGGCCACTTTTTATTCCTTGGAATTCAAATGGTGAGGTCTACCTAAACATGCTTGAAGATACAATTGATCCTCTCATAACAGAAATAATTGAATTTCCAGCAAGATGTAGCACCTCCTCACTATGTTGCTCCGGTAAGAGAGTTTTTAGATGATTGGTTTCCTGGACTGTGGATTAGAAGGAGAGGCCCCATCGAATGGCCTGCCAGGTCACCTGATTTATCGCCTTTAGACTTTTTTCTTTGGGGACACTTGAAAAATAATGTTTGCTACGCAGCCCGAGTCCATAGAAGATCTTCGCCAACGAATTACAGCAGAGTGCAGACGTATAACACCTGATATGCTACAGAATGTTAGGAATAGATTCGAACAAAATCTGTATAATTGTATGGAAGCAAATGGGTCACATTTTCAGCACTTGCTGAAGTAGGATTCCACTAAGTCAATTACACATTTCAAAGTACTGGGTTGTAGTTGTTTTTCTTCATAATACCTACATGTTTGAGTGAAATACAACAAATTAGGTATTGTTGGAAAGAGAATTTTGTGCCCTTTCAAATGATATATCACTCGACCCCACTTTCCATTTAATATTTCAGGGTTGTTACTCACTTTCGCTAGGGGGTTGAAGGCACAGGTAGAAAAATACATCTAAAATGTTCACCCTCAAAAGCAAAATTGACCTTCCGAGCATTTTTGCGTTAAGTTACATAAAAAGGAGAAAAGCAAGGTGTATACTTTTCGTTGGACCACTCTGTATGTATATGCCCTCGAGCACCAGGAAATCAACATATACTTTATACCATTGTTTCATAATAACGAGGGGAATTGTGAGTACAAGGCCTTAGCGAGTGCACGTAACTGGCCTTATCCCCGAGTCGCGTACTGTACTTTTCCACCCCCACCATCTTGACAGCTGTAACGTAATGGCTCACCAACAACAAACCTGTTTTGTTGATTAATGGCTGCTGGCAGCGGAAGTGGAAAAATAACTATTGTGATATCGAAATCCTTCAATGTGTACGGACCGACTAATAAATGTTTCAAGGTTTATTATACTAGTAAAGAACGAGCAACATAATACTTGCAGCTTTCGGAGCCGTGGTAGGAACGAGAATGCGTGGGAGTCCACTCCGACGAGGGGATTTCCCTTCAGTTCGAGCAGGGTTAGGGCGGGCGTCTTCTGTAACAAGCCTCCTTCGATGTACTTGATGCGGTTACCGGATATCGAGCTGAAAGGAAAATTGAGCTTATTGAGGCGAGGTATTAGATGTAAAAGGTTTGAGAGTGATCATTGGCCACTGTATTATATTTCAATTGGGGAGTAAATTTCATTGGGTTTTCACTAATGCTCTCGAAGTTTACGAGGGGTTCACTAATTTTTTCGGTAGATATCGCCTGTTGCCAATGTCACCAATGTTACCAATAGAATTATTTTCACCGTGCAATATTTAATAAAATTTTTATATATATATATATATATATATATATATATATATATATATGACCACATAATTTGTGAAACTCTAGAAATAACGACAATAATACTACCCATAATAATAATGCTGACAAAGGGCATATCCCGTTTTGACTGCTATTCAGTTTGATATTGAGAAATTAATCAGACCAGATCGGACAATGAAAGAACTTTGCAGGTAGTTTTTGCACTTCCTCCTCAGATGCTGGAGCATATAAATAAGTAACCCTAGTCAATAGATTTAGTTTCCTTTTCCTGAAGAAGTTAACTCATTTCACGAAACGTGCGTCGAGTGCATATATTATCAGTTTTGTGTTATTGACCTCTACTATATATATATATATATATATATGCTGGCTGGAACTTCCGGTTGATCCGCGTCTGGAAAAATTTACTTGTCTACGTTTCGACTCCCATTTCGGAGCCATTTTCAAGACTTAGTGACCTTGCGTCTAGGTCTGAGTTGTCTCACTAGCTGGCTATCATCACTCCAGTGATGATAGCCAGCTAGTGAGACAACTCAGACCTAGACGCAAGGTCACTAAGTCTTGAAAATGGCTCCGAAATGGGAGTCGAAACGTAGACAAGTAAATTTTTCCAGACGCGGATCAACCGGAAGTTCCAGCCAGCACATTTCTGACCGCGGAAGCCTAGCCGATCAAATATATATATATATATATATATATATATATATATATATATATATATATATATATATATATATATATCTCGAAAAATCTTCGAAAAGAGAATCAACTGTAGTAATTCATTTTATTTGAAATGGCTGTTTGATCCACACATCAAAACTTTTCTGTATCTATTGAGTTCTGGATTAGCTTCATACAAGAGATTTTGCAAACTTCGGTCTCATCGCATTGTCAGATGAAAGCCATATCTCAGCAATAAGTCTTTGAATACCGCAAAATTTCACGTCTGTATCTGAATTCGTTTGTCAAACATAATTTTCTGCTGAATGTTGTAATTCTGCTTCAACAGAACTCAAGCGCTTATCATCAAGAAACTAATAAGGAATGAATCGAACAAAAATGCTAATTATTTTTTAATGATCTTTTTCCCGAAAACAATTTCTAGCAACTGAAAATGAAAAATGAAGCATTTTTGTTAGTGAAGTTTCACAACGAAAGAACACATTATTGAAATTTTCAAGATGATTCTCTTGATGTCCGCTATGCCATCTGTACATGAAAAAATAACAAAACAGATATACAGATGTGAAGAATGATTATCGGCCTATGCAAAATGGAAGAAGTGAACGAGGCAAGAGTCGACCATCAACTGAATTGAACCACCGCACCGTACCCCTTTACTACCCTTCGCTAAAACTGATACGTAGGAAGTAGACAGAAGCATGCGGGCTTCAATGATTGAAAATAGTTCAACAATTTCAGTTTGGCAAATATTTTTAGGTGATGGACTCAAAATATCAATGAAATGTAAGAAAAGAAATACACTTGATGATTCCTTTTTATATTGACTAGCAACTATTCACAACAGAAAAAACACTCGATTACATATGGTTGATTCCCCTTCAGGCTGCATCGACAAGGTTACAGACGAAAACCCATATAATGCTTGTTGTTTATTTGATTTTTTTCAGCTGTTCTAAAAAAAATTGCAAACCTCAGGGCATTTACTAATCAACTTGATGATATCTTGATTGATATCTTGATTGATTATGTCATCAGTGTCATTAGTGTATTTAATCTGTCTAATCTCACGAAATGTAAATAAATATACTCCAGATTAGACATTGTCTGAACCACAGTGTGAAAATATCTATTTATAAGTAGAGCTTCAACAAAACAGATGCTCAGCGACAAATGAATTTTCAATATTGCGGTGAAACTCATCCAAACTTTTTGTCACGAAAGCGATATGAAATATGTATAATCGGAAACTTCACCAAACAACAAACTTTCAGTAGGTAGGTACTCTTCATTAATTTGAGAAAGTTCGCAAGATAAATTGTAGCGTTTGTGCTCTTCGCTGAGATTCGGATACTTTTTTGGTAGACTTACAGTTCTTGGAGGTCAGGTAGTTTGGCTATTGCACTCGGGATCTGTGTCAGGAAGTTGTCGTCGAGTTCCCTGGAACAAAAGATTCAACTTTTATTTGTGGGTCATTAGAGTTCTGAAGAAGCATTTTATTCGGTATAACAGCGATAGTTTCGACTGAAATGTGTCGGAAAATGCGCTTTGTTCGCAGCAAAGAGGAGTTGTTGGGGATTGGTTATACAGAGAATGCAGGGAAAATTAGCGAGTGTGTTCTTTCCGTTGTGGTCCGGAGGAAAAATTACTGAAAGCTGATTCACATTCGAGCAATGAAACAAAAAAATGCTTGCAATATATAACTCGCAAATAATTGTAAGATCATATAATCGGTTCTTCAGCTACCATCATTCACATACATGAATAATGACGGATAAAATATTTTCAATTACGAAATATGATTATCTATAGTTCGTTAATAGAGGTGACTTCCAGTCACCCCTCGTGTTCAGCACGTTGGAAATTATTTTATAATAATAACGATAATAATTTTATTTATTATAATGAAAATTTCAATAGATAAATCTAGATGGGCACTTATTGTTATGTTCATGTATACTCAGAGTGATGTTTCAGTAACGATTTGAAGTATTGGAGGATCTTCTTGTATGTACTTGACGAGTATCGCACTGCTGATGGCGTGAAAGCCGGAAGCGCTTTGCAATTTATAAATAATTTATTGAAACGAAATACGACTCTATCCCTGATTTATCAGTCACGTGTATAGAGCAATAACAAATCTTACCTGTTGTATCATTAGCTATTTCACTACTGTTTTACTATAGTTGACTCCGCTAGTAATAATTTTCATCAACACATCAATAATTTCTATTATTTACTGCATTCCGAAGCCTAGTGATATGTGGGATTGAAACTGTTTGAGGAAATAATTTGAAATATCGATATCATCAGTTCAATTGTTTCATACAATGTTATTTGAAGCTATTGTTACTATTTTCGAAACTTATTTCATTGAACGCTGGGAGCCAATTGCACCGCTTCAACTTAATAGAGATTGAATTAAGCTTGACTTAATCGTTAAGGAACAAGGAAGCTGATTGGCAAATCCATAGCAACAACGCCTGGCTTAGATAAAGATAAACTGGCCCTTAGGGCTCTGCTCTAGTTGTGGTTAATTGTTCTAAAATTGTTCTAAAATTGTTCGTTTTCGTTAACCAGCTGACGAACGTCAACCCTCAGAAGTCGAAACTTGTGCGAGCAATGGATCAACGAGGCCTTACCTTTTAACGTGCGATTACCCAGCACGGTGGCCCGGCGAGGATTCGAACCCCGGCCTTCCGCTTGATAGGCAGATATGCTAACCACTACACTACCGAGACCACAATTTGTGCCAGACTTTTTTTGCTATGGATTCGCCAATCAGCTTCCTTGTTCCTTAACGATTAAGTGAAACTCAGTTCAATCTCTATTGAGTTGAAGCGGTGCAATTGGCCCTCAGCTTCCACTGAAATAAGCTTCGAATATAGTAACAATAGCTTCTAATAACATCATATGAAACAATTGAACTGAGGCAAAAACATTCGATATACTCGATGGGCATACTTGCGTTAAATACTGGCGTTAAATAAAATCATCTTCCGAACAATACGTTCAGGCAAGTCTCAAATGTACCTACACAGTAGGTTTTGACTGGCACTTGTCAGAAAACAAATACTCCCCTGGCTACTACCACGAAGGGCATTGAAGTATATCTGACCGGTGCCAGTGCAGGTTTTTCCACAGAAGGAAATCCCGCATTTGCTTTTGGTGATACAACTGAAGGAATTGATTTTCAATTTTAGGGACGAACAGACTAGTTTCGGGTGTAGGATGGCAGATTTTCAGACATACGAAAAGTTGCTGACTAATAGAACATGCTTAATTCAGAAGGAACTGTTTTTTTAATTGATTCAGCAACTTATCGGGGTTGACTGAAAATCTGCTCTTCTACACTTGTGAAGATTCCTGTGGCCTTTTTTCCGTTTTATGTTAATTTTTTGATAGGTTTTGTGATCGTCTGATCGAGTGGGCGTGGTCAATACCATTTCGTGTGGACTTCACTCATCAATATCACTAGACCCCCCGGAAGGAAGAGCCTTGTGGTGGGAACCGCCTAATGTACTGGAGAGCTGTAATGCTGTACAATAATTGATAATTTTTATTTGTATCAATGAGCGATTTTGATATACAATCAGTATTGAATATTATATCGATGCAATGGCAAATAAGTTATAGAGATGTTTTTTATAAGAAAAATGAACGAAAAATATGTAAGAATTCAACAACTTCCTGAATATCTCTACTGAATCATTACTGTTGAGATATTCTAGATGGTCATGAGGACAGAGTAGCGGAAAAATGCCTCCTTTTGGAGATAGTGTTTTCAAATTACATTGATGATGATTTGAAGAAAATTTCGTTATGGTTGAATAGTCACGAGTTAACTTCCGATATTGGAAAATCCTCATTTATGTTATTGGGGGGAAAACCAAAACATAGTAAGAATAACATTATTTTTAATGGACGAAATATAGAAGATTTGGGAGTAACAAAATGTTTAGTATTACACATTGATGAACAAGTCTCTTGGAAAAATCATATTGAATATTTAAAAAAAAAATATCACCATTAATTGGTATTTTGTTCAAGATTCGAAACTATATTTGTTTGAAACACCTCAAATTGATATATTACAGCTTCATTCATTCGAAACTACAATACTTGATATCAGTATGGGGAAATGCTAACGCTTCGATTATACTTCCCCTAAAATATCTGCAAAATAAAACAATCAAATGCATATTCAAATTACTTTTTCGATATCCCACTTCCGATTTATATGTGAAAAATGAGCTTTTAAGTATCACCTCTTTATATAAATTGAAAATTTGTGCTTAAAAAATAAAAATAAACATTCTTCTCTAACCTTCAACACAATTGAAACAATTCATAAATATGAAACTAGGCAGTCCAAAAATCTGTGTACAATCAGTAGAATCAAAACGAACTTCGGAAAGAAATCAATTTTATAGAATGGAGTGTTAATATATATAACAAACTACCAAAGAAATTAACTGAAGATTTTTTTGACAAACGCTTCAAAAAAAACTTGAAAAAGTATTTGATCCAGTAACACTTCTTTTTTTCCATCTGACATTGGATTGATTCATAATCGAATCTTTTTTTCAATGCATGAATTGTAATAGTGATTTAGTTTTAAGATCCCTGCTTTATAAACATTCATGTTTCTTGGGGTCAATAAAGATTGATTGATTGAAATTTCTACCATTCTTGGATTAATATCAATGACTGAATTCATTTTGCGAAATATATTTCATCAACCTATCCCGCCTCTCCTTCGACCCTATAAATTTCATTGACAATATTTTGTTTCATATCAGAAAATAAACAAATCCTCTTTGTAGATGGATATACATCTTTCATACAACTAATTTCATCGAATATAACAAATTCCAGATACTTACAAAACTCTCATCGAAGGTAGATTGGCAAATGCAACTTCCGATATTTCGGAAACTTGATTCCGTTTCATCAACCTGCGAAAGAAATGATCCGTGTAATAGTTAAATTGATGCCTAATTAATTGCTAGAAATCAAAACATCTCTCATCACCGTTATAAGTACCTGCTGCTAAACTATATTATAATAACTATTTACTCACTGGTAGTACTAACAAAACATAATAAAAAGTGCAGTATACATATCGAGTATAAAAATTGGATGATGGAAGATGTATCTTGAGTTTTCTGTAGCCATGGTAAAAAAAATCAGACAAACTCGAAGACTATATTCTGATATGTGGACGTGAACTGGAATTGATTCTGAGTTATAGGATGCTATTCCAACCCCTCCGATCACTCTGTTGATTTTCCGTTTCTGACAAAAACATCATTTCAGAAGTCGAAATATAGTTCACACTTTTTAAGTTCATCCTCCCCAGTTGAATGCTGGAACGAGGTTAGTAAATGCTAGTTTTGTTCTATATATTCAAATATATTAGGGTAGCGAAGCGGACTGGGGATCTTCTATCTATTTAACTATCATGATTTAGAGTTTCAGTTGCAGTGAGGGAATTTTCCTGGAATGGAACGTTCATGGAAACTCACGAATAGTGGCAAATGGGGATGAATAATACATTTCCCCAGTAAAATCTGCGGAATATTCAACTCCTTAGATTACATTGAATGTGGTTACAGTGCGGTCAAGAAGTGATTTCTTCATACAAATTTACACGATGGAATGCCCTGCAATGTTCGAAGAACACCGCCAGAACCAAGGGACAGGAGATACCAATTAACATCAACTTTAAATTTTTGAGGTTTGTAAGCCTCAGGAAAAACCTTCCTCGGCAAGTTTTCCAAAGTTCAGCTATTCTATCTAGGTAGAAATATAGGAATTCGATAAATATTACAAACCTGAGCCTAGATATACACATGAAAATTATTGATTAACACTTAGAAAGATATGGGACTCGTAGAAAATTAAAAAAATTGTAAGGATTCACGAGACGAATATATTTGCGTTTTATTTTAATGATAATCTCCAGAATTTAACTGCATTTCAATTATTGTAAATCAATAATGAACACGTTCAAATCGCATTATGACAGATTACAAATCCTTCAAAATGAAATAATGTGTATTATTCTGGAATTTAACTAAAGAAATCCTCTGTTGCAATTGATGCGATATTTTTTAGAATTTTTTGGAGACTCTTGCGGATCAAAGACTATTCTCAATTTATAATTTCCTTTCCCCGGCTAAGGGTAGCAATTTCCATCTGCCCTTCTAGTTCTCGATGAGAAATTACACCGTTTTTGCTAATGAAAGGGGAAAGACCAATATTTATAAGGAATGTTCCATTTGTGAGTTACAGGAAATATAATTTCACATGAAAATGATTGCTGACGAAATTGCGTATTGTGCATTGTATGACACTTGTAGGCTTTCAGCGATTTCCTCACCCCAAACAGTCAGGTTTCGCACGGCAATGAGATCTCAGCGTCATTTTGGCAAAGACGTTAACTAATTTGTACCACTTGACAACTATACTCATTCAAGGTTAGTACTTTGACATTATTTGACAATTCGAAACCGTGAGTATGTAGTAAGTGTATATTATTTTTAATGTCCTTCGACCGTTTATCTTGATGTTAGTCATGAATTGTGATTGACAAACATTTTAGTAACTTCTGAATTATATTCCGGAATTTCACAATAACATAGCAGCTCTGATTTGGCCAATACTTAATTTCACTACTTTGACATGAATTGAACTTTCAACCAGAGGGCATTTCACTTCTCTTGGAATCCCAATATCATTCATAATACGCAAATTTGCCACAGAGCATTTTCCATGTTGAATTATATTATCCGCAAATTGCAGTTGAACATGTCTTTGGAACAATTGTCGTTTCTCATTTATGAACAGAAAGAGCCCTAATTCCAATTAAATGATCTACAAGGGCTGATTACGTGAAGGACTAATGTCTGTCAACATGTGGCAACCGCAATTACCCAGAATATCCTACTATGAATTTCAGTTTTTCACTGAAGGGCAGATTGTTCATTGGGAGACTATTCAAAATGTGACCAGTGATAATTTCATAACATTCAATCTTTTGTTTGTGTAAATCAAGGAATATACATTATAAATCCATTGGGACGTCCGATGTACATCCATATTTAAATAGATGAATATCCATTGGACATCCAATGGAATCCATTCGGACATTTCTGAATATCCACTGGTTGAAAAATTTGAACAGGTGTCTATATTTGTGTCATTATCATCATTCCACTCTGGAAATTCAAAAATGATATCTCCATCTCATTGATCTCCGTATGGTTCGTCAGTATCTGAAATTTCTAGAGGTGCATCTTCCAGAATTCCATTTGAAGGTAGTTCTTTTTCAATAGTAACCGTATCTGAGGCTTCTCTAAGACTCCTCCATAACTTATATAGTTCTAAGTATGTTATATCTCCCTGCCATTCTTCCTTCCTTTCAAATGTTTCGTTAAATAGATCTAAAACAGTCCTTTTATTAATTTGTTCTTCTATGAATCTTAAAGCTAAGTTTTTATCAGGACTTTGGTTAACTTCTGTATGTATATCTTCTCGAACACGGGACTGTGGTTTTATATATTTACTATAATTGACAGCATTAGGATCAAGCGGAAAAAGTCCTGATGTACGAAAGCCGGCAACTATACTATCTTTATAATTTTCATTTCGGAGAACTTCGTTTAAAGCAGCGGGAACGTCTTTTTTCTTCAAGGTTTCACCGTCATGGTTGAATAACCAGTTTCTTGTGATTTTTTCCAAGCTTGCTTGAAAGGGAAAAAAATGCGACGTCACGTGACTGCATAATATGGGTCGAGTTTGGAGGAAGACACACTAAAATTATGTTTTTTTCTCGACAAAAAATGCTAAGTGGAAGCGACAAATGTGATGCATGACCATCTAGAAAAACTACAACAGGACGTTGAATATTGGTGTTTGATAGATAAGGGTCGAAAACATTGGCAAAATATTCAAAAAACTGTTCACTCTGCATCCACCCACTGTCACTTTTGCCAATGCTCCAGTTTATAGGCGCTGCCTCCAAAACTGATTTAGGCAAGCGATCATACTTAAAAATTGATAATGGAGGAGCCATTTGACCTGCAGCGTTTACTGTTATTGAAGTTGTGACATTGTCTTTCTCAGACTTTGAAGTTATATCATAGATGTTTTTTCCCTTTTCACCCAAAATTATTGCTCCTTTTGGTGACAAAAACACAGCGGTTTCGTCCATATTCCAGACTCTTGCTGGATGAATGAAAACTTCAATATCTTCAATTGAGTTCTTGACTTCTGCAAACCAAGCAGCGCGGGCTTTATTGATATATTCTGAGTGTTTTTGGCTTATACGAGGATGACGTTTCAAGAAGGATTCGAACCATTTCCCTCCTAGTTTATTGTTTTTAAAAATAGTTTCTAACGGATTCTTCTCCAATATTTGTTGAATAGAATACATTAGCCCTTCTTTATTAACTGGAAACCAATGGCTTGAGTTGGTCAATATCCACTTCTCAAGTTGGTCTTCAATGTCCTTACCTGAAAACGAATTCGTTTTCAAGGTAGTTTTTATTAGTAGTTGTCTAACCTCCTTACCTAGAAAACATTTTTTGCCAACTTTTTCCATCTCGGTCGAAGTTTTTCCACTTCATTTATCACGCAAGGTTGTTCTAGGCACCCCAAAACTCTTGCCGGCCTTTGCCACCGCCATTCCATCTTGTTCGACTGCTTGAAGTGCACGTGCAAGTTGTTCTTCTGTGTATTGATGAAAAGGACCTTCATTCCTTTGTCCAAAATTATGGTCCTTTGACCTTTTTTCTTTTTTGTCGGTGCCATTTTTGATGAAATATTTACGCTAAAAAACATGGCTAAAAACGGCACAACATTCGTCTAAATATAGCGATCTCATTGGCTATATATTGTTTTCTATTCACAGCCACCTGTTATTTATAAAAACACAAGCCCAAAAATTACTAAATAGACGCTTACGAATAAGCACAAACAATAAATGGGCAGACAGCAAATTATATAGTGCCAATATTACCAAACATCTATTATAGGGTTTGTTACTCACCTGAGGTGCTTACTAAACACAATACTAATACGTAAAAATGCGACAAGCCGCGAAACACATTTGCATAAATTTGTAGGTTAGGTTCGCAAATGGCATACACAAGTGTGACATTAGGCATGAATGTTTGAAGACCAATTTCAGCCCTTAAGCCAGCACAACCTAACGTATATATCTTAGTTATGAGAAAAAAAAACAGTAAGTGGCTATAACTGGAGCAATGACTATAAGTGGTACCGTGGTACGCCTACCCTACAATGAGCGGGACTCTCGACTTGTTCATTTTATGGTGCGTTCACAAATCAAGCTGGTTATGAGTGCTTATGTTCAGCGCTTGCTCCAAGCGCTTGAGAATTTTGTTGTGTGTACACAACAAAAGCTTGCATTTCAAGCTTGGTGTTTTCTCGTTGAGACAATGTCTTCCTCAAGTGATGTAGAGTTATTTTTCCTTGATAATGTCGAATTGAAAATTCGTAGAGGGAAAGTCGGTGTTCATGCAATTAACCGCGGAAGAGGTAGGTTTGAGGATTACCACCATCCATGTCCTCAATTGAAATTGGACAGTGTTTCAGTCAAGTGTTGGGGAAATTGGCATGAGCAACCTATCCATACCAAAAAACGACTAATTATTTGTTTGAGGTGAGTTTATAGTTTGAGGCGTTTGTCCCAAATAGACCCTCTTCTGATATAAATTCATCGCCTTCCATACTGCACAGTTATTTATCACTGACTGGTTCTGTCAACAAAAGACGGAAAACAAGTACAAAATGTTCTTGCGTGCTTGTCAGACCTTGTAGCAAGCGCTTGCTAGCCGAGACAGGCTTTGTCTGTGAACGCACACGCTTGATACAATGTGGACTTTTTTCACGCTGGTTGGAGCTTGCAAGCGCTTGCCAACGAGCGCTTGTAACTAGCTTTCTGTGTGAATGCACCCTTACACGCGAGTGCCGCGCGAGTTGAGATACTCGGGCACGATTGCTACTTCCAGTACTAGGAGCGAATTCATGGCGAGTGGAGGCCTTGAGTAACCTTTTATTGACGAAGTTGAAGGAAGAAGAAGTTTTGGGTATAATGTTATAAACATACTATAAAGTAGAATTGTATGCACGTTAAATCGCCGACTTCTTCTTCGTTCACGACGTTATCATCGACGATATGCAAGCCGCAACACAACAGCTCTATCCGACTCCATGTTCATAACTGGCGGGAAATTCATTTCCGTCCCAGCGTAAGAAGGCGCTCAAAACGCGCTATCTGAACGCAATGTGTATTGAAGCGCGCGACTCGCGCCGGAAACACCTTATCTGGACAGGCTCTAAGGGTCCCTCAAACCGAATGGAAAATAATCGCGAAGCGGAAAATAAATATTTTGCCCCTTTTATTCCATCATTAACGCTAAACATTCGTGCGGATTTTCATAGTTCTCAAACACCTCAGTTATAACCAGTAAGTCTTCCGATAAAGAAGGGGTACTTCTGCTATCAATTAGCTTCATTAGAAGAACAAGAAAGAAAATAGTTGATGCTAAGATAAATACAATCTCTTTCTATACCAAACCTTTTTATACTTTATTTTGTTTGAATCGCCGGTAGAAAATATTTAACGAAATAGGAAATGGGTGCATGAAAGACGACAATATGGAGAATATCATACCTTGATGCCACAGCTTCCCCAAGATAAACAACGATCATATTCTCGAATGACTATAGAAACTTTCGACGAGATTATAGGTGTAATTGAAGACGACACAAAAACAGCATACGAGTCATAGTGGAATTTATTGAAATGAATCCTCTTCAGCTCTCAGGGGAATCAGCAGAACAGATCAATTTTTACTTTCCAAAAGTGGAGATCTCATTATCAATAAACATTGAAGAGTTGACATTTTGTTTACATTCCTGTCAAGCATGGTCAAAGTAGCAAAAAAAGTTTCGGTTTGGCAAATTGAATTTTTTCTACCTGGACCAAGTGGTCAACCAAATAGTGTTGTTCTCAGAAAATTCTTGAAGTTATTTATACAAATTGGTGGTTGCAGCTGTAGCTACCAGTTTGAAAAAAGTAATCAGCAACATTCAGAAAATTGGTGAGGCTAATCCCAAATTTTTGGTGGCTTAAAATCATGATTTTAGTTGAATCAAGATCAAAAAACAAAGACAAACAGAAGCGAATTGAAAGCGATATGAATTGAAACGCGATGAGCAACGAAGTGTGGTTGTGGCGAAAAAAAAAACGCTGCTCGAAATGGCGAAACTTCACCTTGGTCTGTGTACCCCCTCTAGTCGCCATGTAAATAGAGGGAAGATGTTTCCCCCCCCCACAAATTTATTCATTGCGGAAGATTTATTTCCTTTCATCAACAAAAATCATTTTTAAAACTCATAAGTATCTCAAAACATTGACAAGATTTTACAGGCCAATTTGCTCATTTCTTGGTATTGAACAGGCAAGTATTTATGAAATTCGATTGAACTTACACTTTCACAATGCGCGTATTTTCAAATCGTTTTTTTTTCAGGATGGCGGGCCACATTATATGACTACTTTCAAAATTGATTCGAGCCGCAGAAAATGCTAAGTGGCCACATGTTTGTCAAGGCTGATCTAGGCTGTCACACTAGTCACTTCGTACTACTATTGGAGGCTTGAGGTCACTCTATCAGAGCTCCTCTTTGGTACAGTCAATAGTGGCACTGTTTATGATTTGAACCAATTTTTGAAACGAAATTGATTTTTTAGAACGTACGTAGGTGGAGCTCTGAACTGGTGACCTTATTTTCAGGTGTTCTTTGTGCTACAAGCTGAATGTTGAGCTTTTTATAACTTCACAGGGCGATTATTATTTTTTCTAATACAAACCCAAAGATGAGAGAACAATCATTTCTGACTTGCTCCAAATATACATGGTGTTCTTCAACGATCCATCAACACAACATCCCAAATCCCGCTGAATCTACTCTCAATAAAATCTACTCCCAATGACCTACTAAGAACATCTTCAAAGGCGAAAGCAACTGAAAATCCGAATCTCCCAAACATATATTCACATCAAAGCCTACGTTGACAATAAATATCAGCAAGCGGGGAGATCAAACGAAACTCACGTCCGCTGAAAAAATCCACTGAAATACGCTTCACAACGCTAATAACAAATGAGGATCGTGTGCGTGACAAGCATGGCTAACTTGAATCTATTTATTTTCCGAAACTATATATCGATATCAATCTTCTTGGTATGAGAATGTCGTAGGATTTCGGAGAACGAGGAAATTGATAAAACAGAGAGGCTCTGCCAGATTGATTTTTTATCGTTGCTGCCAATCGAACGAGTATCAGTAAATTCATTGCGTATACAGACCGATAGTTAACCCTTCTTATCTAACTCGGTATCCAGCAGTATGCAGACGAATGGCATTTCAAAAGATTCAGAACTCCTAGTATTTTCGGAGATACCTGGGATTTTGGTCTCCGACGAGGTGTCCACCGACCATTGAAATAGTATATTACACACCGTGGTGAAAAGTGATTCATTCCTGTCGTGAGATCAGTTAGTTAACCGAGACGCGAAGCGTCGAGGTTTGCTATGATCTCGAGACAGGAATGAAACTTCCTTCCGAGGTTTGTATATTATTTTATTCACAACCATCATATTTCGATTGAAATTAATAAATCTCTGTTTCGCTCTGAACATATCTAAAATATTACATTTAAAGACGAAGTACCAAGAAAGCGGTTTTCTCAGAATAATAAAGAAGATATATTGTTACCGTGACTACGGGGTATACAATTGTCACCAATATAAATAAATGTCAGATAAACTCTAGAATAGATGAAATGATGGCAAGAAATGAGGACGGGAAGCATGCGCACCCATAGAATTTTTTGATAAGGTAGCGAGAAAAAATGCTGACTACCATAATTTTTTTCAGTTATGTTAATAGACCCGAAATTTTTGAAAAGAATGGAGAAATCGAAATTTCTCGACGTTATAAATAATATTAACAGCGTTGTTGGTGTTTTTTTGCCGAATTTCGAAAGTGAAGAAAAAACTTGGTATGATGTATGGTTTATTAAAATTCTACCTTCGCAGAACTTTGAGTACATGATTGAATTTCTGAAGCCGAGCAATTTCATCCTTCTGTAGCTTTGGCATTTGAAATAGCGTGTACTCTACCAGCTACTACTTGTTCTATTGAGCGTACATTTAGTACCCTACGACGAGTGGAAACATGGAACATCTACTATGGGAGATGATCGTTTGTCGGGATTATGTATGTTAAGCATACACCGCAAAAGAGTACTACGGAATAAAAATTTCATCGATGATACCATCAACGACTTTGGGAAAATGCCCCGAAGGTTAAAGTTTCTTTTTAGTGAATAGTAAATATATTTAAGTACCTACCATATATTTTATTCGTTTTTCAATGTGATTTTTTAAAATAAATGTTAATAAATGTATTATTGAACGTATCAATATCCTGAATAACAAATATCTCTGATGACGTTAAATATTTTTTTCAATATGAAAATCTCATAAACTTATGACGTAGCGACCGCTACCTCCGCTACCCTCTATGGGCGCGCATGACGAGAAGTGAGGGCGGGAAGTAGAGGTGTGTAATACGACACTTCCAAACCTTCAATGACGTTAGTAATGACAGCATTACATATATGGTTGTAAATAAAGTTATTTTATCTGCCTGTGTGGAACAATTGAGACCTTCAAGTTCATTTATATATTTTATATTATTATTGATGTATATTCTGGCTTTTTCTTCACCTAGCCATTGCAAAAAATATAAAAAACGATTTTTGAAGAAATAACATCAAATTCGAAGGAAACAATTATTTTTCAGGTCCATAAATGATTCACACATATCAACAGAATTATCCTAAATATTGGATGTTAGTACTTTCATAATTGTTTTGCATTCTTTTGCGTTGAATAAGATGGAAAAAGCCAAATCATTCCCCCCAAATTTTCTTCTCTCCACAAAAATCATTACCTTTTCTGACTGGCAAAATATAATAGATATTTTTTCCGCATTTCTTGTATATTTCTGCTGGTTGTATTACAATTGCTTAGAACTTGTATGCCTTGAATAATTGGCGGATGTAACAATAATTACTGTAGAAACTTTGCAAATCGGAGATATGTGAAGTAGTTGATTTGTGTCAGAAAGTCAGCAGTGAAAATTTTGAACATTCTTTGTAATGACATATAGTGTGTTTTCATTTTTCAATTTTTTCTCATTATGATTTTAATTTCCAAGAATCAAAATTTCCTCATCCGATAACCCCGTGTCATTTGAAAATTCCGATGGATGCTTTTCTATTCATACCAATAGGTAGAAACCAAAAATCTGTTCTGACAATCCTCTGGAAATGCTTTTATTCACGGCTGTAGTATAGGTGTTCAAGATCCATTAATATAAAAACAATTTCAACCATGAAGGAGAGAGAAAATAAAATCACATGGATACCGGCAATTCATAATACCGTTATCATTTTTCAAAAAGAGACTTATTCTCACCACGAAATACATTCCTATGTACGCTAGTTCGAAAACATAGTTTCATCTCAAAGTTCAGTTAAATTTTTTCTTGGTGCAATATCTGTGATCTTCCAGCAATATTTAATACTTCTCTTTTCATCTCGGAAAATGCAAAAATAAATCATAACCTACAGTTTATTTCATTTTTATTGTTCCATACGTTAAGTTATGAACCGACTTACGGAGGGATTTTTTATGTCAAGTGGCAATAAAAAATGTGAGATCTCTCCCATTATTTCCTCTGCTTTTATCGACTCGTTTCAAGGACTCGAATTACTTTTTTGTATGTACATCAGCAGTTTTGAAAGAATGCAAAAAGTTTTTTGTATAGGCACCCAAAAGTTCCCCGAAATGACCAGAATTTTTTATTATTCTATAAATGATATAATTGAAAATGAAAATTCTGTCGCTATAATAAATATATATGAGAAATTCGTACTTTGTTGATGTTGCCAACTGGGTTGTCAGAACGCATTTAGAATTCAAGCATTTGGTTGATGGATGCCCACATATGGGTTGAGAGTTTGTAAGTTCAGACCTAAGGATATCTTGCAGGAACTAATTGGTGATGTGATGGTTGAAGATGGGCCCACTACTTCAATTATTGGCTATATCTCGAAGTCGGTGCTACTTAATGGAAAAATGAAATTAATGGAAATGAAATAAACTGTAGGCAATGACGTCTTTTTGAATTTTTCGGGATGCAAAGAGAAGTATCAAATATTGCTAGAAGCTCACAGATATTGCACAAAAAATTAACTGAACTTTGAGATGAAACTATATTTTCGAATTAGCGTACATAGGAATGTATTTCGAGGTGAGAATGAGTCTATTTTTGAATCAATGCTACTGCTATTATGAACTACCCGTACCCATGTAATTTTATTTTCTAATTTTCTCCTTCAGGGTTGAAATTGTTTTTATATTAATGGATCTCGAACACCTATACTAAAGTCGTGGATGAAGCATTTCCAGAGGAATTGTCAGTAGAGAGTTTTGGTCTCTACCTATTGGTATGAATGCCTAGAGAAATCGATTGGACTATTAGACCGTCAGCCCGTGGTATGAAAAATTGAACGATCCTTGACCGTATGCCCTTTGAAGATTCGACTAGAATATATGTGTCAATCATGCTCAATTTGAAATGAAATTTGCATCCTGGTTCTATAGTTGGAAAATTCCGGAAAATGTTGTAACAAAAATATGATGAATTTTAACAATAGTTAACCGTATGCCAAGGTAATGAGAAGAAAGTTAACGAAAAAATAATCTAGCGGAAAAAGGTCGGCATACGTGTAGGGTAGTTCCTTCTTGATGATAGCTGACCGTATGCCTCTAAGAGATTTATTTTATTTGTGATGTAACATATACTTATGCCAAACGGCATACCGATCAGCTGGTTCCAAGTGTTTCCTAACCTCTAAAACATCTATCGAAAATTTATTATTATTTTTTATGATCGTTAACTATATGCCATTAGCAAATATGATAAAATGTTATCAATGCTATCATATGTAGCTTCGGCATAGATATCGTGCGGTCCTAAAGTAGTGGCATACGTATCAAAAGATGTAAAAATTTGAAATGACTTTTCGATGATCACTGACCGTATGTCATTGACTTTATCATTAGACAATACCAAAATCTATTGTATAATGAAAGAGCATACGCTTACCGTGGTTCCCAACCTCAAAAATCAAAATTGAAGTTGTATATTAATTTTCGACGATCGCTAACCGAATGCCATCCTGTATATCATTGAATAATCGAGAAATTAAATACCCTGTAAAAGGGCATACGGTTTTAGTGGTTCGATACCTGAATTATCAACTGAAATCTGAACCAGCATTTCTGGTGTGTATGTGAAGTGATTGTGTATATGTACTGGGGCCTGATTTTCATATCGGGTGAACTCTCCCATCAAGAGAGAATTCAGATCTCTTTTTATCCTTATACAAGCAAAAGTCGTTTGAGATAGAAAAAGACAGTCGCCTCTCTCTCATTGTGAGAATTCACCTGATTTGAAAATCAGGCCCCTGAGGTTCAAGTTTTGAGTCTTGTGAATACATTTTCATTCGAATAGAGTGACGTAGAGCGATATGGACGAGATGTGTTGGAATGCCACACAACACAAATACGTAAACGAATTTTGAGAACTTTCAATGGATATTAAATTAAGTAACAATCAATGTAGATTAACTTATCCTTTAAATTTACAGAAACAAATGAGGACGATGAAATAGCGCAATCGATACTACAAAATTCAGATTCAACGGTTGAAGAGAGTAAGTGAATGTTTATGCATCATAAAAAAATAGTAAACGTAGGTGGTATGTTTTTACCTAATTGAAAATTCAACCTTAATTCAATCTTTATAAAAAAAAATTATCAACTAAAACCATCGTACTACAGTAAAAATGATACTTTAATCATAGCTACTAAAATTCATTAATAATTATTAAAATTTTGATGAAAAATTTTTTTGGCTTTTTCTTCTCCGATTCAAAAAATAGACATGACATCTCCAATGAAAGAAGTAAAATCAAAAAATTACAAACACTCTCTGTAGATAGGTACGTGTATATCATACAAAGACGTTTGACTCATTCACAAAAAGGAAGAAAGAGTCTATCTAAAACAGCTATTCCCCTACCTATATGGCAACGACGGGCGCTGGATTACATAGAAATCACTTTCTTGCTCAATTTGTATACCAAGCATATGAAAATTGAATCAATCAGATAGCAAATATCATCATCAACAAACCTCATTCTCTCCACAAAAAAGCCCAATTCCTCAATATTATTAAAATTTGTTGTGATAAATACCGTACATTATTTATTACATTCATTAAAATTAATTTGAAAAGAATAAAAATATTGTACACTTGGAATTTTTTTCGTAGATAAAAAAATATAAATAATGATAATGTCATTAATATAAAATATTTGTAGGTCAACAAACACCGGATGAAAGGGACGCTGATGTAGCTACTCAAATTGCTGCAGAAGGAGGTAAATAACTTTTGTTATATAAAATTATAACGGAATACTCTTGATAATCATAAATCAATTATTTTCCAGTTGAGTATGCTGTAGAGCAATAAGAATGCAGCGAGGAAGAAATGTATTCAGATTCGGAAATTGATTTCTGTTGAAAACTTTCATTAAATGTTCAAATATTTCAAATATAATAAAATTGTTCCGAATTTGATTTTGTTCTGTTTGCAGATCATAATTTTTTCATTACCCTGGCACACAAAAACATAATCCCCACTGAAAAGATCACCATGATTTCATCATGTGAATTTGGATCAAGATGAGAAATAAACTAAATCTAACTCTTTGTTGAATAAACTGAATGAATCAGATGTTCAACAATCTACTCAAAGTTACTATACTTATTTTCTCTACTCAGAATAATTTTTTTGGATATAAAAATTTCGAATCAGCATTATTTCCTTATGATTTCAGTTTGAATTAAAAATCATGATGAAATCATACCGATCCTTTCAGTAAGGATATGAGGTTAGTAATCATCGACAAATGATATTCGAATTTTTGAGGTTAGGAACCATAATAATTGTATGCCCTTTTACAGGGTATTTAATTTCGCAATTTTTCAATGATGTACACAATAACATACGGTCAGCGACCGTCAAAAATTAATATTCAACTTCAATTTTAATTTTTGAGGTCAGGAACCACGGTAAGCGTATGCCCTTTGATTATACATTACATTTTGGTATTGTCTAATGATAAAGTTAATGGCATACGGTCAGTGATCATCGAAAAGTCATTTCAAATTTTTACAACTTCCATATACATTTCTGACCTTCCGAACTACGATAACCGTATGCCTTTTTCCAAGTGGTCATTTTTATATCTAAACTTCAATTTTAAGTTGATTTTTTACGGTTAAGAGTCATAAAAAATAATAATGAATTTTCGACAGATGTTTTAGAGGTTAGGAAACACTTGGAATCAGTTGATCGGTATGCCGTTTGGTATAAGTATATGTTACATCAGAAATAAAACAAATCTCTTAGAGGCATACGGTCAGCTATCATCAAGAAGGGTAACAAGTGTCTGCAATTTCAAGGGTTCATTATATCCCTTAGGAACCACCCTGCACGTATGCCGACCTTTTTCCGCTAGATTATTTTTTCGTTAACTTTCTTCTCATTACAGCAGGTGTTGGGACGCTGTGAACCGACTGTGACGTCACGGCGGCGGGCGCGGCGGGCGCGGCGGGTGCAGCGCGGGGTGCGGCGGGTGCAGTGCGTGGCGCGGCGTTTGGGGGCGGCGGCCGGTGCGTAAAGAGGGGCCCTACGCTGGTGGAGAGGGACACAGCCCTGGGGAGCTCTGGGGACCTTCAGCTCACACCCGTCGAGTCATTCGCTTATAGGTTATACCTCTGACGTCACCAACGGGGACCCTCGAGTCATTCGCTTGTCTCTGTCTCACCTCGATGACAGTGCATGGTTTTCGTTACTGTGTCCGTTTACGCTTCTCAAAGATCAGGTGTATGAGCTTGAACACGGTCGTTTCACATGATCCCGAAAGACTGAGAATACTTTGAATTCTTTTCGAATAGAGCTGTTGATTTGCATGTCGTGTTATCGTAACCTCAGATAAGCGCTTGGTTCATTGATATAAACGTATATGAAAACAACATTAAAGTTTCACTTAGAACACATACAGAGACACCTATGAGGCACTAGCTGAATTAGGGAGAACACTGTTAGCGCAATGATACCAATGACAATGGGGTATACAGGGTAACATTGAAGAAAACAAAACGACAATGAATGATAAGTGTTAGCGATATTGATGAAGATGTCAATAGAAATTAGCATCAACTTTAGATCTGTCAATGGGTATACAAGGTTGTTGGCATAGCGATTACGAGGTATTGTGTTGACGAACCGATTACGGGGACAGTGTATTGTATGCCACTGTTGATTTGCATCAACTTTAGATCTGTCGTCAGTGGAAATATACAGGGTGTGCAAAAATCCAGAAAAAATAGACAATTTTCGATATCATAGATGAAAAAGACAAAAACTGAATTCAACTTGGCAAATTTCTTTGCTATCGATGAGTGTCCAAATCTGTAATGAAACCGCAGTGGATTCGTCTCAATGTCAAGAAACATAATTGAGCAATTTTCGATGCCTAAAAGGGCTTACTAGCTATCTCCGTTGAACACGTTCAGACGAATACAAGTACTCATTTCAAACAACTTTTTCTATGCTTTGAGAATATCATATGACCACAAAGGGCGAAAATTCAGATTCCGCCAAAGAAAAAAGAGCGGGTAACATTTTCCGATGTTTTAATGCAAAAGCACTCTATTCCATTGGGCAAATTTCCTTCGATGTCAAAAAGGCATGCCTACCGAAAAACCCTTACCTGAGTTCCATTGGGCAAATTTCCTTCGATGTCAGGAAGGCAATAATGCTTACCGACAAACCCTTACCTCAGATGGGATCGATTTGAAAGACGGTGTCTAGACGTCCCCCTGTCAACAAGTATGGAATTTGCACAACTGACAATACGTGTGCCATTTACCCAAACGAAAGAAGTATGTCAAACAGGAATAAGTTGTTTCTACTCAGCTGTGATCGATAGAGCAAATTTTCAACTTGCCAATTCTCGCCAATTGAATCTTGCAATCTCGTAAAACTAAGGTGATGAAGAATTCAAAGTCTGGTAACTTCAAGAGGAAAATTAGCACAACTCTCAAAACGTTCTACATGTATTTTCATGGTAAAACTTGAATAAAAATTCATATCAGTACGCATTTCGACTTCGCAGTTACCCAAATTGTTCTGAAAGAATAATTTTCATCGTGAAACCATAAATTTTGTGTGAAACGTTCTGTATTTTCATGGTAAAACTTGAAATTCAAGTACGCATTTCGACTTCAGTTACCCAAATTGTTCTGAAAGGCTCAATAATTTTCATCGTGAAACCATAAATTTTGTGTGAAACGTTCTGTATTGTCATGGTAAAACTTGAATAAAAATTCATATCAGTACGCATTTTCGACTTCAGTTACCCAAATTGTTCTGAAAGACTCAATAATTTTCATCGTGAAACCATAAAGACATTTTGTGTGAAACGTTCTGTATTTTCATGGTGAAACTTGAATAAAAATTCAAGTACGCATTTCGACTTCAGTTGCCCAAATCGTTCTGGAAGACTCAATAATTTTCATCGTGAAACCATGAAGACATTTTGTGTATAATACGCTTGAGTACCTGTTTATGAAACGAAAATAATGACTTCTCTAGCCAAATAACGTATACCTACCCGGGAATCTGACCATATTTCTCATCAAATGATACACATCGAATACTTGTCCTTTTGGATAGATAATGAGTTTTCCAATCAATATTCACACCATTGCAGAGCGAATTGAGAAAAATATTCAATACATAGCAACTACCTAGGAGCCACGTTCGCAGCTTTCAGCCACACACACAAACAGCAGTCACAAGTATTAACCAGCACAAAATTCCTTCAAAAACAATAGAAATTCCACTCAAAATGCTCTCTTCAATAATGATTGAAATGTGTTGCAAATAAAAATTTTCAGCGGACAATTTGATACATCTTTACTCTATACGGTTTCGCTGACAGAATGATATTCCCACCCACGAAAAGATAACAGAATGTGTTATCTGAGACTGAAAAGGTTCAATTGAAACATAAGAATTGAGGTGTTGCCAGTTGTAGAATAAAACTAAAGTTATGGTGACTGACGTATTGTCAGCTTTAAAATTATGCATTAAGTTTAGGAAAATGTTACATTAGTATAGTGTATAGAGCACTGTATACGGGGTGTTTTAGAAAAATGTGTTATTGGAAAAAATCCACACAACGCTCATTCGACACAGAAAATCATATCCATTGTGAGCACCACATTCTTTTCGAGAGAATGAGATGAGAATTCAGAAAATGTATACTCTATGTACATAACTGAACAAGCGTAACCGATACATACTTGGTTGAGCTCCAGTACAACGATGAAACAGCTACAGTAGATTGACTCTCGAACCAATAACGATAGTCCCAAAAAGTGTTGCAAACTAATAAAATAAAAACAGAGCTATCATGAAGATTTTTTGAAAATATTAGGGATCAAATATGGAGTTTCCGAAAAACATCAAAGTACACTCAACAAATCGTTTTCCACATATATATCGAATTGGAGCTCCCTCTCACATGTGCGAGGCTGTCACCAAATAAAAAACAAACAATGTACCCACTCAATTGTTGAAAGAATGATTCAATAACCTCACAAAAATAAAACTATTTAGGTGAAAACGTTAATTCAATAGCAGGGTTTTGATATCAAGTACACATAGTAAAACAGAGGAAAAATATGTAGGGTTACGTTATGAAATTGGTAGATATATTCAGTATGAGCTTTTCGAAATTACTATTTCAAACGTATAAACATTCCGTACAAAAGTAGATCATTAGTAAAATTCTAATACATATAGCAAAACAGTTTGAAAATACATCATTTCGTCACAAACACAGACATTGTTGATGAAATCGTTGACTTATTGACAAAATTCCCTTAACACCAAAGTCGGATCAGAGATAGAAAATATACACTGAAACCTCATGAAAATCATTCAAAAAAAACAAGAAAAAATCTCAAGAAATTGTCAAAATTTATGGAATCTGTAAAAGATGGTGAGTGATGGATACTTGATACATCTCTTGTGAAAGACCGAAAAGAATTTCAATACAGCGCTTTTGGTTGAAGTGAAGAACCAAACAATTGCTGAAGGTATCAAGAATGTACAGGAATATGAATTCATCAGTCATATAACGAACAACATTGAAGCAAACCAACATATTGAACACTCTGTGTCCTAAACAATTCAATTTATAATACCAATTGGGCAATAATTTTCACCTGTTCGGTTGGCAAATCGTCTCGAAAATTGATTCAATACCCTCGAAGAATTCATAATTTGATGACAAGAGGAAAACTGAACAATTTGCAAATGAGACTGGTCGGTAACAACGGAAACAGATTTTCCAAACAAATTTTGCAAGAATGTGTTGGTCAATAGAACCCAAACAACATTTTTGAGGGTTTTTCAGTCCAAATAGCGAATCTATCAACTGGCACAGAACTCTCATTTCAGATTCGTCTCCAATTATAGCTTTGCTACTTTTCCTCACATAACCTATGTCGAACAACAGCAAATATTATGTCAACTGTCATTTGGCACAGAACTCTTCAGATTTGTCTCCAATCGTATCCTTTCCAAGTTGATCAGCACACAAAACGCTAATATCAGATTCGTCAACTATCATATCCTTTCCGAGTTGATCTGACACAGAACTCTAATTTCAGATTCGTCGACAATCGTATCCTTTCCAAGATGATCTGACACAGAACGCTAATTTCAGATTCGTCGACAATCGTATCCTTTCCAAGATGATCCGAGACAGAATGCTAATTTCAGATTCGTCGACAATCGTATCCTTTCCAAGATGATCTGACACAGAACGCTAATTTCAGATTCGTCGACAATCGCATCTTTTCCAAGATGATCTGACACAGAACGCTAATTTCAGATTCGTCGACAATCGTATCCTTTCCAAGATGATCTGACACAGAATGCTAATTTCAGATTCGTCGACAATCGTATCCTTTCCAAGATGATCTGACACAGAACTCTAATTTCAGATTCGTCAACTATCATATCCTTTCCAAGACGATATGTCAACTTGTCATTCGGTGCAGAACTCTTCAGATTCGTCAACTATCATATCCTTTCCGAGTTGATCTGACACAGAACGCTACAGATTCGTCAACTATCATATCCTTTCCAAGATGATCCGACACAGAACCCTAATTTCAGATTCGTCAACTAGCATCTCACTTGCGCGAGGCGTCGAGTTGTGTCTCATATGCGCGACGCTATCAGTCTACTAGCATCTCACTTGTGCGAGGCGTCGAGTTGTCTCTCATATGCGCGACGCTATCAGTCTACTAGCATCTCACTTGCGCGACGCTCTAATCAAATTGAATACCCAACCAAGTTCATTAGGATAAAAATTGTTTCTCATGGTACAAAAATCCTCAAAAATGAAGTAATAGGTGTTCTACATATCGGACATTACAAGTGACAGCGCAATCAGCACGGCACGCTTAATACTCACACGGCATGGATAACACATCCATTACAAAAATTGAAAGAATAAATTGAGAATATATTGAGAGTCATGTCTTTGAAATGTTCATTAGAGTTCACCTCAAATAATTCATGATGTGCATATCAAACAATTTGTGAGGAGATGCAACAACCAAATGCATAGGTGTAAAAACATAAGAATATGAGGTCGAATCAATCCAAAAGTAGGGCAATTATGATATTCGAACGAAAAACGCGATAAACTTATCAAAATCGATTTCCAGATCATGTAAAAGTCGATTACACGAAGGAGCATAATAATTCAGCTGGATACATAATGATCAAGTCTGAATTCCAAAATGAATCCAGCTAAGTCAGAAATATTGATTCAACTCAAAACAAAAATTCTCAAAAAGATGCAATGGAAGTTCTACATATTTGACAACTTTGACATGTCACTGAACGATCAACACAACAGGCTAAATTTTTACAAGACATGAACACTACGTCCATTCCATTTGACAAACAAATTTCACAAGTATAATGTGTTGGTGAAGAATTTTTAAGGTTTTTGAGTTCAAAATTTGGATTTTTGAGTTTCTAAACTTGGCATTTATCATGATAAATTCGATGCTGAGTCCAAGCTTCAAGCAACCTCGGGTTGCAGTAGAACCATTTGAGTCGATGACTTCTGCCTGTATGAAAAACTCTACTTCATTGGGAAAATTTCATTCTCATGAAATATCTGAGAACATGACTTGAATCGAAGAGATATATCCCAGTACCAAACATGAACAATGTGATATCATTCAACTTGATTTGAATAGACCACAATTGAGTCTGAAAACATGCAAGAATTTCGAATCAAGCATGTGCAGACGATTGTAAAAGTTTTGAAAAAATTACATGTGATAATGAATTGTATACGTGTAGAACATAAGGTTGAATGAATCCAAAAGTTTGAAGGAGATTCGAAAATTACGCTAGTTGAACGAAACACATGACAAAGGTATAAAAATCGAGTCAAATTGAATACGTAACACCTGCAGAGCCAAATGAAACACAACCAATATATCCGAAATTAATGTTGGAGGCCAGAGTCCAGACGCATACATTACTCCAACATATGTAAGCCAAAACAGCATGAAAATGGAATATTTAAATTCAGACGAAGGCAAAAGTCAACGAAAATACATGACGGAGCATATCGAAAATTAATTATGACTGAATGTGATAGTTAAGTTTGATACAAAGAATCAAGCCTTGACGTCTGAAATGGTTTTCAACAGCATTAATCAAGTTAAGACGAATATACAAAGGACCATTAGAATACATGACGAACACAATTTTGAATGAAACAAGTCGTGAAACGAAGCAAAAGCTCGAAATACATGTCAACTATTTTGAAAATCATACGTAACAAAAAAACATGCTAGAGTATCGAGTCTAGACGGGCGCAAATATCTCCAACGCAATGGCCTAGATGAGTAAATAACTGTCATATGAAACCTATACTCCAAAGTGAATCGAGTCGAAATAAATGCCTGCAACCGAATACATAACAATTACATAGAAAACTCGTCAAAATAAAATCTCATTTCCGAAATAGATCGATTTGAGACAGAAATATTCATCCAACTGAATGACAGTTTAGTCAATCGAACGCCAAAGATTGCTTCATTCCTGCTGAAATATATGAAAAACCTATGAAAAACTGAGACTGAAAAGTAATATTCTCGATAGTCCATCTGAGTGCTTATGTGCGCAAATGAGTACCAAAAGTCCAGAGAACTGAAGTTGATCTATAGGGCACATGATAAAATATGCTAAAAAAACAAACGATACAGAACAATGATTTGACCGAATGTCCTGCATATATATACTGAAATCGAAAAATAATTATTTTGCCTGACGACCAGCAGATATACATAAATCGAAAAAATTATATCATCATTTGAAAGAACAAGTGTATATCTGAGCAAGGACACAACAAAGTTTATATTATAAATCTTGAAAAATGAGTATGAAAAAATGATATTTGTCCTTACGAATCAAGTCCTAACGATTGCAAGTAGCTCACATATTGAAATTGTAAGATTCCTGAAGAGTAAAGTTCAGAAGGAAGCAATTTACTCTTACGAGTGTCTACTGAACGCTGTATAAATATGTGAAAATCATATCAGAGTGAACGCCAACCAAGCTCACATGAATACGATTCGTTTGAATGAATGTGAAAGTCCTATATATCAAAGAATCAGTGCTACAGAATTCCAACTAAGTCAATCAATTTCGGACGAATTCAAGAATCTGACTGAAGTTCATCTGATTATAATACGACGAACATCGAAATCAATACTGTGGCAACTCAACTCGGTCAACTGAATTTTAATAGTGGAATGATTGAAAAACTCTGATTGAAGCAAATCTAGATGGTTCTGATCAACACCAGGATCAAGGCAGAAGTTAATACCAACTCATCAAACTCAACCTGCACGAATGCATCAATTCATCTGAGATCCATACCAAATATAGCAAATTTCAAATTCGAATGAACAATGCATGTAAAAAATCGATTCCTAATCACAGCAAGAACAAATTCTGATCGTAACCATTGCTCAAACTAATACATACCAACCACATCGAGAATCAAATATAAATTACGGTATCAGTCGAGCAGAACAAACCGAAAATGCTTAGAAAATGTAGAATTTTATCGGATGATACCCTCAAAATCCATGAAATTCTGACGCTGAAATTGTACGAAGTGTGTTGGATTGATTTAGGATGGTTACATCAAAGTTCAAATATCAAAAAGGCATAACTATAAAAATGAATCGGGTTTCTGATATTTCCAAAATTATTAGATATCAAAACAAAAAATGCGTTAGTCGCATTTATCGAGGCGTTAGTCGCATTTAACGGAACGTTAGTCGCATTTAACGGAGCGTTAGTCGCATTTAACGGTGCGTTTAACGAAGCGTTAGTTGCATTTAACGAAGCGTCAGTCGCATTCAACGAACCGTTAGTCGCATTTAACGAAGCGTTAACGGACGGTTGACGTATTGGGGGCAGACGAAAAATGTCAAGGTCGGTGATAAAGTTCGAATTTCTGAGGTCCCCAATACGTCAACCGTCCGTTAACGCTTCGTTAAATGCGACTAACGGTTCGTTGAATGCGACTGACGCTTCGTTAAATGCAACTAACGCTTCGTTAAACGCACCGTTAAATGCGACTAACGCTCCGTTAAATGCGACTAACGTTCCGTTAAATGCGACTAACGCCTCGATAAATGCGACTAACGCATTTTTTGTTTTGATATCTAATAATTTTGGAAATATCAGAAACCCGATTCATTTTTATAGTTATGCCTTTTTGATATTTGAACTTTGATGTAACCATCCTAAATCAATCCAACACACTTCGTACAATTTCAGCGTCAGAATTTCATGGATTTTGAGGGTATCATCCGATAAAATTCTACATTTTCTAAGCATTTTCGGTTTGTTCTGCTCGACTGATACCGTAATTTATATTTGATTCTCGATGTGGTTGGTATGTATTAGTTTGAGCAATGGTTACGATCAGAATTTGTTCTTGCTGTGATTAGGAATCGATTTTTTACATGCATTGTTCATTCGAATTTGAAATTTGCTATATTTGGTATGGATCTCAGATGAATTGATGCATTCGTGCAGGTTGAGTTTGATGAGTTGGTATTAACTTCTGCCTTGATCCTGGTGTTGATCAGAACCATCTAGATTTGCTTCAATCAGAGTTTTTCAATCATTCCACTATTAAAATTCAGTTGACCGAGTTGAGTTGCCACAGTATTGATTTCGATGTTCGTCGTATTATAATCAGATGAACTTCAGTCAGATTCTTGAATTCGTCCGAAATTGATTGACTTAGTTGGAATTCTGTAGCACTGATTCTTTGATATATAGGACTTTCACATTCATTCAAACGAATCGTATTCATGTGAGCTTGGTTGGCGTTCACTCTGATATGATTTTCACATATTTATACAGCGTTCAGTAGACACTCGTAAGAGTAAATTGCTTCCTTCTGAACTTTACTCTTCAGGAATCTTACAATTTCAATATGTGAGCTACTTGCAATCGTTAGGACTTGATTCGTAAGGACAAATATCATTTTTTCATACTCATTTTTCAAGATTTATAATATAAACTTTGTTGTGTCCTTGCTCAGATATACACTTGTTCTTTCAAATGATGATATAATTTTTTCGATTTATGTATATCTGCTGGTCGTCAGGCAAAATAATTATTTTTCGATTTCAGTATATATATGCAGGACATTCGGTCAAATCATTGTTCTGTATCGTTTGTTTTTTTAGCATATTTTATCATGTGCCCTATAGATCAACTTCAGTTCTCTGGACTTTTGGTACTCATTTGCGCACATAAGCACTCAGATGGACTATCGAGAATATTACTTTTCAGTCTCAGTTTTTCATAGGTTTTTCATATATTTCAGCAGGAATGAAGCAATCTTTGGCGTTCGATTGACTAAACTGTCATTCAGTTGGATGAATATTTCTGTCTCAAATCGATCTATTTCGGAAATGAGATTTTATTTTGACGAGTTTTCTATGTAATTGTTATGTATTCGGTTGCAGGCATTTATTTCGACTCGATTCACTTTGGAGTATAGGTTTCATATGACAGTTATTTACTCATCTAGGCCATTGCGTTGGAGATATTTGCGCCCGTCTAGACTCGATACTCTAGCATGTTTTTTTGTTACGTATGATTTTCAAAATAGTTGACATGTATTTCGAGCTTTTGCTTCGTTTCACGACTTGTTTCATTCAAAATTGTGTTCGTCATGTATTCTAATGGTCCTTTGTATATTCGTCTTAACTTGATTAATGCTGTTGAAAACCATTTCAGACGTCAAGGCTTGATTCTTTGTATCAAACTTAACTATCACATTCAGTCATAATTAATTTTCGATATGCTCCGTCATGTATTTTCGTTGACTTTTGCCTTCGTCTGAATTTAAATATTCCATTTTCATGCTGTTTTGGCTTACATATGTTGGAGTAATGTATGCGTCTGGACTCTGGCCTCCAACATTAATTTCGGATATATTGGTTGTGTTTCATTTGGCTCTGCAGGTGTTACGTATTCAATTTGACTCGATTTTTATACCTTTGTCATGTGTTTCGTTCAACTAGCGTAATTTTCGAATCTCCTTCAAACTTTTGGATTCATTCAACCTTATGTTCTACACGTATACAATTCATTATCACATGTAATTTTTTCAAAACTTTTACAATCGTCTGCACATGCTTGATTCGAAATTCTTGCATGTTTTCAGACTCAATTGTGGTCTATTCAAATCAAGTTGAATGATATCACATTGTTCATGTTTGGTACTGGGATATATCTCTTCGATTCAAGTCATGTTCTCAGATATTTCATGAGAATGAAATTTTCCCAATGAAGTAGAGTTTTTCATACAGGCAGAAGTCATCGACTCAAATGGTTCTACTGCAACCCGAGGTTGCTTGAAGCTTGGACTCAGCATCGAATTTATCATGATAAATGCCAAGTTTAGAAACTCAAAAATCCAAATTTTGAACTCAAAAACCTTAAAAATTCTTCACCAACACATTATACTTGTGAAATTTGTTTGTCAAATGGAATGGACGTAGTGTTCATGTCTTGTAAAAATTTAGCCTGTTGTGTTGATCGTTCAGTGACATGTCAAAGTTGTCAAATATGTAGAACTTCCATTGCATCTTTTTGAGAATTTTTGTTTTGAGTTGAATCAATATTTCTGACTTAGCTGGATTCATTTTGGAATTCAGACTTGATCATTATGTATCCAGCTGAATTATTATGCTCCTTCGTGTAATCGACTTTTACATGATCTCTCGATTTTGATAAGTTTATCGCGTTTTTCGTTCGAATATCATAATTGCCCTACTTTTGGATTGATTCGACCTCATATTCTTATGTTTTTACACCTATGCATTTGGTTGTTGCATCTCCTCACAAATTGTTTGATATGCACATCATGAATTATTTGAGGTGAACTCTAATGAACATTTCAAAGACATGACTCTCAATATATTCTCAATTTATTCTTTCAATTTTTGTAATGGATGTGTTATCCATGCCGTGTGAGTATTAAGCGTGCCGTGCTGATTGCGCTGTCACTTGTAATGTCCGATATGTAGAACACCTATTACTTCATTTTTGAGGATTTTTGTACCATGAGAAACAATTTTTATCCTAATGAACTTGGTTGGGTATTCAATTTGATTAGAGCGTCGCGCAAGTGAGATGCTAGTATACTGATAGCGTCGCGCATATGAGAGACAACTCGACGCCTCGCACAAGTGAGATGCTAGTAGACTGATAGCGTCGCGCATATGAGAGACAACTCGACGCCTCGCACAAGTGAGATGCTAGTAGACTGATAGCGTCGCGCATATGAGACACAACTCGACGCCTCGTGCAAGTGAGATGCTAGTTGACGAATCTGAAATTAGGGTTCTGTGTCGGATCATCTTGGAAAGGATATGATAGTTGACGAATCTGTAGCGTTCTGTGTCAGATCAACTCGGAAAGGATATGATAGTTGACGAATCTGAAGAGTTCTGCACCGAATGACAAGTTGACATATCGTCTTGGAAAGGATATGATAGTTGACGAATCTGAAATTAGAGTTCTGTGTCAGATCATCTTGGAAAGGATACGATTGTCGACGAATCTGAAATTAGCATTCTGTGTCAGATCATCTTGGAAAGGATACGATTGTCGACGAATCTGAAATTAGCGTTCTGTGTCAGATCATCTTGGAAAAGATGCGATTGTCGACGAATCTGAAATTAGCGTTCTGTGTCAGATCATCTTGGAAAGGATACGATTGTCGACGAATCTGAAATTAGCATTCTGTCTCGGATCATCTTGGAAAGGATACGATTGTCGACGAATCTGAAATTAGCGTTCTGTGTCAGATCATCTTGGAAAGGATACGATTGTCGACGAATCTGAAATTAGAGTTCTGTGTCAGATCAACTCGGAAAGGATATGATAGTTGACGAATCTGATATTAGCGTTTTGTGTGCTGATCAACTTGGAAAGGATACGATTGGAGACAAATCTGAAGAGTTTTGTGCCAAATGACAGTTGACATAATATTTGCTGTTGTTCGACATAGGTTATGTGAGGAAAAGTAGCAAAGCTATAATTGGAGACGAATCTGAAATGAGAGTTCTGTGCCAGTTGATAGATTCGCTATTTGGACTGAAAAACCCTCAAAAATGTTGTTTGGGTTCTATTGACCAACACATTCTTGCAAAATTTGTTTGGAAAATCTGTTTCCGTTGTTACCGACCAGTCTCATTTGCAAATTGTTCAGTTTTCCTCTTGTCATCAAATTATGAATTCTTCGAGGGTATTGAATCAATTTTCGAGACGATTTGCCAACCGAACAGGTGAAAATTATTGCCCAATTGGTATTATAAATTGAATTGTTTAGGACACAGAGTGTTCAATATGTTGGTTTGCTTCAATGTTGTTCGTTATATGACTGATGAATTCATATTCCTGTACATTCTTGATACCTTCAGCAATTGTTTGGTTCTTCACTTCAACCAAAAGCGCTGTATTGAAATTCTTTTCGGTCTTTCACAAGAGATGTATCAAGTATCCATCACTCACCATCTTTTACAGATTCCATAAATTTTGACAATTTCTTGAGATTTTTTCTTGTTTTTTTTGAATGATTTTCATGAGGTTTCAGTGTATATTTTCTATCTCTGATCCGACTTTGGTGTTAAGGGAATTTTGTCAATAAGTCAACGATTTCATCAACAATGTCTGTGTTTGTGACGAAATGATGTATTTTCAAACTGTTTTGCTATATGTATTAGAATTTTACTAATGATCTACTTTTGTACGGAATGTTTATACGTTTGAAATAGTAATTTCGAAAAGCTCATACTGAATATATCTACCAATTTCATAACGTAACCCTACATATTTTTCCTCTGTTTTACTATGTGTACTTGATATCAAAACCCTGCTATTGAATTAACGTTTTCACCTAAATAGTTTTATTTTTGTGAGGTTATATTGAATCATTCTTTCAACAATTGAGTGGGTACATTGTTTGTTTTTTATTTGGTGACAGCCTCGCACATGTGAGAGGGAGCTCCAATTCGATATATATGTGGAAAACGATTTGTTGAGTGTACTTTGATGTTTTTCGGAAACTCCATATTTGATCCCTAATATTTTCAAAAAATCTTCATGATAGCTCTGTTTTTATTTTATTAGTTTGCAACACTTTTTGGGACTATCGTTATTGGTTCGAGAGTCAATCTACTGTAGCTGTTTCATCGTTGTACTGGAGCTCAACCAAGTATGTATCGGTTACGCTTGTTCAGTTATGTACATAGAGTATACATTTTCTGAATTCTCATCTCATTCTCTCGAAAAGAATGTGGTGCTCACAATGGATATGATTTTCTGTGTCGAATGAGCGTTGTGTGGATTTTTTCCAATAACACATTTTTCTAAAACACCCCGTATACAGTGCTCTATACACTATACTAATGTAACATTTTCCTAAACTTAATGCATAATTTTAAAGCTGACAATACGTCAGTCACCATAACTTTAGTTTTATTCTACAACTGGCAACACCTCAATTCTTATGTTTCAATTGAACCTTTTCAGTCTCAGATAACACATTCTGTTATCTTTTCGTGGGTGGGAATATCATTCTGTCAGCGAAACCGTATAGAGTAAAGATGTATCAAATTGTCCGCTGAAAATTTTTATTTGCAACACATTTCAATCATTATTGAAGAGAGCATTTTGAGTGGAATTTCTATTGTTTTTGAAGGAATTTTGTGCTGGTTAATACTTGTGACTGCTGTTTGTGTGTGTGGCTGAAAGCTGCGAACGTGGCTCCTAGGTAGTTGCTATGTATTGAATATTTTTCTCAATTCGCTCTGCAATGGTGTGAATATTGATTGGAAAACTCATTATCTATCCAAAAGGACAAGTATTCGATGTGTATCATTTGATGAGAAATATGGTCAGATTCCCGGGTAGGTATACGTTATTTGGCTAGAGAAGTCATTATTTTCGTTTCATAAACAGGTACTCAAGCGTATTATACACAAAATGTCTTCATGGTTTCACGATGAAAATTATTGAGTCTTCCAGAACGATTTGGGCAACTGAAGTCGAAATGCGTACTTGAATTTTTATTCAAGTTTCACCATGAAAATACAGAACGTTTCACACAAAATGTCTTTATGGTTTCACGATGAAAATTATTGAGTCTTTCAGAACAATTTGGGTAACTGAAGTCGAAAATGCGTACTGATATGAATTTTTATTCAAGTTTTACCATGACAATACAGAACGTTTCACACAAAATTTATGGTTTCACGATGAAAATTATTGAGCCTTTCAGAACAATTTGGGTAACTGAAGTCGAAATGCGTACTTGAATTTCAAGTTTTACCATGAAAATACAGAACGTTTCACACAAAATTTATGGTTTCACGATGAAAATTATTCTTTCAGAACAATTTGGGTAACTGCGAAGTCGAAATGCGTACTGATATGAATTTTTATTCAAGTTTTACCATGAAAATACATGTAGAACGTTTTGAGAGTTGTGCTAATTTTCCTCTTGAAGTTACCAGACTTTGAATTCTTCATCACCTTAGTTTTACGAGATTGCAAGATTCAATTGGCGAGAATTGGCAAGTTGAAAATTTGCTCTATCGATCACAGCTGAGTAGAAACAACTTATTCCTGTTTGACATACTTCTTTCGTTTGGGTAAATGGCACACGTATTGTCAGTTGTGCAAATTCCATACTTGTTGACAGGGGGACGTCTAGACACCGTCTTTCAAATCGATCCCATCTGAGGTAAGGGTTTGTCGGTAAGCATTATTGCCTTCCTGACATCGAAGGAAATTTGCCCAATGGAACTCAGGTAAGGGTTTTTCGGTAGGCATGCCTTTTTGACATCGAAGGAAATTTGCCCAATGGAATAGAGTGCTTTTGCATTAAAACATCGGAAAATGTTACCCGCTCTTTTTTCTTTGGCGGAATCTGAATTTTCGCCCTTTGTGGTCATATGATATTCTTAAAGCATAGAAAAAGTTGTTTGAAATGAGTACTTGTATTCGTCTGAACGTGTTCAACGGAGATAGCTAGTAAGCCCTTTTAGGCATCGAAAATTGCTCAATTATGTTTCTTGACATTGAGACGAATCCACTGCGGTTTCATTACAGATTTGGACACTCATCGATAGCAAAGAAATTTGCCAAGTTGAATTCAGTTTTTGTCTTTTTCATCTATGATATCGAAAATTGTCTATTTTTTCTGGATTTTTGCACACCCTGTATATTTCCACTGACGACAGATCTAAAGTTGATGCAAATCAACAGTGGCATACAATACACTGTCCCCGTAATCGGTTCGTCAACACAATACCTCGTAATCGCTATGCCAACAACCTTGTATACCCATTGACAGATCTAAAGTTGATGCTAATTTCTATTGACATCTTCATCAATATCGCTAACACTTATCATTCATTGTCGTTTTGTTTTCTTCAATGTTACCCTGTATACCCCATTGTCATTGGTATCATTGCGCTAACAGTGTTCTCCCTAATTCAGCTAGTGCCTCATAGGTGTCTCTGTATGTGTTCTAAGTGAAACTTTAATGTTGTTTTCATATACGTTTATATCAATGAACCAAGCGCTTATCTGAGGTTACGATAACACGACATGCAAATCAACAGCTCTATTCGAAAAGAATTCAAAGTATTCTCAGTCTTTCGGGATCATGTGAAACGACCGTGTTCAAGCTCATACACCTGATCTTTGAGAAGCGTAAACGGACACAGTAACGAAAACCATGCACTGTCATCGAGGTGAGACAGAGACAAGCGAATGACTCGAGGGTCCCCGTTGGTGACGTCAGAGGTATAACCTATAAGCGAATGACTCGACGGGTGTGAGCTGAAGGTCCCCAGAGCTCCCCAGGGCTGTGTCCCTCTCCACCAGCGTAGGGCCCCTCTTTACGCACCGGCCGCCGCCCCCAAACGCCGCGCCACGCACTGCACCCGCCGCACCCCGCGCTGCACCCGCCGCGCCCGCCGCCGTGACGTCACAGTCGGTTCACAGCGTCCCAACACCTGCTCATTACCTTGGCATACGGTTAACTATCGTTAAAATTTATCAAATTTTTGTTACAACATTTACCGGAATTTTCCAACTGTAGAACCAGGATGCAAATTTCATTTCAAATTGAGCATGATTGACACATATATTCTAGTCGAATCTTCAAAGGGCATACGGTCAAGGATCGTTCAATTTTTTATACCACGGGCTGAAGGTCTATATATATGTATTTTCGTCGGGTAGCTGCAGAGTTTTAGGTAAAGAGTACTATTTAGTAACGAACATAAAAAATATCGTAACAATATATTCAGGAAAAACTCGGAATCTAGGTAATTCGTTATAACAGAGTAAAATAACACTGAAAGGGTCCATCAAATTATTTAACAATTGCGACTAATGAATATTTCGATGAATTCACAACCATTCAGTTTCTAGACATTTATCTGAGCAGCTTAGCTCATTTCAAGGAATAATTTACCCATAAGAAACTTTCAAGAAAAAGGTGTCGCAGTATATCAGGAAATGTAACATTCATGTCGCCTTTACCTCCCAGAACTTATCAGGAATATTTCAAAAATATACATGTCTGGACGACCCATGTATACTGTTCAGTAGCAGACTTGGTTTGATCGATTTTAATGTATTACTTAATTTAAGGAAAATCAAATCTACTAGCTGAAAACTGCCACTTCCGATACTCTGTTATTGCTTTAGTATATTGAATGAAGCTTTAAGGTGACCGAATTGATTTTTTTCAACTGGGAGATGTAATTTTCGATTGTTCACTAAATTTCGTATTTTGCGTTCACTGAATCCACAATACACAAACTTAGAAAACAAATATAATAAAGCGTGTGTGGTGTTTCAATAAAAAGATGGACCAATTTTGTGTTTCTTCAAGTAAACTTAAAATAAATGTGTTCACTGGTCAGCAGTTTAAATACAAAATATATTTCGGCGACTGGTTGGCTGACTATACACTTCCTTAATCTCCTATACAGGACTTTTCATGATGAGCGTTAATTAGCCGTTTTTGGCGAACTATTCAACGGATCAACCTGAAAATTCCACAGTATGTATAAATCAATATGACCTACACGCCTAAAATATTTTAGACGATGCGGCGTTGTCGCTTCTACTATAGAGTAGCGGCTTCTTTGATTTTTCAAATGGAACACCCTGTATATAATATCATATTATGATTCATTATCACGCCGCATCGTCTAAAATATTTTAGGCGTGTAGGTCATACTGATTTGTGCAAACTGTGAAATTTTCAGGATGATTCGTTAAATAGTTTGTCAGAAACGGTTAATTAACGCTCATCATGAAAAGCTCTGTATTTGAAGTACAGGTGTAATGTTATAATGAATAAATATCATTTGTTATTTTCAGAGCTAAAACGTGTATTATTGGTTGTGGTAGAGAAGACCTCTCGGAAAAGTTGTGGTGAATGAAGGTTACAAATTTTTACAAACAATCACTGTGATCGTTTGAATTCCAATGAAATTCAACATTATTTCCGGTCCTGGAAGGATCTTCAAGAGGATATTTGATGTTGGACCAGACATATACCCCTTTGTCTATATAAACGATGAGAATGGGACGATTGGTGTAAGAGTTCAAACTTTTCCCAGAGATCAAATACCCCAATACCAAACTGATATTTTTGTTAGCGAAACGCGCGTCGAGTGCAAAAATATCAGTTTGGTGTTAGGGTAATTGATCTTCGTCTATAATTGTTCGAAATCTCATTCCAACTAGGTTGAAGTTCCAGTGATGAATTCGAAGGCAGGGTTCCGATTATATTCCCATATATTGAAAATGTTAGCAACTAGTAATATTTTTCGTTATCAAGAAAATGCTCAGTAAACCGTGTTTGAACACTATCGCGAATAAATTTCCATTGTATTGGTATAATCGGTGACTCATTATGTTCAAATGACTCAATGATTTTAACGAATGCACAATTTATAGTAAATATTTGAAAAATTCTAAAATCGGGGCAACATTCAACGTAATCAGCAAAGGTAAATCGGCATGCAAATGAGCATTCATGAACTGAACACAACGTCAAGTCGAGAAATATCGGAATAACTTTTTTGTTGCCCAGTGCACATTGTTCCAGAATCGCACTGACAACAGAAGGCACGAAAAATGGTGGTGGACAGTAAATTGTGGTTCTCCAATGTGCTTTCCTTGAGTGAATCAGAAAAGTCTTGGCCTCAAATTTTAGCTATCGTCATAGGTGAGTTGGATAATTTCAATTGTTTCGCTAAATATTCTCATTTTATTATTTCAACTTTATTATTTTGTTGAATAGTATGTTTGCGACAGTTTTTTCTTTCAAATGAGATTTGATATTTTTCCTTTGAAGAAATTGAGTGAAAATTTAAAAAAAAGCATGTCGTTACAGTCACGATACAATTCAATTATTTTAGGAATATTTCTCGAAATAGCAACTTTTCCTCTTTGTACATGTTGTGAGTAAAATTTCAATCATTATTAAACCCATACCCCATACAGGGGTCCATATGCGGAGTGTGCGGTAAATAATATTTGTGGTAATATCCACAATTGAAATTTTGTGTAATGACTTCGACTCCAGGTTATTACTAAGCATGGCGTATCATAGGTTGTGCTGGATGGAATTAAAAGAACACCAATGGCGTTTCTCATTTTCAATAAAAAAAAACGTCGAAATTGACAATATCCTTCAGCCTATTTGGATGATTCAAACCTGACAGAAACCCGAATTTCGAAGTACTTACTAAGTCATTCACAAATCTAATACAAGACAACTGTTTTCTTACGTATAATACAAACATCTGGGATAATCGCGATGCCCTGACAGTCCCTTCAAAAACTCACTGCTCTACAATGTTATCAGTTCATAAGACAAGCTACCACTTTCCATGAATGAATTGAATTCGATAACATTTTTATGTAAAAAAGTTGAAACTTCATTAATTACTAGAAGAGTAACACACCCACAAGGAATTCTTCAACCATTCACTTGCAAACGAATAACTTAATAGTTATCAGTTCTTACCTCTTTTGCGATAAAGTTTCTTGAAATTTCAATTGTATGAGAATGCTTTCAGTAAACGGAATTATAACATTCATCATTTCATTCATATTTATGTGTTATTGTATTCAGCTTTATGTATGCGTGCGTACAAGTGTCTGTTTATCGACTATTTAACATTTTTTTGGTTTGCTGTTTTCTCTCTGACTCACCATATGTTACTCATGTACCAAAGTTATCAATGCCTATAGCCAGTACAATTTTTTTGTGTTAAGTCCTTGACTTCCTGTATTCGAGAAAGGCATAACCAGGTAAGGATCAATTTATTCAGCTCCCGCAGCTGCACCCATTTCATTCTTCTCCAACATTATGGATACCTCCTGGGCTTTGTCTGAATGTGGTTTCAGTCCCAGAGCGATATTCGTCATACTTCGAAAACAATCACAAAAAGATCGAGGCAAAAATCCCTTACCAATCATATTTCAATTGTAAGTCGTATTGGGAAAAGCTTCAAAAAAAAATCATTGATGTCTTGAACCTAATCAAATATCGTCGGAACGTCTACGATTATCAGAAAGGTGAAATTTCTTGTTACTGAATGAAATATAAATGATGAAAGAAATAGAAATGAAATTGCTGGGAATGTGAATTGATAGAATGAAAAACCCATTTTCATCCATATTCTAGTAGTTCGTCGAAATCACCCAGAACAATGTTTGGGCAAGTTAAAAACAAACTTTTTGAAACTCTCATATTGAAAGAAATAAACGACCTGAAAATTAAAGAATGCGTGAAAGCGGCTAGCGCACCATCTACGCCAAGTGTCGAAGCAACAAAGGAGGCAGACGATGCTTTCAGTAATCTTGAAGAAGCTGAAAACTCAGAAACAAATACTCAAATAATCACAGGAAAAATTCAACTGCCCACAACACGTATAGGGGCCTTGACAAACACCAGTACCACGTGACATTCCTCCTCAAATAGCAAGAGTGGATCACGTTATAAAAAGGACATCGAATGTATATCTAATCTTTCACCAATAACAATGAATACTTGTGTAAAAGGTGATTGGAAGTAAACAATGAGAATAACAGTTTCACTATAGTACATAACAATATAAGAAGCGTCAATAAAAAATTTGATGAATTTGAAATATTTTCACACATCGTGAAAACTGACTTCGACTGCCTTGTATTCACAGAAACAAGTAAAATTCTAAACACAAATCTATACAGCACACCTTACAATGAGATTTACAATGATGGTAACTATGATCAGAATGCTGGTACACCAATTCATATAAAAGCAATTCCAATTTGATATAACTGGAGTTGAACACATTACACTCTCAAATAAAAAATCATTCTGAAGTGATTGAAGTGATCCACTATGTACTCAATTGTTATTATCTTCATTTGTGGAGCTCATTCAGAAGAAGTGATATTTTCGTTAAATTCGCGCATGCAATACCTTTCTCGAACACATTTTGAGCACTTGTCTATACCTGTAATATATCGCGGCACGTTTAACTATGAGGCGCCGTTTGGGTCAAAAGTGTTTTTGCAAATATATGTAATTCATGTCAATATATTTATTAACTTTGACAATATTTTTATTTTGTGTTTCGATATATTTATTCTCCACCGAACATATATATTTACGTTTTAAGTGTCACATATATATAAAAATGAGAATTGCCATATATTTATAAATTCGATCTATTTTACGTCGTCAAGAGATGGCGCACTGACGGCACTTTGTTCAAGGTCGAGTATATTGCAACATGGCGAAGTCATTATTCATAAAATAATAGATGGCGACTTAGGCAGTTGTCATGTCAATAATAGCTCAAATGTCGAGGTAGCTGGTGCTGGGGTTTCGCGTCCGCCTGTGAGTCGAAAGGTCCCAGGATCCTTTATGAAAAACTAATTTCGCGATCTGACAATTATCTGGTGCCTAATTTGAACTATTAATATTATTAACATTGACATGACAACTGCCTGAGTCACTGCCATCTACTAGCCACTCTAGGTGCTAACGACTTTCCCATGTTGCCATGTACTCGACCGTGACAAAATACCACCAGTGCGCCATCTCTTGACAACGTAAAATAGATCGAATTTATAAATATATGGAAATCTCATTTTTATATATTTGTGACACTCAAAACGTAAATATATTAGTTCGGTAGAAAAAAAATATATCGAAACACAAAATAGAAATATCGCTAAAGTTAGTGAATATATTGACATGAAATTACATATATTTGTAAAAACACTTTTGACCCAAACGGCGCCTCATATTCAACAGACGTTCCGTATGCACATCACCAACTCCACAGTATTGAGCGCCATTGCCATTACCCAACCAATAACATGCTATTTGTTTTTGTGGTGTACGAAGCCTGTCCACGACTTGTTTGATGTTGTTATCTCTGTCTACTTATTATCAACAATCGCTCAAATTTCTCTGGAGACAGTCTGAATCTCTCACTGAATTGGTAGGTAATCGCGAAAATGTTGATATTTGATTTTGTTTCGAACATCGGAACTCTACAGATGATTGTTTGAGGTTGACCAGGGCACGGCCCACCTCTCCTGGTTAACTGACAGTCATTCGACATTTGGAGCGCGGTTAGTACTTGAATGGGTGCCCTTATGCAGAAAAGACCGCGTAGAAAGCCCATACAACTGCAGCAGAATAGCATATTATAGCTAGCAGGCAATATATCATTGAGATATATTGAGAATATGTACGAGAAAAACTTTCAATTCACTTGTGAAATGGAGTGAGTAAACTCAACTTGAAACTTGGTTTCAACATTTTTTCAAAATATTCCATTCACTTTCTTTATTTACATTTTTTGACTTATATTTCATATTCGAAATCTCGATTTTTTGTAACAACAGTATTTCCTTTGATCAATCAATCCCTAATTTAATCATTGACCAAAAATTTGATTTGATTTTTTTCTCACTTGATTTGTATTTTAATCTTTCCGTTCCTAGCAACAATATATATATATATATATATATATATATATATATATATATATATATATATATATAAATAGATTATCAAATTCTCTGGTCTATCACAATTTGCATTCAAATTGTGATAGACCAGAGAATTTGATAATCTATTTATCAGTTTCCTGATTCATCTTGCTTCATAGCAAATAACACTTCCTCTTTATATATATATATATATATATATATATATATATATATATATATATATATATATATATATATATATATATATATATATTTGATCGGCTAGGCTTCCGCGGTCAGAAATATGCTGGCTGGAACTTCCGGTTGATCCGCGTCTGGAAAGATTTACTTGTCTACGTTTCGACTCCCATTTCGGAGCCATTTTCAAGACTGAGTGACCTTGCGTCTAGGTCTGAGTTGTCTCACTAGCTGGCTATCATCACTGGAGATCGAGGATAGAAGGTTGGTGGGATTTAAGGGTTCATTAGTAATTATGGTAGGATCAGGTATCGGACGGTCGATGGGAGGTTCGAACGGATTAGTTCCCAAGTCGGAGTGAATAGAAGTATGTCGGACCAAAAGTGGTTTCCAGGTATTGGGGAGTCTTTGAGAATCGTCGCGTTTATTGAGACAGTTGGGACGTTTTTCGATTTCAATGGCTTCACGGGTAATTCTGGTTTGGAGGGTTTTGGCTGTGGCAACGGTTTTGGTGTTTTTGAAATCTATTTTGTGGCCTGTGGCCACCTGATCAACCCTTCACTTCCAACGTCTACTATTGTCGTTCGGTATTACAATAATCTATTGACAGTGTCAAATGTGAACTCAATATCATATAAGGTTGAAACCAATATAAGTAGATAATCTCCCAACAACCATAAAAATAGAACAAAAGTTATAGTAGGTATTCAAAAGTTTGTTGCGCGATTCATCTTTTTTGACTACTCACGGTATCCATTGTCAAAATGATAAGTCTTGTTTACTAGTTGCCTGGACACTTACCAACGCCTAAATTATTCATCAACGTCTTTATAACATAATAATGTTGAAATCAACAACTGATAATGCTTGTCAATAATGCTCAATGACGTCATGGAAATGTCTCCAAGAGTAACTTTGATTCCTGATCATATATGAAATTTGGCAGGCGGTTCCATTGGAACTTTGAATTTGCCATATTCTCATGATCAAGTTGAACATTGTTGTATTTTTTCGAATTCACTCTAGACAAGGTGTCAATGAAAAATTTTGCGAATCACATGAATATGTTACTGAAACCTGATGAGTTAAAACAAGTTCCGGGAAAAGCCGGATTTTTTGAATTTTTTCCTCTGAGAACTATGAGGGCTGATGACGTGCAGGGCTAATGCCAATAATGTTATTATAACTCACCACCAAAAGAATGTATATAGCCTGACAGAAAGACCGTTATTTGAAAGGTTCACGAGCTCTTCGACTATTTTCAAATGAACAATTATTTCAAAGTTATAGCTATGAGTATCCAAATGGGATTCTCCGTTAACCAACTGACGCCCTATAAGAAACGTCAGTGAGACTGGAAAATATTCTTTGAATATCGTATGTTTTAGACAGTGACTGATAGTTTTCACCCTGCTCTGGTGAAACTCAATAAACCGACAGTCTATCAACTAAGAATTGATTTCCATTTTTTTTGCGAATCCCAAAAACTTGAAAGATTGTTCTATTTCACAACTCAGCTGAATCGGAAACAGATCAAAGCAGTGGTACAGAAAAGTGCCACATATTTTGACTAGTTCTGAACGATTCAAAACCAGTTGAAAAGTAGAATCGAACAAGTTGAGAACAATTCTGGTAATAATTTTTCAAATCAGAAAAACAACTCAACAAATTCAAAAACTAAACGAAAAATACTTTTTCTGGAAAAGAAGAGTTCGACAGCAACAAGTGAAAAGTGTCAGACTTGATAAATTTGATCTCAGGACTACATTCAATTGTACACAAACGAATTTAGGCGAATTTTTGCTCAGATTGCGAATTACCGCACGCTTCGTGCTCATAATTTTTCGCTCGTTTGTAATTGGATACTTAGCCTCTTCATTAAGTAATATACCAATGTTTGTTCACTGAAACCTCTGGGTATTATTTCATGATGGGGTTCCCAGTCTTTAGAATGCTCTCTACCGGTAGAATTGCTCACCAAGAAATGTACTTCCACTATCCTAGTCTACCTCATTTTTTAGGAAAAAACCATTAGGTAAAAAACTGTTTCAATGTGAAATTCATATATGTCTGTCCCAGTTTTATATTCAACATTATATTTACTTTGTGGCTAGATACGTTAAGAAGGTGTTGCAATGCTCAAACAAATATTGATAGGGAAACGGAACGTTCAGTTGTGCTTGTAAGAACTGAAGTACTGTTGAAATGGATATGATGCAACATGTCAGATTTTTGGTTCTCTTTGCTATCAAGAATACAGACACACTACAGGAGTACGCTTCGCCACATGTGAAATTACCTTTAAACACCTTTCATACTGATATTACAAATTAATTTTCTGTTCCATTTGTTAATAGATATCACCATATGGCAAATTCTCTAATTCTGTTGATTTTTTTCAGGTTGTTTGTCCTCTCTCAATAATGGATTATTATTTTCCTGGGCGTCACCTTTCCTTCCAAAAATCACCAAAGACAAAGAAACATACAACATCTCAGAACACGAAGCCAGCCACTTCAATACCATCCAACCAGTCACAATGATTCTATGCTGCACCATTTCTACGAAGTTTAGCGATACCTTCGGAAGAAAGAAGGCTTTGCTGCTGGTAACAGTGCCGCAACTACTAGCTTGGATAACTGCTGCTCTTGCTACGAACGTCTACGTTTTCTACGCATCGAGAGTATGTGCGGGAATATCGGACAGTATCGTTTTTACAATACTCCCAGTGTACATTGGAGAAATATCTTCTCCAAAGATCAGAGGAACCTGGGGAAATGCTTTAGTGACCTCCATACAAATAGGACAACTACTAATCAACATCTTAGGGGCGAATTTCAGCGTAGAGGATACTTCCTACATATGCATACCACTTCCAGTTATATTTTTCATCCTCTTCTCCCAGATGCCGGAGTCTCCTTGCTACTACCTAATGAAGAATATGGATGAAGAAACCAAAGCCTCCTTACGTTATCTCCAACGAAAACAGAACGTCGAAGAAGAATTCTTGTCATTGAAGAAGGATGTTGAAAGACAAATGTCTGAATCAGGAACCTGGAGGGACTTATGGATTATTGATAGTAACAGAAAAGCTCTCATATCAGGAATATTCTTGAGATCCTCCCAACAACTCAGTGGAATAAATGTATTCTTAGTGTACACTCAGTACATTTTCGAAAAGTCTGGTAGTAACGTGAGTTCTGAATTGTCGTCTATCCTTTTCGCTGCCTTTTCTCTCTTTTTGAATTTGTTCGTAGTTGTTCTCGTCATTCACAGGCTAAGTTATCGTATGTGCTACATAGTCTCTTCTTTTTTTTGTGCCTTGATACTACTCTCAATGTCGATTTATTTTTATTTCGATCAATACCAACCAGATGTGAACCTTGAGTTCTTCAATTGGATTCCACTGACTGGTATGCTAGGCTTTCAAGTATTTTGCACGTTTGGTATAACAGTGATACCAACCTTGATGTTGGGTGAAATATTTTCTGCTAGTATCAAAGCAAAGGCAATGACAATAGTAATGTTCAATTTCGGCATTATGCTCGTTTTGGCTAACAACTTATTCTACACACTGAATTCCCATCTGGGATTGTTTGCACCTTTCCTGTTATTTGGCCTATGTACTACTGCTTCAGGAGGACTAGCAATCAAACTGATTCCAGAGACAAGAGAAAAAACTCTTGAGGAAATTCAGCAGTCTCTGAAGAAGTGATATTGAATCAAAAATTCATTTACCACGGATCATGCAGGAAAAAACTCAGACATATTCTATATGATCGGAACGAACCGATTGATGGTTAATCATTTCATCAGGTTGATTGATATATGTCGAGACAAATATCTCTTGATGATACGGTAGTTGAAGATTTGCAAAGTCTGGACAATTTCTCTATGATTCGCTTCAAGTAAATCCTAATTAAAGCCGAGATATCTATACCCAAGTAGCAGAAGAATATTCCAAAGACATAAGAAATGAAGAGTTTTAGATCTTCATGTTTCTGAATGAGTTATAAATTCATTGAAAGAAATTGTTTCGGATGAGTTCCGGCTTCCTTACAATATGAGATGGTTTACTGAGCATACATATGTTACGCGTAAGATCGGACTACCGTACGGAAATAATGTGAACTGAGAACCTACGCAGCTACACGCAGCTACACGCTTCGCACGATGTACACGCGTTTCGCGTTCGCCGTCCCCACCCCTAGAGAAGTTTTCGACATTTATTCACGAAAGAATATCCAATGCTGATTCAAGAAATCATTCCGCAGATCAATATTTCTTAATATATTTATAAATCATTTCGATTTAAATGCAGATTCAAAATTTACTATAAGGCTCAAAATAAATACAAAATATATTTTCCAATTGAAAAATTCGAAATGTATTGAAAAAAGGAACAAAATTCAATCAGAGAATATTCAAAAAGTATCCAATGAATATTCGAAGAAAGGTTACAAATGTTTTCGAAATAAAAATTCAGTAATGATAGCTCAGAATTGATCAGAAAAAGAGTGCGCATTTTTTTGAATAAAGTCCAAAAAACTCTCACTGAGTATTCGACGAATGTTCAACAGAAGGTGTTTCTGAATGGACAATATTCAAAATTGACTAAAGGAAGATTCAAGTCCATTGACAGAAAAGGTTCACAACATCTAAAATACTTGAATGAAATTTCAATGGATATGCAATGAATATTCGAAATTATTAGGTTGAAATTTGTCAATATTCCCAAAATATATTGAGGAATGAAAAAATGATAAATATTCAATGAAGATTCAAAAATCATTCAACGAAGGATCGAAACATCTTCAAAATATTCCCAAATGAACAGTCAATCTATATACAATGACTATTCGCATGTTATAAAACTAAGTTTGAAAATGATTTCGAAATATATTCAGAGATAAAGAATTGATAGATGAAGATTTGAAACAGATTGAAATAAAGGTCAAAACAGATTCGAAACGTAAACGATATCCAGGAATGAAGCTCTAATAAATATTATCAATAAAGATTAAAAACTTCAATCAGTAAGCTATCAATGATTATTCAAAACATTGTTCGCATCAGCTTTAGTCGTGACTTGATACTATGAAGGATTCTGATTTTCAATTATGGGAAGTCATCGACTTCATGTTGATGATGGCACTGCCTTGCACTGACGAGTGGCCAAATAGCCCGAAACCGGTCTGCAAGTGTGTCCGTCCCTATAATTGAAAGACAATTCCTTCATTTGTAGCGACGAAAGCAAATGCAGGATTTTGTTCTGTGAAGAAACCTGCACTGGTCGTATGTAATTCAATGCTCTTCGTGCTATTAGCTGAGGGAGTAGTTGTTTTCTAACAGGTGACAGCCGAAACCTACTGTGTAGGTAATTTGAGACTGGCCTGAACGAATTTTTCGAAAGATGATTTGATTTAACGCCAGTCTTTATGTGTGCCCACTGACTATGTCGGATGTTTTTACATTTTTCTCGCAGGAAGAATGGGCGAATTCGGTTTGCTTTTGGAATACCTCGTCCATGGGTAGATGGCGCAATAACTTCGTTGTTCGCATCAGCTTTGGTCGTGGCTTGATACTATGAATGATTTTGTTTTAATCATGGAAAGTTATCGACTTCATGTTGATGATGGCACTGCCTTGCACTGACGATCGGCCAAATAGCCCGAAACCGGTCTGCAAGTGTATCCGTCCCTATAATTGGAAGATAATTCCTTCATTTGTATCGACGAAAGCAAATGCAGGATTTTCTTCTGTGAAGAAAACTGCACTGGCCGGATGTAATTCAATGCCCTTCGTGGTATTAGCCAGAGGAGCAGTTGTTTTCTAACAGGTGCTAGCCGAAACCTACTGTGTAGGTAATTCGAGACTGGCCTGAACGAATTTTTCGAAAGATGATTCGATTATTTGATAATGTTTCAAATATTCCCTTGCTACTTGATACCTACGGAATGATGCATTCCTCATATGATACAGATTGCTGGCCATTGGTTATTGAAGTATCGAACAACAATAGGTATTTCTCAATGTGAAAGTTGAAATAATTAATAATTAATTTGACACCAGGCAATCTGAATAGGTCATGCATCCGGAAATTGGTATCATCCTTGTATTTCTGTCAATAATACATATACAAGAGTATAGCTATTTTGCACTTCGTTATCAGAAGTACAGCTTATCCAATCCATCTTGACACAGAACTAATAACGTATATACCCAGCAATCTCTGTGAAGTCAACCAAGAAAACTGTAATAAGTGTTGACTGTGTTGAAATTCATTACTAAAAGGTGTTTTTTCTTTCGTCATGGTCTGACTACCAGTGTGCAGAGTTTGTGCCAGGATAGATTGGATAAGCTGTAATTAGTTTTGGATCGACAGCCGATAAAATTCTTGTTTCGAATGGAGACTGCAGAGATGCCAAACCCGAAGATGGTAGATTCAATCTCACGGCTCTAGGTGATATGGGTCGCATACCAAAAGGAAATACCCCGTCAATCCTTGACTCGAATGAGTTTCAACTTCAAAAGTCGTAGGGAGGAAATACATCTGGTTATATTTTCTTTTGATTTGGACTAGTAATATGTTTTTTGCAAGTTTCACAAATACTCGTTTCCATCCTTCTTACCTTTTTAATTTCCATAACAATAGTTGTTCCTTCCCATCAAAACGACCTAGTTTCTAATAAAAAAAACATTATAATGATACGAACAAAAAACTGAGAATGCTCATCTCTCCAAAATCGTAGTACAATTCAATTAGGGAGAAACGAATATTCCGCTATAATTGAGGATGATAAATGTCGAAAGTATATCAGAAAGTATATCTGAAAGTATATCTGAAAGTATATCTGATTCGTCACGAATATATCAATCAATTTCCATTCCTTCCAAAAATTGGATAGTGAAGAACTTTTCTTTCACAACTGATTATTTTCTCTACATAGAAACATAAAACATAAAAGAGAAATATTTGTGAAACAGTTTTGAAAACGGAATTAGATTTAGTTTTCGAAACGTTAACAACGATATAAGTTTTTTGATGCAACATATTAGTTCTTGTATTTTTCTGATTGAGTTATATGAGAAGTTGCTGACTGTTTTTTCATTCAGTTATTTTTCAGAATAGATTAGAAATATTCCCTTCTCCACTAGTATAGATACCAAAATAATTCTTAATTTTTCAGATTGTGGTAGGTTACGAACCCAAAAAAAACTTCGAAAAAAAAAATATCAACAACCGTTACGACAATGAGGAGTAACAATAAAAAGTGGTGAACGTATTTTTGATTTATTTTCGAAACCTGACCTTCATGGAGGAAATAATGGTCTCAGTTGCAAATTTAGTTCTGGTCGTTTCTCCCGACATTCAGCTGTCAATGATATCATCAAACGGTCTTTGCCAACTGCTAATATTCCTTCTGTCTTGGAACCTTCTGGTGTTTGTAGAGATGATGGAAAGCATCCTGATGGTATGTCTCTAATTCCATGGAGCAGAGAGAAACCATTAGTATGGAGTTTCACTTGGGTAGATACAATCGCCAAATCTCATCTTCAGACAACGTCTTGCAATGTGGGTGCAGCTGCGAATAGTGCTGAAATCGCAAAATTGCGAAAATATTTTACACTGAAAGATCGATACATTTGGCGCTTTCAGCAGTTACGCATCTAAGTTTTTTAAAGTAATCGGTGGAAAACTTATTAAATCTACTGGTGAACCTAGGGCAAGGTTATTCCTGATTCAACAAATCAGCATTGCAATTCAGAGGTGAAATGCTGCATCTGTCCTCGGTACTATTGCCAGTTCCCAACATCTTGATGAAATTTTCTTCCGCCCACAAAAATCTGCAGAAGTCAAGCACAACAAGCTGAGTCCAACTGAGTTTTCCAGATCCTGGATGATTCATTCCGCTATATTTCAAGAAAAGACATATGACGCATCTTCGTTGCTATCCAGTGTTTATGATTCCACAAAGTTGCCAACATCTCCATATCGAATATTCTGAATTCTACTTTTTCATTGCACCGATCTAGTAACTGTGATGACCACTATAGTAAAGAACACAGTAGTGCCAAACATACCAGTAACATTTTTCATTCCATCAGTAAGGTAACATCATGTAATGCCAATAGTCTAGGTCTCAATGATTCAAAGAATGTTGGTAACACGTGTTTTATGAACAGTGTCGTCCAGTGTTTATCAAACACGCGATTTTTAATCGAATATCTCAGGAAGAACGACTTCATGAAGGATATTGTTACTAACAACATTTCCAATGCGGACGGAACACTTAAAGAAACGTTCGCCGAACTAATAAAGGAATTATGGTCAGATAATTTGGCTATCAGTGTGGTAGATACAGTATTGCTGAAAACTTAAATCCAAAAACTCGTTCCCCGTTTCATTGGGTCCGACCAACAAGACGCTCAGGAGTTCTTGCGATATTTATTGAGGGCTTGCATAAACGTAAATCAACGGAAAGAAAAACCTGGACATATTTTGATTGAAATTGATGAAAAATCAATTGACGTTGAAAACACTCGAGTATGGTTGAGTGACAGCGAAAAAGCAGAAAATCATGGTAGAGGTACCTGCGTATGGACAATTCGAATATAGTAGATAACTTCGTAGGCCAATCAAAATCAATGTAAAAATGTACTTATTGCGGGTACTGTTCCGTAACCTTCGACCCGTTTTGGGACCTGTTGCTATCTATCCCACAGAGAAACGATCAACTCAGATTATCTCACTGATTGGATTATTTTACCAGAGAGGAGACGTTGGATGGGGATGAGCAGCCGACGTTTTACAAGTGTAGGAAAGACGGAAGTGCACCAAGTCATTGTCGATATACAAGTTCCCCCAGGTCTTGGTAATCCATCTCAAACGTTTCTCTCCAACGGAATGGTTCAATAGAAAATTGAATATCATCATCGATTTCCCGTTGAAAAGTCTGGACATGAGCAACTACGCGGCAGCCAATGTAGTCCCTTGCCACTACAACATCTAAGCGATCTCCAACCATAGCAGCACTACGTAGAGCGGCCACTACACGGCTTACTGCCGACATCCTTACTCGGGAACGTGGCACGAATACAATGATTCTCATGTGTCAACGATTACCTCAAAATCTCTCGTAAGTGGCGACGCGTACGTTCTGTTTTATGAACAGGAAGGCACTAATGAACTGGATGAAACAAAATTTTCCATTTGAGATTGTTTTATGTTTTTATTCTATTTGATTTTTTATTAATTTCTTTTTGATTTGTTATAATTTATACAACTGTGTTGTATTTATACCATTAATTATTGTATATTTGATGGTGAATAAATCTTATTGACCTTTGTCAAAAAAAAAAAAATCACTACGGTACTCCGATGATTTATCGAAGTCGAGTGATCGCTTCAGCCAAAAAACTTAGCTCCGTGTTTTATGCTCAAGATCGACTTTGTGTTGATATTATCAATATGAAGATATACGAAAATTTCAAACCTTTCTACAACTAATGTTGACAAGGTTGGTTCACCGACTATTCAATTCAGAATTATTCGAAAAAAAATTCTTTGATGATCAACAAATTCAATAACTACATTCGAGGTTGAAAGCATGAAATTTTGTGTGCTAAGTGGACATTGCAAATAGACGTGAAATATATCTTTTGTTACGTTTCGTTGTTTTATTCTAGATCATCTAATGGTGCCATTTCCCTGACAGAATTGACACTTTTTTTTTCAGAAGTTATCCGCTCATTCTGCTTTAGACTTTTTAGTCGGGATGTTCAGATGCTAAGATGGTTTCGATAGTTTTATATTTTCTAATTATTGCAGACGAAGGAAGGAGTTCTTGTCTAGAAAGAATATGCAAATTTAGATTCATGCCGCTAATGATTATTCATATATCATCATAAAAAAAACGCTATTTTCACAAAATTTGCAAATTGCTGTGAAAATTATAGACTAATAACGTTAATACCAATTTTGTCTGAAATACTGGAAATTTGAATTACAGATAAAATCTATATAATCATGAGCATTAATCGTTGACCAGTTATCAACATGGTTTCATCAAGGGGCCGTAGTATTGCAACCAACTCTCTGTTTTCACCCAATTTCTCTCTGATGCACTAGAAAATGAAAATCAAGATGATTTCGATTGATTTTTATAATGCATTTGATCGAGTATCATAACAAGAGCCATTGAAGAAATTGCCAAAATTTGGTATCTCTTCCGCTATTCAGTTGCTACTGAAATCATATCTATCTGATGGATGAAATTAGGTAGAATGCAATCGTCCTCCGAATTCGGGTGTCCCACAAGGTTGGTTCAAATAAATTAGTATATGCCGCTGACTTGAAAATGTATTGTGAAGTTATTTTAAATAACTTTATGAGTACACGAGTAGGTGAAAAGAATGCAAATCATTATGAAGTCAAACGTCTATGTGTGCAGGCAATTTCTGAATGTTTCGCCATTTTGTACTAGGTGAAGATATTGACTTTTGTTTTTTTCCTGGTGGCGCCTAGTCGCCATCTTGAAATTTTTATGTGTCAATTTCACTCCACATGCATCAATTTCATTATTCTGTCTCAATTTTTTGAGTTGACCCATTCAAAAAGATGAAAGGGGGGGGATTGAAGAAATGCACTGTGTGGGATGTAAACGAGCATGAAAGAATGATTATAAATAAAGCCATGCGCCATGCCATCGTACTACAAACAATCCATATGTATTCTGTTTATTTCGCGCTTGAATCAACTATGAATATGGTTCCCCAATTTTTTTATTAATATTGAGTTATTGAGCTCGCGTGTTTTTATTCAGGAGCAGTAGGATATTTGAGAGTAAAGTAATGAGTTGCCAAATTCAAATTCAATTTCGAAACCACTATTTTGTAGCAATATTATAAGAGGTCTCTTGAGCTTGAAAATCAAACATTTTAATATCAACATTCGCAGTAGGAGTGGCTAGAAGTTTTCTCTGATTGTTCAGTTTGGCAATCAGTTACTATTTTGTTGATTATCTAACTGATTTCTAAATACCATGAAAAATGCACTGCCATTGCAAGAGGGCGCTGGTATGTAGTAGTTTCGAAATAAAATCAGCAAAATTAAGAAAACGACCAACTTTTATTTACAGTTGAAACGTTTCACTTAATTACCAAATTGGTAATTGAGGTAAGCAACTCAGCTTGGTTTGGTTGCCAAACTTTTTCATTGACTTGACAGTTGAGTGGCATCCAAATAACATAAATAGGAATGAAGAATTCCATTTTACCATAAAGAGATTCCTGTGGGATTATTTCCCATTCGAAGTGAATAAATATCCCGAACAAATATTGGCGAAATTAAACGCGAATGACGAAAATAGTAGTTATCGTTCGAACAAATATTTAAGAACGGATCCAAGACGCAGATGAAAGTATTCCCAGCTGAATTGTTTCACCAGTACACTGCTTGGAAATTCTCGATGACTATCAGACAACCATATTTCTGAAAAATGGTGGTGGATAGTAAAATCTGGTTTTCCAAAAGGCAACCTCTGAATGACCCAGAAAAAACTTGGCCGCAGATTCTCGCTGTCATTATAGGTGAGTTGAATGACTTGAATAGTGTGTTTCATTATCCACTTTGAAGCATCGGGGCCAAACTTGATACCAATTTGTGGATCTAGACTAAAAATGTGTTTAACAATATTATCCAGGGAATATTATCCCCTCACTCTGTTTCAAATGTTTCTTTATGTTATGAAGGAACTAAATTCTTCGTATCTTAGACATGAAGGTATCTATGATGATGTTTAGTTTATTTTTATAACTATCACCCATATTATGGCAAAAATGAACGCAAATCAATGTCGAATTCAGCATATATTATATTGACCATAGGAATCTCTGATAGAATGTTTCAGATTATAGAATATACATAACTATTACAAGACGCTGGACTGAATTTTCTCACGTACACTGGAATATATAGTCCTTTTCTTCCTCCCTCCCTCTCTATCAATAAAGCAATCTAATGAGACAACTTCCTTGCGAGCTGACCAGCCAAACTACAATATTAATTTTGACAGCAAGTTTCACCTTCGAGGTCCGACTGTTGATGATCAGATCTATCGTTGCCATTTCTGCCCATTCAGGTGAAGTACTGGAAAGGATGTTTTCACCGACAGAGGGAAAATAATGTTTTCGTGAATGAACCCGTGTGCAGTCTCAATATCGCCATATTGAATTTGGAAAAATTTGAATAGGAATGGCTAAGAACTGTTTGAATGTCATTATTTTGAGGTTGATGGAATTTTTTTTCGTAGTTTTTTGGAGTTCTTAACCTACAACAATATGAAAAGTAAGAATTGATATTGGGATCTATACGAGTGTTGAAGGTTAGACTGGAAATTTGCTCTCCTACCTTTGTACAGATTCCAATATTCATTCTCAGTTTTTAAGATTGTGGTAGGCTGAGAACAAAAAAAAACTACGAAGGGAGAAATGACTACTTATGTCAACGTTGAAAACATGAGACTAGATTCTATCGTATTGTCCAGAGAAACATCTCATCGTTTTCAACTCAAGCCTATTTCCGGTCAAACTGGAAAGGAGTTGTACGTGTTATTTTGCGGGTAATGTTGGCCTCTATGAAATTCACTCTCATATTCGAAATGAAATTTTTAACCCTACAAATAACTAAATAGTACGCGCACTGAGTGAGGGCGACCACAGGATCCTGTTCGAAAATGCAACACTGATTGCCCCCAACCAGGGTTACCATAGCCGACTGGTACGGGAGGCAATAGAGATCCAAAAACATGCGGACAATTTTAACAGAAAGAAAGAAGCGTTGAATCTAAACAGAATTTGGAATCCGATTCTGAGGAAATCAAGAATAACTAATGAAATCACAGCAGGTAGTGCGGCAACTAATAATGATGATTATTCCCCGAACCCGGCAGGAGTAATTAACACTCCAGACTACCTGCATCAATATAAATACTCCTTCAGAAAAGCCTCTGAAGAAGCTGGCCACTCGCGCTAGCGAAACGTCAGGAAGAAATTCCAGAAAACGACGGCCTTCAAGCCCGAAGAGAAGTAGTTATACTAAATAGTATATTTTCCACTCTTCAATCATTAAGATTCATCTCCTCATCTGCTATTTCTTTGATGATATTGAAGTGTTTTCCACACAGCATCTGGAGTAGAGGAATACCAACTAAATGGTATCTGATAGATGATTATGATTTCGCTGAGAATATTAACGATGGAATCGATCACAAATTTTATTGAAACTTTTTTCAACACCTAATACCCACGGAAAATACGTGCCTTCGATCGATGCACGATTCTCCAGCCTGATGATGTCAATTTGGTGGGCGAAACGTGCAAGCATCTTTGATTTGATATCACGTTAAATCGTCCAGAGTTTCAATATCGAAGGAATCACCAGATAACATACATAGCCATCACTGATCAGATTAGCAGAGCAAAATATATTAATAATTTTTCATAAATCATCACTTACTGATGAAAATCATTACTTCAACTTGAAAAAAACAAAGATTCTCATGACGAGAATTTAATGAAATAGGCACCATTTTCATTTTTATATCACTCCTATATTTCATTTCAAGTGCAAAGGCTATAAAGAAATCATACGAAACAAAAACAATTTTAATTTAACGGATTAAAAAGGTTCATTTACCTGAATTTAACGCATCTTATCGTCATTTTCAATCAAGTAACAATGATTATACCCTAACAGTTTTCACTGTGGAGTGAGAAGAGCAGAGAAATGTGGGAGAATACGCAACAGCTATTGTTGAATCTTTTTGGTTTGTTATGTTCGCCTTGCATATGATTAATTTTGATGCTTGTTTTTCTCGTGGAAAATTGAATGAAATGCTGCCAAATTATCAGAAAATCCATATAGAACAATCCGCTTACCACGTTAACCACATGAAGCATTTTCTCATCAAATAGGACATTTTATTCAAATTTCTTTTCTCAATCAGAAAATTTTATTACACACTCAGTCACACTACGACATGCGTTAAATTGATATTTAATTTTTTCCATTTCAATATTTCTAGGTTGTTTAGCCGCTTTCAACAATGGTTTACTTTTCTCTTGGTCATCTCCATTTCTTCCAAAGATAACCAAAGACAAGGAGAACTATGACATAACCGAAGACCAAGCCAGTCACTTCAACACCATCCAACCAGTTGCAATGGTGATCTGCTGTAGCATCTTCTCTAAACTGAGCGACATCATAGGGAGAAAAAATACTTTACTGCTGATAGTAGTGCCTCAATCACTAGCTTGGATAACTGCCGCTGTTGCTGAAAATATATACCTCTTTTACGCATCAAGAGTATGTTCTGGGATATCGGATAGTATCATGTTTACCGTTCTTCCTGTATATATTGGAGAAGTGGCAACGCCAAAGGTTAGGGAAACCTGGGGGAGCGGTTTAGTTACCGCCATATTAATAGGGCAGTTTTTAATCAACGTAATAGGGGGTTATTTCAGTGTAGAGCAAACCTCTTACATCTGCATACCATTACCCATTATATTTGTCATTCTTTTCTGGCAAATGCCAGAGTCCCCCTATTATTTAATAATGCAAAATAAGGACGAAGATGCGAAAAACGTTTTGCGGTTCCTCAAACGGAAGAAAAATGTTGAAGATGATTTTTTTCTACTCGGGATGGATGTTGAACGTCAGATGTCCGAATCAGGCAGCTGGAAAGACTTATGGACAATTGATAGTAACAGAAGGGCTATAACATCGGGAATTTTCTTGAGGGCCTCCCAACAACTTAGTGGCACAACTGTTTTTGTAATGTATACCCAGTATATTTTCGAGAAATCTGGAGGAAATTTCAGCTCTCAATTATCCTCCATCATCTTCATGGGCGTTTGTGCGCTTTTAAATATACTCGTTGTACTTTTCATCGTTCATAGGCTTGGCAGACGCTTGTCTTACATTTTCTCCGCAATTCCTTGTGCCTTGGTACTTTTCTCGATGGCTGTTTATTTCTATTTGGATCAGTTTCGCCCAGACGTCAATCTCACATCCTTAAACTGGTTTCCTTTAGCGGGTATGCTATCCTACCAAATTTTTGCTTCTGTTGGAGTTATGCTCATACCAACTTTAATGCTGGGTGAACTGTTTTCTGCTAGCATCAAGGCGAAAGCAATGACTCTAATGATGATGGTTTTCGGAAGTATGGTTGTTGTTACTAATAACTTGTTCTACTTTCTAAATTATTTTTTTGGATTGTTCGCTCCTTTTCTGTTCTTTGGCCTTTGTACTGCTGCCTCAGGGGGGCTGGCTTTCATATGGATTCCGGAAACGAAAGGTAAAACCCTGGAGGAAATTCAACAATGTCTGAAGAAGTGATAATATTTTTGACATTTTTTTGATACAAACTAATATTTTTTGGCCGTCATCTTCTGATCCATCCAAAAATATTGTGAGGCGGTTTCATGATGTCCAATAAAACACAAACGTCATATTTCAGATTTGATTGGATCACTCAATGAGTGAATGAAATAAAGTAAATATTAACGGCAGAATTCTTTATCTAATGATTCCTGTATCTGGTACCATTTTCATTATCTCTACGCGTGAACACAATATTAAACTGATATAAGTTTTATATAAAACATAATGACTGATCTTCCGTTACTTACTTTAAAACAATGTTTGTCAGTGAATTCGTGAATAAGCTCAAATTATATTCATACGCACAAGTTGACAATGACAAGCTAATTCAAAGCGGGTTCTTCTTATTTGAAAACGAATGAAACTAAAAGATAGATATGAATGCCTAATGAAGATCTTTGTAAGGTAGTTCTGTTATTTGAAATCAAACTGGTCAAGTATAGTTCCGGAAAGCTATATTCAAGGGTGGGATGTATAAGGTGGTTATGGTAAATACCAAATATGTCATTGAACGAAGTCTTTCAGTAATGAGAACTTGCTATCAACTCACCGTGCTTATCTTCAGGATCAGCATGGCTATTTTCGGTTCTGCAGTCACAAAGGGTGACAGAGTCATCATTCGGTTCGATAAATATATTCACGGTAGGAAAATATCTGTTCAGTAAAACGTTCGAACTCAGGCCATTAGGTTAGAACTCAACAGCTGCCCTCCCACCGTTTTCCCTAGACACTTATATCAAATGAGTTCCTATTTAAAATTTACAATGGCGAGTTTCATTGAGAATGCACAAAAGACAAAATACGAAATATGAATCCTTTTATTACCCAAAATAGAGCGATTAACCGTTCATTTTTTTTTGACTTTTCGCTATTTATTTTGGTTGGGGTCTTCAATGCGGAAATATTTTGACACTTCTTTTTTCAAATTAGTTCTCTTCAATCATTTTCAATTTGCCAATTTTTTTTTGTTATCATTGATCAACTGTGTAATCAAATTTTCTTTTTTTTTTTTGTTACAGTTCAGTTTTTTACCAGATAACATTCGTTTATTGTTTCTGACTACAATTCAAAAATAATATAAATGCTGTTTTTGGGCAGGTATCTTGTTAGCGGTTACACCTACAAAATGCTATTCCCCTGTTGGGAATGTCACTATCAGTTTTTTGAATATTCGCAAAAAACAGTTCTACGACTCGACAATACTTTTATCGATAAAATAATATCAATTTGTTTCATCTGGTCATTATTAGCCCTATTCGGTTTCGCAATAAATACTTATCTAGGACGGTTCAAAATATTCACCCACCCAAATATTGTATATCTATGCTGTAGATATATTCGGGACAAACCCTTCACGCCTCAACAGTCCAACTATTTCGAACCGTACCTGGACTGTTTTTGTTGTGAATTACGCTATAAGGTAGAACACGATTAAATTTCCACAAAATTTATTGCCTTCGCGACATGTTTCGATACACTGTATCTTTATCAAGCGAATGTATAAATACTAAATTATTCTTTGTCAAAAGCTTCTTAAATACATCAGGGCCTACTCTAATTTATTATTCCTGATTCCTAGAATAATACAGGGATAATCAGAGTAGGCCCTGATGTATTTAAGGAGCTTTTAACAAAGAATAATTTAGTGTTTATACATTCGCTTGATAAAGATACAGTGTATCGAAATATGTCGCGAAGGCAAAACATTTTGTGGAAATTCAATCGTGTTCTACCTTATAGCGTGATTACTATGGAATTCCATCAAGTAAAGGCCACCTCAATCCAAAATTTTGTTGTGAACCCGAACACACCTATTGAGACAGGAAATGAAACAGACTTGCGACAAACTTCTGTCTGGGGATGCTGATTCATTTCAGAAACATTTTGCGGATTTTTTTACCCCATATAGCCACTTGATTATCATTAATCCTTGAAAAATATGTTTATTCTCCGATGTATTAACCGCTGAGATATTTTTATGAAGTGAACTTGAAAACCATCAGTTGAAAGTAATTGTTTCTTTTCATTCAAATTCATTCAAATAACTGTGGATGATGAGATGTTCGGATTTCAACTCATAGACTTACAGAACGACAAGCTTGTCCATAAACGGGAATGCATCAGAAGATAATGATGTGATCAAATTGTTGCCAATATTCCTGAAAAACAAACAATATTAAACTACAAGTTCCCATGCTTCTTCAGTTTGAGAGTTTGAATAATTTCTTGTTTTTTTTGTTATCGCCAATTGTTGTCAAAACATAATTCGCATACTTCGTTCCTCAATATTGATATTATTTTTGTACATTCAATATTTGTTTATAACATACAGTATCACTGAAATGTTGGATTTTATTGGATTGAAGTGGTTATGGTACGTATGTGTCACATGAGTATAGGAAGCGGAAATTGAGAAAGTTCAACAAACCAAATAAACAATTTAGCGAATGACATAGACATCTCAGCCTCAGATATACGAGTGGTACATACAAGTCTTCGAGATAGATTGGAGTAGTAAAGTCGATTTTCTGATTTTCGTTGACCATCAAAATTTGAGGAACTATAGTAAGATGTGAATATTCTCGTGGACTGAGGATATAACGTATGAATAACATAGCTAGATATTGAGTTTCAACTATCGGAATCACTCTCCAAAATGACTTTTTGGCTATTTGAGAGAATGGAAGATAATACCGGTATCACTCAGTACCTTCAGTTTCGTGTGACTTGGCACCCATATATACTGGTTGTGTTAAGAAGTGGTTACAGATCCAAATTATTTTCCACTATCGAGTAAAAAACTAGGGAGATGTCGGTTCTGTTTGCTTTCTCAAAATATATGAGTTTCTTGACCGCGAAGACCCCTTCTGAGGGGATCTCTGAGAAAAGACCACATATTAAAGAGGTGAAGAAGGTATATTAGCTACGTAAGTGTAACAAAATAAACTTTTTTTTTCAAATAACAAATATATCGAATGCGTCAGGTTTGGTGATCGAAATAATATTTTCAAATGCTGCTTTTGTTGGGAAAACGATCAAAAAGTTCGTAGATGAACAATATAGATTCTGGCTAACGTTTCGGACTTTACTTTATGAAGTTCGAAGCGTTGGCAAAAAACTAAATTGTTCAGCTACGAAATTTTGCATCTCTTTTCCAACAAAAACAGGAGAACGAATATATCTCCAGATTTGGTATGAGAATGAGATACTAGAATTTTTGTTTTTGAAACAAATTCTTGATCAGTCAAAAAATTTTGGGAATGGAAACCATACTCACATAGTATTTGGTGATGCTCTTATTTATTTTCGAAAAAAATCAAGGAATGGTCCGAAAAGAGCCATATCTGAAATTTTGATATTTGGAAAATGCCAAAAAATTACTAGAAAGCTTCCAACTGATAAACAAAATAACACCAAACTGGAAGTTCTGAAACCTCGGGTCAACTTAGAAGATAGATATTCTTCAACACCATCATTAACACAGAGACTTGTTCACTATGTTCAAAGTAAAGCTAACCTGCAGAACCAATCCGTACTTTATATTCATCCCTACTGAAACTTGAACTGAGCTACGCCACTGGTTATCCTGGTAGCTGAATGAAAAACGGGCACTTTTAATCAATTTCAACTGAGATAACGTAATATTATTTCATTTATATCCCATTTATACTTTCAATTATATGGATATACCTCGGTACGTATATACATACTGATAAAACAGTCCAGTATGTTATGTCAACTTATCTTTATAAAAACTAGAAATTACTCGTACCCAGATATATCACGTCACATGTAGATAAATGGATTCTATAGAACTGCATTGAAAGCATAGAGTATTAATTGATCGAAGATTTGACGTTTTCATTTCTGAGTATTCAGAAAACCTCATTTCCTATTAATACAATTGTATTTTTGAAATCCGACCCCATTGTACGACACTCATGTCTTATTACTATCGATAACTTTACCACAATATTTGGGATTTCATCAATGACGAGAAGTTTGAGTTAACGTATGAAGAATAGGAAATGCTTCGAATTTATTCCACGAAGATTGAGACATTTCGATCTGCCCAGAGATCCCTTACTTTCTTCAGTTCTCTTTTTATCATAAATTCATGCCATTTATATTTTTCCTTTGCCGAGCATTCTTATGAATACGTTCAGAGGGCAGAGAGTTGTGAGGGCTGATTATATTGGGTGCCGAAGCGATTTGTGGCGTCTTTACAGTAGGTAAAGCATTTTATATTTCAACTAGAGGAAAACCAAAAGAACCACCGGGTCGGTGGCGGCACTTTTCGAGATTGGTATCTTAGCAAACAACGATTGCCTATCGCACAAAGCCAGCCAGAAAAATCCTGACTCGACTGCGGATTGAACCTCATCGAAACAACGACAGCGCGGTAGGTCGCTAGACCACCGGTCGACCACTTTTGATAAATTTGTTTGTCATCGGAAGCAACGCAGCAATTACTGTTTTAAGTGAAGAATTAGTCATGGATGAACTCTTCATTTGTTGAACTTTCTCATTTGCATCCTGCGCTATGGTTAATATACGAAAAAATAATTTGTTAATCTGGAAGTCAATTTCAGGTTCTATATATAAAGGACGTTTTTTTCTTGTTTTGAGTCTACCTTCAAACAACAGAAACTGCACAATGAACTCATAGAATTCAATAACTTTCGAGTATCGCTGGAAATATTTCCCTTATATGTGAAACAAAAAAATGACTTCATACATGCTATAACTAGAAGAAACACACATAGCCGTGAACTGAACGGGAATTGTGTTTGGTAATGCCTACTTGAAGGTTGCGTATCAGTTTGTTTAACTGATTATCAGGATCAAGGATTTCTACCAAGCAATATTTCAATTGAGCAAATGGATTTCTACAGCTCTACGTGGTGTTCGATCGAACTGAAATGCTTTGTTATGAACCCATCAATTTATATGTGAATTATAACTATCCGACTGTTTTCAAGAAAATCATATACGAGGATATGTAAATGTGTGGAACCAAGTGGTGATTTCTGGATTCCAGGAATTCAAAATTCGGTCCACATAGTGTCTATTTTGAATATTTCCTAAACGTAAATTTGTTTCAAACAATAAGTTTTCGTAAAAAACATCAATTCAAATGTGACCTTCCTGTGCTCTCAGAGACACAACATGCATCATCTGCTATTTCTATGAATTGGTAACTATAGTCCCTTCACCAGATAGATGGATTGATGGACCTTTAATAATCACGGTGATTATGAATTCTCAATAACTTGAACTCTAAAGTATAGATATAAATATGTTTGGCAGTGAATTTTTTTATTGACGCTAGTTTTCTAAAATAAATCTCATCAATAGCTTCCCATTTATTCTTACAAATATGATGCCTCAGCTCATTTGCAATTTGAGACTATTCATTTATGTATGTTTTCACATTTATTATTTTCGATAAAGAGTAAGTCCGGGAGAGATGGCCAACTGAAATCAAATGATACATCCGTCCGCTTGGTGTCGCTGGCTAACACTAAGTTCACTTCATATTGTCTGTACAGTCAGAAAAAAAAATATTTGCAAATGAAATACACAAGGTGAATATAATCCATTTGTTGACTGTTACATCATATGAAAATTAGTTAGGAGATGCTGTTACCAGTTTTGGTCGCCTACTTTTTGACGAATGATGCATTCTGCTTGAATATAACTCTAAAATAACAACTAGGACTCATTTATACCTCGAGGCTAATATGACCACCTCATGGCTACTGATTGTCACGGCTAGATACCCTATTTTACCTGGCGATGGTTTTATTATTTTGGACTTGAGGAGATAGCCTGTGTGTTCTATGGATGAAATCATTACGAAACTAGTCTCATTGAGGTCTGAATTCAGTTTGCCAACAGTAGATAGTGGGACGGCTTCGTTGAATGCATCTAACGCTTCGTTAAATGCGTCTAACGCTTCGTTGAATGCGTCTAACGCTTCGTTAAATGCGTCTAACGCTTCGTTGAATGCGTCTAACGCTTCGTTCACTGTGTCTAACCCTACGTCAAATGAGTATCAACATCAGGCGTAATGAACGTGTTGACCATATTTTTTGTATGATACGCATTTGACGTAGCGTTAGACAAATTCAACGAAACGTTAGACGCTTAACGAAGTGCCAGGTGCATTTAACAAATCGTTAGACGCATCAACAAAGCGTTAGACGCATTTAACGAAGCGTTAGACGCATATAACGGAGAGTTAGACGCATTCAACGAAGGGTTAGATGCATTTGGGTCTGTGAAGTCAGAGTGTGCTCAACCGCCCCATCTACTGCCAACTTTGGCTGCACAAATTCTGCACTGACTCTATACGCTCGAAATGTAAACGAAGGAAAATTGAACTGAAAGAGAAGGACAGTAAAAATGTGAAACAATCTACATTTGACTGGCCAATTCTCCCAGATGCTCTTGGAGAGATGAATAATAAGCCATAGTTTTTTGTAGACATCATCAGATTTTTAATGCTTCATCTGAAGTATAACAATCATTCGAATTGGGCCGTATTTGGTAACTGAACCTCAAAAATTCTATGGCCACCTACACCGGACTCAACTTTCACGATATATTGAAGCTCTATCACACCAGGTTTTTGAACCACCGGGTTTTCTACGCTGAATAGACCATTTCAACTGTTATATTCGCACTCATTTCAGTCCGATCACACTTCCGTTAGAGCAGGAGATGCCAGGAGAAAGCCAGGGGGACATCGCTACGGTGCTAGGTCCTGAGATACTCACAGGACCTCGAGGTGCGCGAGTACTGCCAGTGCCTCCGCGGGTACGGTGCGCAGTCGATTGCCGTCGAGACGCACGCTGCGCAGCGTCGACGCGACGCTCCGGAAAGCCTCTCTCCGTATTTGCCAGATTTCGTTACTGCCCACGTGCCTGGCGCAACAATCAACGGTCATTACACGTAGGTGGTCGAACACAAACAGTCATGCATTTTAGACACAATGGGGTGATCGGTTTCAATTCCATGCGTGGTCGATGGGAAGAACCAAGATATTTCGGAATAGGGCGCAAATTGATATTATAATTATAATATTTATTAGTACTTTGAAACATTATATTTGAAGAACAGTCAGCGCTCAGTGAATTTCTGGTTCTGCTTTCGACATATTCACTATATCTACCAGAGCCGAGGGCTCATCAGGTAATCGAAGAGCGAAATGACAATTGAGGCGAAAAAGACAATGGGATATGAGACGAGGTGGAGAATGTTCATAATGGTGTGGTGTGGAGAACAATATGATATAGCTAGGTGAGTGTATTGAATTGAGCTTTTTTGTCTCGTTGGAGGTCCTGTGGCCTGTTTCTTCCCTACCATACCTGTGTTGAACATTTCAAGCTCTTGGATTCATTGCGTTATTCATCCTTATACCACTCGTCTCTTGGTTTAGCATAATATACTATACCACACTATTCTGCTATTATCATGCGGTGTAGTATGATAAGTTATGGTTGAGTATAGTATAGTTCATAACTATTTTCCCCGTCAAGAAGTATCGTTGTGGATATGAAAATCGAAAAATTATGGCTCCCTTGACGAGATACCAACGAACTCACCTGACGCCTGAATACCAAAGTATCACAAGGAACATACATAGGAGATATTACTCTCACACACGTTATTTGGCAGAGAATATCGAATCTTGAAATTATCGTGCAAGAAAAATAATATCAAATGTATTCAGGCACTTTTTTAGATGAGAAAAGGCTGACATGAAATATGGTACGAGATAGTATAAAAACGATATAATGAACGAAAACTATTAGTATGATGATGAATCACCGATATATCTCATTCAAGATATTGCATCTCTACAAACAGTACAACCGTCTCATGAAAGTAGAAATATTGAAAATTGAGAGTTTTGTCAATTCATGGGGAAATTAATTAAGGACACTTAGGTCATCATTTCGAGTTTTTATTCACTCAACATTTTTCTGAATTGAAATTTTTCAATTATATATATTTCTTCAATTGTTAGGAAATTGATCTCAATCTGCAGTCAGTTTTTGAAAAAACATTTCGTTGATCATTATTTCAATGAGTATTTATGCGGTTCATGGAAGTACTCTGCACCTATAATAATCAATTACCTTTGTTCCACACACACTTCATCGTTTTGTAACTTTTTTTTCTGCGCCTGATAGAAAAGTGATTGGCAGAATATTTGATGTTAACGGCTCTAGTATTAAAAAATCACATATTCAATCTCCATCTATTGGTCTAGTACTTTTCTGAAGAACTAGTCAGATCTGAAATATCTTGGTTTTTCCACTTTACACCATAACTGAGAAGATTTTTGAACCATTTTTCGATATGAATACGAAATTTAAATGGTAATTATGAAATTTATTAGTAAATCGTTAGTTACATATTGTTATGTAAAAATGGTGTGTTTAATGAATTCAGAATGACAAAATGACTGATTGATCAATGATAAGAAGTTTTTTTTCTTCATTGTGTTCTTTATCATAAAATATTAACCTCAAAGCAACCCCTTTATCTTTATAATAAAGTAAAGTTCAGGTACGAAATTCATAATGTTGATGTCCGTCACAAAAGTAATTTATACCGCTGCACGTCACCTCGCTGTTCAAATCCTCTTTCTCGTATAATATTTCATTTTATTATAACTCTATCCCTCCAGAAATAAATCAATATTCCATTAAATGTTTTAAGAAACAAGTTATGCTCTCATTGATGAATGGAACGATGCCACTTCCTCTACTATAGTATGGCTGTAGCTATAAATAAAAACAAAATAAAAAAAAAATATATATATATATTAGTAACTTACCAACTTACAGTTATTATTATATTTGTTGTCATTGTTGTTATTATTATCTTCTCAGAATTATTATATTATTTTCTTCATATATGAATTGATTTGGGAAGAACTAAAACAGTATTTAGTTTCACTCCTACCTAGGTGTATAATTCGTTAAATTTTTGTGAATTTTGTTAAGCTCTGCCTTATCTTGTGTCACTGGTTGAGTGGAAGAGCGCTGCTTCTCAACTCTGATTTGAAGAAGTGCGAACTCTGCCTTTCGTGATGAGATTGTATTGTTTACCTGTTAACTTATATTAACTTTATGTTTGTATTTAAAATTAGCTTTTCTGTGAAAATTATGATCTCTCACAATAAAAACATTTATTATTATTATTATTATTATCAGATGTATATTGGTATAATCCGAACTGACAGCGGATTTTAGGTAAAATAAAATAGAGAAAGTTCAAATATAAGATACCTACCCATTGATGAATATCAGGTTTGCCTGAAACTCGAAAAAGTTCTAATTCATCTCAAGTAGGTGAAATCCTTTCATATATAAATATCATTTCCTGGCTTGCTGTTGATGTATAAACTTCTGAACTGTTTTTTTTTATCGATATAGTTTACATAAATTCTAAAAATATTCCTATTGATGTGAATGCCAATGAATCCATAAGTCAACTAAAGAAAGCAGAAATATAATAGTTCAGTATTCATATAAAAGTGAGTTTTGTTGATAGATACAGACTCAGTCGAAATTCTCAGTAGATTCTCATTTTATATTGGGAAATGGAACCTGAGCTATTGTAATATTTGAAGAGTGATCATTTCCTTTTTCAAATCACGAGACAGCGTCAGTATCAATTCATGTATGAACATAGATGTACTTTGGAAATTGAATCGAATGAAATCACATTCACATTTTTTTATGATTCTAGAGCTATTTTTTGACAATTATTTTCAGTTTTCTGTGAGGAAATTATTCTGTAAATGAATTTTAACCCTACTGATCAAATGGCACTGATGTTTATTTCGACTGAGGATGGAACTGAGAGAATGAAATGAAAATTATAGTCGCAAATTATCATTGAAATCGAGCATGTTTGTGCTAAGAGAATATTGATACTACAGATATATCTCTACTCACAATGTTTGGAGTCTAATGAGAGGTTCTAGTGCTTCATTTGGAATCTGTTTGAGACCGCATCCTTGCAGGATTCTGAAACAAAAAATATACATATGACTGAGACGACAGATGGTTTTCTGGGGAAATAGTGCGTTGTGTTGAGTTCTGATACCACAGAACTTATCAAATTCGAGTCTATGCATGGGATACTCGTAGAAATGGAGATTGAGCTGACCTGGGGCAGAGTGGATTGATTGAAAAATCGACTCTAGCTCTTTCGATACTGGAGGTTCACAGAAAAACAAAAAATCTGCTTCTGAGGCCCTACCTCTGTAGATATCAATATTACCAGTAACTTGTGAAAGAATGCATTGAAAACGAAATTCATATAATTTTCGTTCCGAGATGTGTGAGGTATTTTATTATACTTTTAAATTGATGAATTAACTGTTATGGCGGATGGTTCATCCTCGTCAATAGTTATTTTGGCCAATTATATTCCAAATGGAAAGTGCTCTCGTTTTTGAATTCCTCACAATGTTGAGTTTATGTTGAAAATAATGATGAAAAATAGTTCAAGAATCTCTCAGAAAAACTACGTTTGTGGTACCAGTCTACCTTTGGAATATTTTCTGAAGTTTTGATGATTTTGGTATCAATAATTGCTATGGTATATTCAAAATTTCATCTTTTTTATCTCTAGGAATGGCAGTGATTATGACAACCACAAATCTTTTGAAGAAAGGTACTGTGAATGATAATTCTTTCAAACGTTGTTGCTGTAATTCTGACATTACAAGGTCTGCAAAAATGGGTTACATGCAGTTTCCCATCCCTAATCCGTATATATCTTTGTAAAACTCACCATTGGAATTGAAATAATTTGATTCTACACAGAATTCAAAAATCTCCATGAAGATGTAGAACGATATTGTAGTGAATTAATTTTGAAAAATTTTCACCTTTCTTCTATTATTATTTTTGTTAGATAACTTGGTACGTTGGTGAATAGACTACATGTAAAGAAATAGGCATTTGATTTTATGTAAGTAACAATTGGTCTCAAGGACTTATTTTATTTATGTATTTTGGGAATAAAATAGATCAAAGAAAACACTTCATTTTCAGTTTCGAGGTATTTTGCACTTTTTTCATTTATATATTGTATGTCGAAAAGTTCTTTCATCAATTTATTCATTTAATTCGAGATTCGAGTGGTAGTTGGATCTTTGGTTAGGAATGAATTCCTGTTTGTCGTGAACTACTGTAGTGTGTTACTTCATCTGCTTTTGTTACTATTCATTCTGGATTTTGTTTCAAAAAAAATGTTTTCGGTTTTTTGGTTTTCATGAGTGTGTTGGAGTTTTTAAAATTAGTTGAAATGTTTACAACTTTGATTCTTTTTGAAATTATTTCCTCATATCGTTCCCATCGATTCACATCATCCCCCACTAGAATTCTCCTTCACATATTTTCTGAAACCTGATACGTTCACAACAAAACCAATGGAAAAATTCAATTTCAAGAAGGCGAACTTTCCTCAACTTTATGATATGCTTTTGAAAACCGACTGGAGTTTTTTGGAAAATTATGATAACGTTGACATAATGTGCAATGAGTTCTACAATTCCCTGGATAATATTTTCATAGAGCACGTTCCTAAAACTACTGGTAATAAATCCACTCACCCTTCTTGATTAACTGGGGATATAATCAGAAAATTGAAACAAAAGGGCCTATACTCACGTAAATATAAATCAAGTGGTAATATTGAATATCTTGAAGCGTTTAGAACTCTTCGCAGGGATGCAAAAAAAGATATTGATATTGCTCACTCCAGTAACATTCAGGAAAGTGAGCGCCAACTGTCAGATAATCCTTCCAAATTTTGGGCTTACCTGAATAATATACGTAATTGTTCATCTATTCCCTGTTATTTGAATTATAATAACAATTGCATGACTGATCCCCAGCAAATAGTTGATTCCTTTGCCACCTTTTTTGAATCCGCCTTCATCAAGTCCTCGAAGTTTCAGCAATCTGATAACATCAACCATCCTAACACACCAAATTTGCCAGTACCTAATATAACTGAAGAAGATGTATTCAAGTCGCTAAACAAATTCAAATAAAATATGACAACAGGTCCAGACGGTATTCCGTCTTTTCTTTTGAAAGACTGTGCCTAAGATGTCTATATACTGGTGTTTCTAATGTTGCGATATTGTTTCAGACAAACCTGTGGACAAGGCGTGATAGTTCATCAGTGGCCATGAGGGGCGCTGGTAATCAAAAATTTCTATTAATTTTCGTGATCACTCGATCCATGGAACACGCTGTTGCCAATTCTGATGTTTTTGTTAAAGGATAGAGAATTTATCGGGACTGGATATGTGAGGTTATTGAAAACACCAAAACGCGCCAAATTTGTGTTTAACCTTATGCGTTATTTATTCCATGTAGTTTGAAAATAATTTCCCAGTTGGAATAAATTTGCATTGTGTTTCTACTGATCGGGACCAGAATTCGCAACGACATGGCCACTTGGCAACACAGGACTGTCATCTCCACTGCAAGAGTGCCGGTACCTGGCGGATTTTTTGCAGTACTATCACGCCTACATCATCAAATTTTTCATCAAGTTGGCCATATCGGTCGTCTGATTTGCTGACAACCTCTTATATGGAGTGAAAACACCAGTATATAGCCACCTTAACTGTGCCATTATATTTGCTAAACCTCTGTCAATCGTTTTTAATTTAGCACTGAAAACCATATGTTTTCCGTCTGCTTGGAAAGTTGGTGAAATATGTCCTGTGCTCAAGAAAGGTGACAAATATATGATTGAAAACTATAGACCAATCGTTATACTATGCAACTTCAGCAAATTATTCGAAATGGTTTTATATGACATATATGCGCATGTGAAATGTCAGATCATTGAAAATCAACATGGGTTTGTTAAAGGTCGCTCTACAACGAGTAACTTGACGTGCATCGCACAATTTATAGCTGGTGATTTGGATAAATCTTCTCAGGTCGATGTCATTTACACTGATTTTTCTAAAGCTTTTGACCGACTTGATCATGGTATACTTCTGAACAAACTACTTTCCTTCGGCTTGACCAACAACTTTGTCTTTCTCTTGTACTCCTATCTAACTGAGAGGCGTATGAGAGTTGAATACAATGGATCCAAGTCTGTCGAATTAACAGCATCCTCGGGTGTCCCCCAAGGATCTGTCTTGGGACCCTTACTATTTATTTCATTTATAAATGACATTTGCCAGGGAATCGAGTCGGAAATTATATTATATGCGGATGATTGTAAATTGTTTCGGCAGATTTCTTCTTTGGTTGACTGCAACTGTCTTCAAAGAGACATTGACAAATTGAATCAGTGGTGTGAAATGAACTTATTACCTCTGAACATTACAAAGTGCAATTTAGTGACCTACTCTCGTAGATTATCACCCATTGGATTTTCTTATACTATAAACGGTCAAGCTTTGTCAAAAATGGAAGAATTCAAAGATCTTGGTGTCATTTTTGATACGAAATTTACATTTTCGCCTCAAGTAAATTCTATTGTTCCAAGTGGTTTCAAAACACTTGGTTTCATCATCAGAAACTCCAAATGGTTGTCTGAAATAAAAACGCACTTACTACTCTTCAATGCACTTGTGAGATCGAAGTTCGAATATGGCAGTGTTGTCTGGAACCCTGGACATGTCACATATATTGAGAGTCTAGAAAAAGTTCAAAGGCGTTTCCTCAAATACGTTTGTTTTAAATGTGATGGTATCTATCCGGAGAGGGGTATACCTCATGATTTTCTACTTTCTAGATTTCAAGTCAATTCTCTCGATAACCGTCGGACATATTTAGGTATTGCATTTTTGCACAAGATTCTAGAGTCACAAGTTGATTGCCCATACTTGCTTGCACATATCAATCTACATGTTCCTAGGCTTCCTGTATGTAATTTAATTACATTTTATCTTTCCTTTGCGCAAACCAATGTACTTCTCCACTCTCCTATTTATAGAATATGTCGTGACTACTTGTCAATTCAGGATATACTAGATATTTTTCATTGCAAGCAAACAGACATTAGGAGAGCCATTTTATCATAATATCTGTCTATTTGGTATTTTTCTGTACTGTTGTAAAGACGTGCATGAGCTTTTTTCTCACTGAGTTTTTTTCAGCTCATGCACGTCTCTACGCTGTGTTAATCATCTTCGTTTAAACTTTTTTGTCTTTTTCTGTGTTTTTAGTAATTTACCTATTTTATAGCTTGATATATACATATTGCATGTACTGTAATTATTGCTTCTTCCCATTCTGTAAAAAGCTTCGGCTGTTGAATGGTGTATCAAATAAATAAATAAAAAAAAAAAATATGTATTATATTTCTCAATGATGTGTTCGGCGTCAGCTATAATTTTTTTCAAGGGCAAATTATTGTTGTCGGTAAATTGAACGCATCTCCTATGCTGAGTAGTTCTTGGACATTTTGGGGTATTTCATGGTTGGATTTATCAATAAACCATTTTTGGTTTACTTCCATAGTGACATGATAATGTTGTTCCTGTATCAATCGTTTCAGTTTGTTCATTTGCAACTTTTTTTTCTGTTCAAAAAATTCTATCATGGAGTTTTCTGTTTTGGTTACAGTCAAATGTCTTGAGAATCCTGACTCGTTTTCTTTCGTTTTGTATAAACGAGATTCCATTTGTTTCAATTTCCAATGTGAAAAATTTATTTCCAAATTTGAAATCTGTTTCTGAAAAATCAATAAAACACTGTGGCAAGTATTCACAAAAGATGAATTTTCACTTTATTTCCGAAATTATTTTTGAGCTCCAACAAGTTCAGAGTCGGAGGAACACCCCAATAAATCCGCCCTTGGTCTGAATGGGGTGATGTAGTAAAAAAAATTAAGATACTATTCCTACAGTTCCTTTGAAGCTCACAAATTGTTTCTCTATCAAATTTTTACATGTTTTGTATCTTGGGGAATGCAAAAGCCACACTAATATCAATTTTATTCATCATCTTAGTAATTATCAGAGCCAGAAATATATGAGCAAATAAACTTAAAATCTCACACGAAAGAACTATCTTAATCAAGAAACCGTATGGTTCATTAATTGCCAATCGAGCAATATCGAGGATCCATTTATACGCGGCCAATTTCTGAAGCAATCGAGCTACTAAATAATCTCGTCCATATCACCGAAGTGAAAGCTTTATTTCCTTTATATCTGCTCTCCGCAATAACTCGAGAATGAATGATACAAAATCGAATGCAGATAAACCGCAAATCTTCCACATAAAGCAGACATTCGCAGCAATATCTCAATAATACGAAATCGGTTACGGCCATATCATGAAACTCATATTCTTCGAGAGCATATTTCTTGTAGTAAAACTCAACGTTCTGGCGTAGCTCAATTGCTATTTATGAATGGCAAGAAGAAATATTGTAAAATACCCACTCGTTATTTCGGTAAATCCAGCCACTTTCGTTATAATCAACCGAATGTCTTCCGGAAAACACTTATTTTTTGACCATAATAGGAAAGATGCTGAATGTCATGATCTAAAAAAACCCGTGCAAGAATCAAGGAAGACACGCTTGCGGATGCTTCGTGTGTTCGGAAGGCATCATCTGATCACCTACTTGATTCATGATTTGGAAGTATTTCTTTCTTTTCCATACATGGTATATCAACACGAAAACTGTCATACAACACGAACACAACCAATGTAAATGAAATCCATGGCAATAACAATGTTATTGTGCTTCATCAATCTCAAAAATTCATACTTCTCTTCCCGTTATACGCGATGTTACATTATTATTGTAGTGGTTTTATTTCGGGTCAACCGGGAGATGAAAAAAAAAAGGAGCTACCCTCAACTTTCATTTCCAGTTTATGTAATATCTGAGTACTTCAACATTTCCCAAGTAGTTCTAGTTTCTTCGGTATGAAAATAAAACCGTATGCTCTCGTGATTCAGGACAGGATCCCCTGATGCTTCTGTTGTCAACATATTATACGAGAAACGATATTTATGGGTGCTGTCGAGAATACTGCTTGTAATACAAGCTCCGAGAACCACGCAGAGTCGAAAATGGAAGTTATCGTTTCATCAAACGCTCACAATATTGCTGGAACACGTGGAAAATTAATTAGATGCTGCCAAATATGTTGCCATACCTACAGGATGTCTGCTAGACTGACACATTAATATTCCCTAGATGCGTACGCTCAAAGCTTTGCGTATAAGGAAGAAATTTCAAAATTTTGTTGATAGAAAATCATCATCGTTATATCGTCCTGACGAGCGAATGGTAGTGTTCATTGATTTGTTGCACATGAATTGACGAGGAACCTGAATATACACTCGTTTTGTAACTTATTTACTATGATATTAATGAATCCGGAAACATTGTCTGTTTTATCATTCAGCACTCTCACATCCACTTTTGAGAGCTCTGACGGAATGTTTCCATAATCCCTCATACATATGCATTTCACATACAGTTTTCCCTTCCCCGATGAATAAAACCATTTGTTAGCAGCCAGCAGTAACAAACGTCCTTAGGCTACTACTTCAGTTCATTACTTTATTATCTATACATATCATTCATATTTCTAAATGAAATGTCAATGAATATCACCCAAGTGACAAAAGACCTAAGTTCCGAGCTTTCAAAAGCAGTGGAAGATAATCACTGCTTGCTTATACCATTGCAGTTTACAAATGTGCAACTACTTCAAACTATTCTTGGACCTCTTAGGACTGACCTAGATTACACTCAGGAAGAAAGTTAGATTGGAAATACACAATAATTATCTTTTTCTTACAGAAGTCGTAGCTTGAACCACACATTTTCTTGATTACTTACAAATATGCCAAAAGATAGCAATCAATCCTGAAGCAGAAGTGGACTTTTTTTATCAATGTCGTTGGTCATTCATATTTTCAAGATCACTTTGATGCTTCTATCGTCAAATATATTTTCAACATTTCAGTTATACTAACAAACAGAAATCCTTCAGAGAAGGGAAGTTTGTCGTACATGACATTATTTTCACGCAGTGATATGCTATCTATTATCCCATTTCTCTATCACGGTGATACTCAGCGATTTCCAGAATAAGGAGATATTCATGATGAACATAGGAATATCCAATTGAGAAAATCCCTGGAACGTGATTCTATTACGCTGAATTCCTCGAAATATAATCTCGGGAAATACTAATTTACATAAGTCATTCGCATCCTATCAGAATTGCATAGATGCTGTCAGGATGCACTTAATGTAGGTCATTGTTTGTAGATGCAGGTCATAGTCTGGCCCATTTACGTGTAAGCGATCCGATAACGGAACAATTTCACCCCAGAGGATGTGTACAAGGGTTGTTAGGAATAGGTAATTTTGATTGATGACGACAAAGTGAAGGGAAATGTTAGTACATGCTTGAATATTGATTGTCCATACATTAATTGAATTCAAATATAAGTCATCGTTATTAAACGTTAAATCAATTTAATTCTTCTTCTTATCGAACTATTCATCTCAGTAATCTACTTTGTAGAAATAAAGGGTGAAAATACATGAAACCAATTCATGGAATAACCCTCTTGGCATACGAAATAAAGTTAACTCGAACACCTCGTAACATACTCCTGTTGGCTTGGAGCCATTCAATTTATTCGGATCCGGTTATTTATTATGATAAGCGCAGTGCAAGTCCCGGTTACTTGAGACTAGTCCTTATGAATTTTTGATTTATAAAGATGGGAGTTTGGACGGGATGCAAGTTGAAAAGAGATTACTCTGAAGTATGTTGGGCTGGCTAAGTCTATAGATTACAAGTAGCGCATATTGGCAAGCAATATATAAGGAAATAGTTATGTACGTTAAGAGTGGGATGAGTGCCAATAATTGGCATAAGTATCACGCACGAACGAATAATGGTTAGCAAAAGGCGTTAGCCAAGTGCTGGATTTTTTTTCTACACCCATCTTCCCAGAATCTGTAACGTAATGGCTCTCTTACAATACACGTTTATTGTAAATCAAAGGCGACCGCCAGTGAGAATAGAAAAAATATATATTCATAGGCTAGTTTGTGAAAATTGAACAAGTTAACGGAATTATCTGAATGAGACTAACTATGTGAAAAATATTAGTGTGAGGGGCACTCCATTAGAAGGATTGGCGAATATGATTTAGAAGTTATGGTGAAGAGATTCGCTGATTAGCTTAGTGAATACATAGTTGCCTCGAAAATGGAATTCAAATATTTTACCTGATCTGCTTGGGGGTGTTTATGAGGATATACATCAATTCACAGCTAAATCCTAGTAATCTTGGGTGATATCGTTTGAAAAATTGAGTAACTAGCTCAAGATTCGTGGTCAACTGTATAATGATATTGGCCAAGCAATAGAGATATTGTCCTGTAAAAAATACTACCTGGAAGCCACCTATGCCATCCCGTGCAGGACAATTCGTATTTTATTCCCACCATGTCCTCTATTCGAAAATGCCATTTTCCACTTATAAACAATAAACAACAAAAAACGCGTATTTTTAGATTTTTAATTTCAAAAAGGAAACTATTATGTTAACGGTGCAAAGGGATGAACCGTAGAGAATTGAATTCCGAAGAGGATGACGGTTCAAACAATCCGATCGGATAACCGGAGAAAAGTTAGAAAAACCGAGAAATTGTGTTCTTTTTTCCATTCATAACTCTGCCATTTTTCACTATCAAGAGCTGAAACTTTACACGATAGTAGCTATTGACATGCACTTTATGTGTGCAAAACCTGGATGTAGTCGGAACAATAATTTTCGCACAATCCTTATTTGAATTATTTTTGGAAATTTTTTCACGGAGAACTGGATGCTTGAGGTCGTACAAATTCAAAAAATAGATTTGGAAAGTAGACGTGAACAGTAACAGAAAAATGTAAAAATTTTTCGAGATAATTCGAAAACTCGGAATTGCATCAATAACTTGCAAGGGGTTGAAAATTTCGATAAAATGGGTAGAAACGAACTTATAGATTGTGAATAATTTCAAAAAATTGGTTGCTATAAATGATAATGAGTTGTAATTGATATTATCCTATTTTTACGCGAACAACTCGGAATAACATAGGATCTACCCCGGCGCTCGACCAAAATTTCTTTTCCTCACTTGATTTTGGTCAAAAATTAATAAACCGAACGGTATTTTAATATTCCTCCAACAAGTGGTTGTATTTGATATTCGGAGGTGAACTATTGATCTCTTATGAATGAACAATGCAAATTCCACATTTCTTACGTTTTCTCATCAAATCAGTTCAACAAGATGAGTTTGCTGAAAGATTTAGTGGGTCAAACTTGAACAATTCATGTATAACATTCATTCTTTATTGATCTTGTGCCTAGCTAAATCAATATTTTCCGAACCCGTTGTTTTTTGAAATAAACGATCAGATTGGAACCTTTGGTGTGAAAGTTGAAACTTTTCGTAGAGATCAATTACCCTAACACCAAACTGATATTTTTGCACTCGACACGCGTTTCGCTAACAAAATTAGCATCTTCAGGAGAAGAAAATTGAAACTATTGATAACTATAGCTTTGTGAATGTGATAGTCTGTAGTTGAGAATCTTTCCCGAAGTTACTTTTATTTTTTTGTTGAAAATCTCATATCGGTTCCATTCTAAAATTCTAAGTGGCAATTTCTCACCTCGGGAACCGAATTGCCTCGGTCGAGTTGATTGGAGCTGCCTTTTTTAGAACGAGGAAGACATATGTATTACTACTGTTGGAGTAAGATGAACATACTGTTAGATAGCTGCTAAGTGAAGGCTCATTGACACAAATGAATAAACTTTTACACTCTCTTCCCTGGTGCTCGATGATGATGATAATGTTGGCGATTGAATAATGATGATGATGATGATATTCATAGGATTGATCACCATGATTTGATGAATTGACAAAATTATACTGGTTTATACTAGTGATAGTTTCCTCTTCCTCAACAACTGCTTCAGTTGAAAAACACTTAATGATCAATTACAGGCTCCATTCGGTTCACTGTCTCTCCCACTATTTTCAAATTCATTTCATTTGAAGCTAGTTGATGGAAGATTCTCTCGCGAATTTTGAATACTTCTGAGAATTGAAGTAGACATCGTAAATAACTGAAAAACGAACTTCATAAGAAACAATTACCAACGATTTGCTTGAGCTAAACATTGAAGAACTATATAAGTATAGGGGATTCTGGAAGTTTAGTTAAATTACAGTAATATAAATAATCCTTGTGTCAACAGTATTTATACACATATCAATCAAACTTCGATTTCAAAATGATTATACGTTGAGTCTGAATAATTTGTTAGAATTGACATGTTTTTGCACATGATGTGTTGAATAACAACTATGCTGGTGGTGAGGGGTGCTTGACTGCTAAAATCCATTGGAAATCCTGGTTTGGTGAACAAATTTTATGGAAGTGAAACACCTCTCGGCTGGTGGTTTAATATTCAAGCCAGGTGCAATGAACAAAAAATGCTCATTTTGTAATAGACATTTCTGGTCTATAGTATGACATAAGTTCCTAACTATATTCATTTCTCGGAATAAGCAATATGTCATATGATGTAGATGCTGCCTGAGAACGATTTTCTTCGATAATCGACAGATACTTTGAAAGAATCACGTCTACATGGTTCAGATATACAAAATAATGACCTGTTTTTTCGTCCATTCATCAGATGAATAATAAAGAACGATGAAGACCTACTCGTTTTCTTTTTGTACTCAGCTAATTTAGAAATTGTTAACATGTATTTTGAGCTCTTGCATCATACATAGGATATCTTCTGAGTCTACTATCTTTTAGAAACGTGTCAGATGACACTCAAAATGATTGCTTCAAGCAATATTTCATATACGAGTTTTTATGAATTCATATGCAGTTATGTTATGTATCAAGAAATTTTCACATGAAACATTGCCGTAGAACGTTTCATAACTAGGACATTTCTGGTTTTACCATATTCCAGGAATGTGTCTGAATCAAAACATGAATCGTTCCAAATGGGAAATGATCGGTCTCAGAAATAACTAAGACACATATTTTGTTTCACTGGGTTCACATTACATATATTCCAATCCATTTCTGATATTGGTTTCATTCACCTCTGTTGTGATACCTGCATGGAGTAGTTTTTCATCTATTCGTTTCAACCTGAAATGTTCATATTCACAACAAAGTTTGCATTTCTATCTCGCACACTCCACTCAATCACGCATGTGTCTAGATATCCATAATAAATTTCATAACGCTGCAAGTTGGCATAATGGCATAATACGTTCAATATGCTACACATGTTCATTCATTACTATTCTTGGGGTACCAATTCAAATCATACGTTACGAGCTGTCCTATCAATAAATCCTCTACATAGTCTACATTGACCGTGCTTTGTTGTGATGGTCCGTGGAATCGTATTTATGGGATGATGTGAACCACAGCATTTACAGAGTGGCAGGTAATTCGATAGATTATCCGATTCAACTCCATTACATTAATTGTTTGTTATATCTGTCATAGAAGTCCGACAAATACGGTTTTGAGTCCAAATTCTGTAGTGGATGAATTTTTTTGGTAGCTTCTGGGTAGGCAACTTACCACAATATAAGAATCTTTGAAATAAGTATTGAAGTCCATACAAGTGTAGAAGGCAGATTTCTAATATATCTCTAACATTGGCTGCGTTAATTGAAAAAAGTTTCTGAAACGCGTGCTTTCAGTTAGCAACTTCTCGTATGACTCAAATTTGCTCATATTGAATGGAGAGAAGTATTATCCGTTTTTAACATCAGCTCTTGGACGATTTTCCTCCGACTGGATATCGTTGTATCTGGTTTCAACAAGATTGTGCTCCAACTCACAACAAAAGACGACTATATGATTACCATTCTGAACTATTCGGTGGCAGGTGGATCAAAAATGGTCATGTGTGATGGCCAGTAAGTTCTTCAGATCTCAGTGTCCTTGACACATTTTTATGAGGTAGACCAAGTCTCGCAAGCTATCGAGACACGGCCAAGAAATTTGGTAGCCGCGTATGGGAGTACAAGTAGCACTTTCTTTACATTATAATCAGTATGACTTTCGGAAGTGAATATTTAGTTTGCCTGTGGGATTTTCTTTGTATATGGTCAATCAACAAACAGTAGTTTTTAGTGATGTATGTATTCAGTGGTAACGTGTGGAAGTATTTTGTGCAATTTCAAGCAGTTTCAGTGAGTAAGTTGAGGTTGAATTTTTCGATTACTTTTACGTCTTGTCGCTTTGTCTGCCTCTGTATCTCTATTGATCTCTATTGTGGAGGAAAATGCCGCTTCGTTATTGTGTGCCGGGATATTGATTAAATTACAACTTTTAACATGGGTGAAATTTTCAAATAAGGTATTCCCACGTTATCTAATGGATCAATTCGAAAAATCTGTTAATAACGGAACCAAGACCGTCAGTCAGCGTCAAAAAGATCAAATATTTCATTACTCTTTGTAAAGATGCTGCGCGTTCAGTGTATCTAAGCGTTGCATAGTCATTTTGGGAAATGAACAACTGACGATCTCTACACCCATAAGCATTCAACTGACGATGATTTTTATTGTCATCAATAATAGATTTGCGTCATATTCCAATGTAAATGCGGAATGATGACAAATTAACATAAGTTATACTACTTTATCCTAAACAATGACACAGTTTTCAATATTGATGTAGCTATAAATGAAAAAAAATGTTACTATTGAAAATGAGATAAAAACTATAATTCAATTCGAGTTTCAATTGAACAGAGCATATAACCTACGATATTTATGCTATTTCATATTACAAGCGCATAAAAAAACCAATTCTCAAAGGTGATATAGTATATAAGTTACGACCAATATATAATTTGAGTAATATACTTATGGTTCCTGCAGTATAATACCATATATTATTCCCTTAGGGAATACTGGCGGGGATTAATAGTAATAGTCTTCATTACCTCTTGAAGTTCTATCATAAATTTTCTTGAATTCAATATTGCCACAAAAACGATATAATCATACTTCAAAGTGTCAGTGTCAAAGGCGTAGGAAGTGTTTGTGTATTTGTATTGAGATGAATGAAACTGACAAATCATTCATCTATGATAAATAAATAATAACATAATGTATTCGTAAATGAAATAGAATATACTACTCGCAAAAATGACTATTACTATTGACTCGTGGTATAATCTACTATTTTTGCAGCGATCATGTAATGATGGTTACTATTACACGAGCATTAACCGGGATACCGAACGATTCGAAGGTGAGTTCCGTATGATTTATGCGAGTGTATTAATAAACATCACATGAGAGTTACATACGCTATTTCTTCTACGTCCGATAAATATTGTTGAAATTGTTGAATTAGTATATATTGACAGTATCACTGGAAATGAAATGATTCCTTCTGCAAGGTGTGTAACTTACCAAGTTTACCAAAGTGACTTCGAAATTTCATGTATCATCACTGATAATTGAAGGATAAATTAGGCAATGTTTGAGAAATTATCGAACTCTTATTGTTTCCAAAAACCCTTGAAAACCAAGAAAACAATATTTTCATCATATGATTTTGTACATGTCATAATTAAAATTCGTAAAAACTAGCTCAGTTTGAAAAATTCAGTCAAAACATTTCTATAACTAGAAGTTGAGACGGGTCAAATTGAATATAAACAACATAGTGATGTTAAACAAGTTTATGATACAGAAAACTATTCAGTGATAAAAAAGTCAGAAGCCGAATCAAATTCTAAAACTCTATTTGCAAATAACGTCGAGAGACAGAAAGTCTCTTTAGCTGACAACTTTTTTCACGGAACATCATTAGCAGCTTTGAGAGATTTTGGTTGCAATGATACTGCAGACTTATTACAATTGTTTGGAAATTGTTGAAATATACATAGTAAATGAAACCAGAGTTTTCGAAGGCATTTTCAAATATTTGAAGAAGTTTGTTAGGTATATAGATAATAAATGACAAAACCTTCATTCTGATGGTCATCTTCCTATTGAGGATCACTTCAGAGTACGTCCACCTTTTTTGAAATGATGAAATATGGATCAGTTCATAATATTGGATATTATCTGCCGGGTGAATTCACTAATGTGAATCTTAAGAAACGTTTTTGCAATTTGGGAATTATGGACTTTTATGTGATTGCAATTGCAATGTATCCTTGGACGAGGAAGAATCGTGTGAAGCGTATATTCTAATCAAATGCATTAACTCCTTGGGGCATGGCCCAGCTCTTCAGGTTGACTGACAGTCATTCGATATCTGAAGTCAAGCAACGTCGAGCGCGGTTAGTACTTAGATGGGTGACCATACAGGGAAATACCGTGTCGAAAGCCCGTACAGCTGCAGCGAACTAGCATATCATAGCTCGCAGACAATGAGCACAAGATATTTTGAGGATATGCCGTCCTTCGGAGGGGACGTTAAGGAAGGGGACGTTAAGCCGTCGGTCCCGAGTCCATGGATGTTGGGCTCGTTAAAGATCCCTACCTCTGGTTGGAATACCAGAGGGTTCGGCAAAATTTCCGGTTGGAGGAAGTGTGCTCACCGGCGTCGGTGATTGGCCTTGGTAGCGGAAATAGGCTGACGTTAAATAAAGAATTAAAAAAAAAAACTTCTTGTCTTGATGGAATCAGAACAAGATTTCCATGACGAAGACACCATTGATGTTGATGCTGTTTTAAATACTGATCATTTGTCTTATTGTGATATCGATGAATCTTCCTATGTTTTTATGACGGAATCCCACAGCGCTTCTAAAGAATTAGGTTATGGTATTTTTCATCTCTAATCGTTGAAAAAAAAATTGTTTCGCGGGTAATGACTATTTTGATAATATAGAAAGAGGAGGACTTTCAATTCCAACTGTTCATGTTAGAAGGATATTTTTCCATATTTATGCTATCTTTGAGACTACCATGACAATCATTTCATAGAATTTTTTATTTTCGTGACAACAAATTAAAAGTCTGTACGTGAAAAATCAACATGTCTGAGAATTCAATCCGATTGACTTGTATATACGGTAAAGAATATAAAAAGTTCCCATCTGTTGTCATAATCACCAATGTCATATTGAATGACTATGTCAAGATCAAAAACAACTTGATTCTTGAAACCAAAAACCTGATCCCCAACCCTCAGCAGCAAATAAAAATTCCTAAAAGGGGACGTAAATTGCAAACCTGTTGTTTCAATTTTGACACTGACGAAGAAAATTCAATCTTTTTATTATTTCACCTGAGAGAAGTTGGCAATTTATTGATTTCCATGGATAATAAGAGTTTCATATAAAATCATTTTTTGTTAGAATATAGTATCAAGCCAAAGTAGTTGAATATTACTTCAGGAATTTTATTTTTTGTTGAAACCAATGAATCATTATTAATCTTTTCATTAGAGTTTATGTTTTGTTTCTCATCTTTTCGAGTCTATGATGTCAAACCACTTCTTTATGGTGAAATAGGGCTACTGGCCCATTAAAAATGAAATGCTGTATGGTAGTACCTCATTGTTGTAGTGGAAACTACTGTTTTTATATTTGATCAAAACAAAACATAAACTCAGAACTGTAGTGGAGTTTTTGTATTTTGTCTAATATTATTCTTTGGAATTTCTTCCAGACGTTTCGCTGGCGCGAGTGACTAGCTTCTTCAGAGGCTCATACATCTTGAGTTAGACTCCGATGACTGGGTATAACGACTTCGTGAGAACCGAAGTGAAGTTTTATCAATTTCTGTATTTTGTCTAATATAATTATGTATGTTAATCTTTGAAAACCCAATCATTTTCTAATCTTTCAAATAATTATTCCGCTAAAAACTCTAGTAAACATATTTCGTGTTCCTTCTCATGATAGTATATTATGCAACGATCATGAGAGTTGCATACGATCTGTTTTCTTTACCAGATGAATGATCTAAAACTGTAAATATCATATTCATATCTGTATCGAACATAATAACAGTAAGTGAAATATATATTGAAAATAACGAAATATAACAATTAAAAGAAAAAACTATAGTTATGAAAAAAAAACTTAAATCTGCAAGTGCTATCATGTTTATAAAACATAATATATACCTGGCTGCTCACTAGTAATCTTGACGAAACTGGTTCTTATCACTCGTGAATCATTGAATTCAAGCTAGGTTCCAATGTAGGGGTGTTTGCAGTAAGCAGTTTGTGGCTGGTCGTTATAAGTAGCCCCGCTGTGATTTGAGACTGCATATTTAAGATATCAAAGGCTTCTAATGGAAAATCGACGATGACAACTAATTTTCCTTCAAACTCTCCAGCTGGAGGAAATTGTTTGAGATGGATTACCAGTATTTTGGGAAATTTCTGATTCAATAAATATTTTGTAAATTTCCGCCTCTCCTTATTAGTATCAGCTGGTTTCTCATTCGCTTCTGAAATTCCTTTTCTTCTTAAAAATCTAAGCATTGAGGTAATTTTTCCATTTGTGTAATAGGCAGAGAAAGGCACGAAGAAAGATATCAAAGCTAATCATTCGTCGAGGGGGAAACATCTCTTTAAATAGGTGTACATCCAGAAATTTAAATATTTCAATACGACTTTCAGTACCTAAATATCTCAAATATTTTTAAATTATTTCAATATCAGTTTCAGTATTTCAGTATCCACAAATACCGCTTCATACTTTTAATATTATTTTCATTATCAAAATATCTACAATATATTCGAAATGTTTCAATATTTGTCAGTCTCTTTCACTTTAAATATTGTTTTCATTACCAAAATATCTTTCTTAGTATTTCAATACAGTTTAAATATTACGATATCTTTTTCAGTCTTCCAAAATATTTGAAATTTTTGGGGTGCAGTTCAGTCTACAATCGTTTCATTCGTTTTGCGCCGGGGTTAACCTACAATTATGACATAATTTGGTATTTATTAGTGTGTGTGTGTATAGCTTGCAGGTTGATACAGGTAGTGAAACAAATTCGAAGTGAACTAGTGAACTTGATACTTTTGAGTCAGTTCATTTTTTCTTACTGAGACCATGTCTTCAATTGGCAAGTTTTGTGATCTCTTCTACATTTAATGTCATGTAATTTATGGTTCTACGCATCTTTTTAAGCGTTTCACGGTGCAAACTTCGAGATTTGTACATATTATAGACATTGTCTAAGGATGTAAAATCCTTAGATGTTATAGATATTTTATGAATAGCATTTGTGGTATGGGTTTCGGTCGGTGAGGCGTCCGTTGACGACGCTGTAATGTCTTAGATTTATGACAACCATTGGTGGCAATGCATCGAGGGATGCACGGATATGATCATTAATCTCGTCATTAACTGAATAGAATGGCGTTTTTGCTTTCATAGGTGTCACAGGGCCAGTAAAGCGTCGGGCCTTCTGGGTGGTTTGAGCGCACGGCGTAAGGGAAATCAGATAACATTTGCGTGTACGAATAAATCTGAAAAAAATATCTAGCAATTAGCGTAGAAAAATGAATATGAAAAAATATTCAGCAATAAGCAAAAATAATTTGTGAAATTAGGAAAAAAGGTTTGTGCCTATGTTTTAATTCGTTTTTGCGACTTGAATTCCAGGAGTTAATTTTGTTCATACTCTGTAATAATTATAATCGGCATGCTATGAGTTATTGAAATATAGTTGAGTCTTACTCAATATTACTGCTAGTGTTTTCGCAATACATCGTCTTTTATTTTTATGGGAGTAAAAGATGGTGATAAAAGCAAATAAGTACAGTCATATATTTTGATTTTGGAGGTTTTTCACAAGAAATCAAGGAATTCCAGAATCCGAATATTCTGAAATTTTTTCAATCAATAAAGATGTAGATCATGAAAATGGTATGTCATAAAGTAAATGACTATTATTTGTTTAAAAATTATTTTATTTCTATAGATCGACCAGAAATAGAAAATGCAGATGAAAATCTAATGGAGTTGCTGAAATATTTGAAATACAATCGTTTGTGTGGCCAATGAAGAACGACATACAGGACGTGCCCATTGAATTTATTTTCGAAGGTCCAGTATCGCTGCAGGGTTTCCGTCCTTTTCAAATCAGTGGTTTATCATTGAAAGAAATTAACAAAAAATACAAATCTTTCAAGAAAGAAATCGTACTCAATAAGTGCTCTATATTTCTGATCTACTCAAAGATTCTTAAGGTGTATTTTTTTATTTGAAACTTTTTTCACTCACCAACCGTGGTAGGCTGATCCTCTGATCAAGGATCTATAAATGAAATACAAAATGTCGCAATAAAAGTTCCATTACGTTTTTTTACCTTAATTGGATCAAATATTATATGCGCTATATTCCATTTATTTTCTTTACAATTCAAATCTGAGTACATTTCCTCAATTTTCAATACCTTCAGTATACTTTAATTATTCAAATATATTTTCAGTGCATTAAATACTTCCATTATCTTGAATATATTTTGAATATCTAAATACTGTGTTTTTTTTAATATATTTTAAATATTGTTAATTATCAGATATTTAAAATATGGTGTACATATTTTGGGTAGTTGTTTTCCCCTCGTCATTCGTATTCCTGTAAAACATTCTACAAAATTATAGAGTATGACCTCGGGTATTAACATGGATATAGGAAAACTAAAAATTTTTTTATTTATATTGAAGATGGTAATTGTAATCGACTCCATTCTTTTAAAATATTGATACTGATTATTTTGCTGTTTAAGAAGTTCATTCCAGGTCCCACTAATCTGGAAGTGGAGGGAATATTTACATGTATTTCTATATTGCTTGTCTCAATTCAATGATATTGAATTGAAATGCTCATTTTATTCTGATGGAGCTGATTGAACAGAATTCAACAGAATAATAAGTAGGACGTGTTTTGGTGAGAAGCAACAATTTTTCAATTGACGCAGCAATTTTTCGGATATATTTAAAATATGTAGCAATCTGCTCTTTTAGATTTGCATAGATTTCAATATTATTTGATGAATTATTCATATTGTGGTTGGGTAATAACCCAAACAACTGTGGAGTACAAAGTTTAGGCTCTAATATGTATCCCTGCCGAACACCTATGTAGAAAATGTATTTCAGTTTGGCGTTTGGGTAAATAAAGCACAGTAGATATATTTCAGAATACTCAAATAGAGATACTTACAGTCGCTTCAGATGAATATTTTTCGCAAATGCTTTAGGATGAATTTCTTCTAGTTTATTGTCCGACATTATCCTGCAAAAAAAACATCATATGAGATCAGGAAATTAGGTGGAATCTTGCAATATTCACGGCTCCATATAAACCCTGGACTCTAAAAACACTATTATGAGGAGCATAAGTGCGTATCAAGAGCCCCCTCCCCCTCCTATCAAAACCTCGGACAAGTTCAAAAATATCGAATTACGGAGACCAACAAAAACGTCAGCTTATTCGACAATTATCCAGAGGCGGAGCTTGAATTTTGAATGTTAGTATTAACTGTTCAAATTCATCATAGCTTTGCGTTTTTCAAAAGCGAATTGCCAAAACTGACATATACACATACAAAAATAGTATTATTGAATAGGTGTTTTCGATACCTTTTCTTTACTGCTATTATTACGCAATGTTTCAGACACAAACTACATTTTCAAAAAATATATATTCCATCCAGTCACCTGTACAGAGTTCATAATGAATAAAATTGACAACCAAGAACTAACATTAAGATTGTGTTGAGTTTTATTTGTTATGCAACATTGGAATGATTCATGGGCAATATCCGAAAAATTTAATTGAATTTATGCAGATATGCTTATTCATATAGAATACAATTTTTTTAGGGCACTTTTTTTGATAGCTCATCTCCATAATTTGAGAAATGACCTCATTATTGTTTTTCAGAAGAATTGAAATTCGAGATATTATGTGAATTATGTAATTTGTTTATTTCTCATCTCAATCGATGCTGAAATCGATGCATAAAAAAAATTTCCAGTGTAGCCATCAAAACAATTAATTCCATATAAAGGAGACTGTACTGGTTCCACTAATAAACTTGCTCAAAATAAGATGAATGAAATTATTGGTTCGCATGCAAATCATCTGAGACATAACTGTGAAATGTGAGAATTATGTTCACTTATAATTCCTTTGTTACTGAACTCATCTCCTGGTATATATCATCGTTTTTACAAGAAGAGTAGTGGATATTCAGCAAATGTAAATGCTGCGACATACTATCTCCCAGAAATGATGAAATCTATGATTGTCGATAGAGAGAGAGGGACATGCCTGTACTTGATTAATAAGTATAGCTAACAGTCGATTGCACCGACTTTTTCTTATGGGAGTATTGAGTTAATGGGCTATAAAAGGTCATTTAACGCACTTTAGCGATTGCACCATACTATTTAACACCCATATGATAAGAATAACCAATAAAATCACGCCAGGTAGTGCAGCAACCGATACTGATGATTATTCTCCGAATCCGACAGAAGTAATCAACACTCCAGACTACCAGCATCAATATAAATACCCCTTTCGAAATGGCAATGTCCAGTCATCGGAATGATAGTCAAGATGAGTGAGCCTCTGAAAAAGCTAGTCACTCGCGCTAGCGAAACGTCAGGAATAAATTCCAAAGAACAACGGCCTTCAAACCCAAAGAAAAGTAGTTATACTGAAAACATCGGCCGCGAAAGCCTTAACCATTTCGTCAAAAACCCATTGATAAACTCTCACATATCTCAAGGAGTCCCTTTGTTAATGGCCTCATGAGAAAACGTCGGTGCAATCGGCTGTAAGAAGCAAAACTGCCGCATTGGCTTTGGCGACCCTTCGAAAAACGGTACGTGCCTTGAAGTGTGAAACACAGCAACTAGGTTGGGTATGAAATAGAACCGGGCGAAATGACCTGGAATTGGAGCTGTATCATCCATTATTGTCTGATGGGCGCATGAGCTTTTATGTCACTTGATGAAACAAATTGGCCGTTGCAGCAGCGGATAAATTTTAGTTTTTAATCCTTCACTGGTTCCGAGTCCGAAACAGAGAACTCGGGAGTGTATGATTTGTGTGGTGGCACGACTGCGATATCGTCTCGATTAGTTTTTCGCAGATAACATGAAGGGTCATCTATGAAGAATTGAATGAATTGACGGGATAATAATGAGGAAATCATCATTCTTTGTCTGAATGTTTCGGCGTGAAACAGAAGGTCGAATTTGCTTCATACTACTAGAGGCCAAGAACATCTAGGAAATAGATCGATATACAGAAACGACGTATGTAACAGTTGAAAACGAATTCATTGACTACAAATTATAGATACTCAATATAGGAAATAGACTCGGAAATAGATGAAACTTCATCTTAAATTATCGATTTTGCGCCCAATTCAAAAAAATCTATCATTCCCTCATATATTTTGCTTTACTCAGCTTCTTATTAGCTTGATTATTATTTGAAATAAAATGTGAGCTATTAGTATCAGATTTAGGAACTAGGTGAGGTACCTACATGTTGAATGACTGAGTATCTTCTCACCAGAAGTAAATCAGAGAAGAAAACCAAAAGATTAACAAAATTTGTGAAAACAAAAAGTTAACTGTTTAGCCATTTGAGAAGGATTTGAAGTACCGATCGTATATCATCGTTTCATTTTGGTGTGAATATTGTTCTAAAAAATTGTTGTTCTAAAATTGTTCGTTTTCGTTAACCAGCTGACGAACGTCAACCCTCAGAAGTCGAAACTTGTGCGAGCAATGGATCAACGAGGCCTTACCTTTATTATATCTTGAATTTCAGATTTTTAAGGGCGCCTGAACATGAGGAAAAGAAAACATATACATGCACCGCTTTCCCCAATTTTTTGTCCATAGGTGAATCAAAGAAAGATAAGAACGACAATGAAAAGAAAGTGATTAGGTAAGTAGCTGAAGTGAAGGTTTTAGCCCAGAGATAGCTGACAAGATAATTGAAATATGTAAATTCAGGGAGTCACTTCGTAAACATTCGAGTTTTCTAAAAGATGAGGGTAGTAAAAAGTTTGTAGTAATCCCGCATGAACCTCAGTACACTGGAAGATCTGGGGCCTGTTTCATGAAATTACAAGTCTTGTAGCTACCAGAGAAAGACAATGCAGGTACATGTAAAAAACGAGTAAAAAACAATTATTTATCATCGTCTTCCTTTGTATTTCTCTTGTAGCTACAAGACTTGTACGTTCTTGAAACAGGCCCCTGAACATATAGTTGATGAAGTAAATATGAAAATTGGATATAAAACTCCTTTTAAACTAAAACAGCTCCTTGGTGTGCCACACCTTTTTTTCTCTTGTGGAATATTTTATTCGATTTATATACGGACACTCGTTATACCACGGTAAATAATTGAATCGAACTCGAACCCAGTTGATAGACTCATTATTTACACACCCTCTCAATAGATTTCAAACTTGGCAACAAATCGTCTGATTTCACTGCAATTTTAAGTTCCATCATCCGTTCGAATATGAATACCTCAACAGTATTGGCAGAAATGTGATCACCACGTACATTCGCATTTATTGGGTAGAATAAGCAAGTCTGCTCACGCTGGCCAATCGGATTCAACTGCAATCGACTGGTGGAATTCGCGCTACAGTGTCGGAGTTGTCTTTTGTTTCAACGCCTGTGGTGTGTACATATATGGTATTTTGAAGTTAAATTTTTTTCAAAATGTCAAGTACTGATACATCGGAAGAAACTTGTATCCCTACAGTCCACCTAGAAAAAACCCAAAAAACTGCACCTTAGGAAAAATAATATCGGTCGTTCTTTAGTGCGACTCTGTACAGGCAGCTTTGTCTGAGAGATAACGTACACTATGCATGATAATGATTTGGAGCTCTCCGTTGCTTGTATTAGACGGAGAGCCAGAGCCCAAAAAATTATCTGGATTTACTAAGCCTGTTTTTTTTTTATGGCTTATTGCAGTGGTTGTGTACACAAACATACTGCGGTCAGTCAGGCGAAACTGAGAACAGGTGTCTCAGGTACGCTATCGAACCTGCCGTATCTGCCGAGGTAATAAAACGAATTTAATAAAGCTGAAAATCGTTATACAGATTGTATATTGCATATACATAAGTGGTACGACAGTCAGTCAGCTGAATATGGGGACGGAGCTGGTCAGTCGGTCGCAATGTATGTACAAAAAATAAATACGGTGCAATTAATTTACTACACTTAAAAATTTTTGTGAGGGTATTGAATGCTATATGAAACATAAAAAAAAATGATCAGTTATCGATTTTGCGGGACAACGCCCGTCAGTCAGCAAAAATAGAAATGAAAATTTCGCGCGCGCGCTCGGCCTTGAAAGAGATTTTAAATCAGAGTATCGGCACAGCTTAACTATAAGCTGTGGTATCGGACTGAGCACAGGTATACTCGCATGTAAGAGACCTATCTTGCTTGAAACATGTCTGCTAGTGTACGCGTCCCAATAATTGACAACAATTCCGGCAATTATATCGTATGTCGCAAAAAACATTCGAAAATTTTTTCTGTAGAGATTCCTGCACTGACACCTCTCGGAAATAGTTCTGACAAGTGGCAGCCTATTAACCTACTGTGTAGGGATAGTTGAGTCTGGTCTGAACCTATTTTCCCTCAGATGATTTGATTCGTATCCAGTTTTCAAGTGTATTCACCGTCTATGGAGAAAGAACATGAAACAAGTGTACGAGTTACATGCAACTTGCCTCATGGGATTCAGGTTTACTGAATAGATGGAATGCAGTAAAAATAAATTGTCTGGTGAACTCAAATTGCACCTTGAAACTGCGGTTTCAGAGTATACAATTTCGTTCCTTAGTTTTCTTGGTTTGTAACCTATTCTAATCTGAAGAAATGAGATTGAATATCGGAATTCATACAAGTGTAGAAGGGCAGATTTTTGATCTACCCCCAAAAGTTGCTGCGCCAATGGAAAAATAGTGCTTTCTGGATAGAACAAGTCCAGTTACTCAGCAACTTCTCGTCATCTCGAATTTTGCCTATCAAAAAATAATAAGAACTAATATACCGTGTGTCACAGACTCTGGGTACACCCCCGTTTTCTCCTTTGCTTCTTTAGCTATACTTCTGAAATTTGGAACATTGAATATGCTCACTGAGCAGCATTTCTCGACATATCTGAAAGAAAAAAACAACTTCCAATTTTTCCGGAAATGGCATCAACTTTCGATTCTTGAATGGGACACCCTGTATATTGTTCCATGATCGTTTAGGGATGATCATGAGGAATCCAACGATACCAGGTTTGATGATGTTATCTCCAATGACTGCGGAGATATCGCCATTTATTTTATTCATAAGCTCAATGAGTGGGAGAGAGAATTGGATTGACCCGCCAGAAAAGTTTCTCTCTCCTACTCGTTGAGCTTATGGATAAAATAAATGGCGATATCTCCGCAGTCATTGGAGATAACATCATCAAACCTGGTATCGTTGGATTCCTCATGATCATCCCTAGCCGATCATGTAACAATATACAGGGTGTCCCATTCAAGAATCGAAAGTTGATGTCATTTCCGGAAAAATTGGAAGTTATTTTTTTCTTTCAGATATGTCGAGAAATGCTGTTCAGTGAGCATATTCAATGTTCCGAATTTCAAAAATATATCTAGAAAAACAAAGGAGAAAACGGGGGTGTACTATGAGTCTGTGACACACGGTATATGAAAACACTTATCGTTGGAGTTTCAGAAACTAGATCTGTTTCCGTTCTCAAAACTTATACCAAAATTCCTGTTCAAATGCAAATATCACTTGCTTGACAATTCTGATCGTGAGAGCGAAATGAATGAATTTGATGATTCGGAGCAAGAGTAAATTAAGCAAATATTAGTTGTAATAAATATTATCTAGTATTATATGATAACTGTTATATATTGTTATATTATTATTACTAAATGGCCTACTTACTTATTTCGTTTATTAAATAGTAAAGAAAAAAAGAAAAAAGCAAACCGCCACCTGCGACGCCAAGCCCGCGCGAAATTTTCATTTCTATTTTTGCTGACTGACATGCGTTGTCCCGCAAAATCGATAACTGATCATTTTTTGTATGTTTCATATAGCATTTAATACCCCCACAAAAATTTTTAAGTATAGTAAATTAATTGATTCTTGGGTGTTTTCCGGGTTTACGTTCTTATAGTAAATTAATTGCACCGTATTTATTTTTTGTACTTACATCGCGACCGACTGACCAGCTCCGTCCCCATATTCAGCTGACTGACTGTCGTACCAGTTATGTATATGCAATATACAACCTGTATAACGATTTTCAGCTTTATCAAATTCGTTTTATTACCTCGGCAGGTACGGCAGGTTCGATAGCGTACCTGAGACACCTGTTCTCTGTTTCGCCTGACTGACCGCAGTATGTTTGTGTACACAACCACTGCAATAAGCCATAAAAAAAACAGGCTTAGTAAATTCAGAGATTTTTTTGGGCTCTGGCTCTTGGTCTATATGGACAGAGTATAAGTGAATGAGAAGGTATTGTATTGCCAAACCTTCATGGAAGTATTCATTTCAGGTTTTATTGAGGACAACAAAAAGGAGGAATCAGATAATTGGATCCTGCTTGGCAAAAATAAAAATATTTTATGATGATTACTTTGCGAATATTCCTCAACCATGGATTATATCATTTGAGCTTATCGAACTCGTTTAGGGTTTATATGGTCATCGACACCAAAATAGAGGAAAAAGTAGTGAAATGAACCCGAAACAAAAGAAGAATTGAAAAACAGAAGATTTGATAATTCACCAAATCAGTTATCAATAATTCAAAAATTAATACATTAGCCAAATCCGTCAAGCTATAAAAACCTGTTTCAAAGAGCATCGCGCACACATGAGATACGGAAAAATAAAAGAGTCCACTGTCGCTTTACATGCTCAGGACAAAGATCAGAGGATTGGCGAAAGCAGTCTGAAACTACTTGAAGATGTACATGACACAAGGCTACTGGATACATTCGAGAGTCTAGAAATAGCAGAATGCAAAAATGATATGAATGGTGACAAATGTCCTCTCCCTTCTAGCATGCTTCAATCAATCAGAATAAATAGTAGTTAACAGAAGACGCCCATATCGTACCAAGAAATAACGTCGCAGACAGTTTTTGCACCACCTAAGATTTTAAAGCATATAAATAACCATAGTCTTTGGATTCAGAATAATAATTTTTTATACTGAAGATGCTAACCTTGATAACGAAATGCGTGTCGGGTGCAAATAATAGCACTTTGATGTAAGGGTAATTGATCTCTACAAAAAGTTTGGCTGAGATTTGACGAAACAATGTTCAACATAATGATACAGGAGATTGTAGTATGTTTTGTGTTTGTCAAAAATCTTTCAGAAATACAGGGTGTAACTGAATAAGTGTAAAACATTTAAGGAGGTGATTCCTCATCGAAAAAAAAATTGGATCTTTCATATAAAGAAACTTCATTGGACCATCCCTTGTTAAGATACAGCCCCTTGAAGGTGGTACATGCAATTTGTATGACAATATTTTTCACAAGCAATGAAAAAGTTACAATATTGAAATTAACCTGACGTTTTGTATTACCAAAAAGACAATTAGCCTGTAATTTATTTGGTTTACCCCATGGTTTTAAGGGGTGGAAAACGCAACCCCTAAAATTTATTTCCAATGTAACTTTTTGTCTTATTATTTGTTCACCATTCAAAAATTTGTTTCCGATAGCCTGTTCCATTCTAAATAGAAATTTCTCTCGGGTTTTTTGCCCAAAATAAACTAGTTCGCAGCAAAAAATTATTTTACGAACAACTACACAGATACGTCGTCATAAATGCGAACTGGATTTATTGTTATTTTGTAGTTAGTACCTGCATTAAACGATTGAAGGGTAATAAATATAACTAATTCAAACTTTTTCAGTGCTTGTGAAAAAAATTGTTATACAAATTTTATGTACCCCCTTTCAAGGGGCTGTATCTTAACGAAGGATGCCCCAATGAAGATTCTTTATATGAAAGATCCTATCTTTTTCTCGATGAGGAAGCACCTTCCTAAATGTTTTACCCTTATTCAGTTACACGCTGTATATTTGATCATTAGAAATAACTCCACGTTGAATGTGACATCCGTTATGACATTTCCATTTATAAGAGAAAAACAAAAAAAACAGGATAATTCACTTACTTTATGTCAGATGGGCATTCACAAACGTTAAAAGAGAAGAGTAATTTTTGATCCTTCTCGGGACAAACGTCTCATCGGAATAAAAGCAAATATTTCACGGTTATAATCCTCCTGTTTACACCATTTTTCCCTCAGAGGAAATTGGGATATTTACCCGGGAAACTACTCCTGACGTGAAGTTAGTCACACTACATCCTTTCTGTCGACAACACGTTTTTATCGACGTTTTTTTCTTTTCGGGCGTATATCCGGTACATTTAACGAATTTTGTTGGCTAAGGTTGATACTGGGATCGAATGAAAGAAAATATTGCTCTTATTACGAGGCAATGAAAAGGAAAACAGAAATAAACCGAATGAGTTTTTTGTTTTCCTCTCCATTTGTTCCGATATAGATGATGTCTGTCTTCTATTTGTGTCTGCTTGTTTTGGAGATAGGCATTGAATGATTGCACTCAGATATGTGGTTTTTATAAGATTCAATATAAGAAAGTCAGTGGGGCTTAGCAGCTCTTGCTGTTCATCAATTGCTTTCCGCAATTATCAGACAACTGTATAGCATGATCGTGAAAACCAGTGTGGGGAGGCCGAAATCTTTGAAATTTCTTAGTTCAATTAGAGGTCGAAAGAAAGCACAGTTCCCATTCCACCGCACAGCAATGGGGGCTTCATTCGTGGACCTCCAACGTCTCACTCGGGGTGATATGGGGGCCTCAAAAATCAATGTATGCACGTTGAACGTCAGGGACATTCACAAATGCATTAAAAACAAGAGTACCAATGTCAGTGTCACAAATAATATCCTCGTACCGTCTACGGACGAAAATTATTAGCACGTCCGCCCGTTAGTTATCACAGCAACAACAGAGCTGGAAAACACACTTCAAATTCCAATAAAATCTTTTGCGAAAGATGTTTCACTTCTGTAAAATGTGTACACCAAAGCAGGATTTTTAGTGGATTTCAGGATTTCTTCAAGGATTTCAGGTGGGATTTCATCATGGATTACAACCAGATTTCTACTGCATTTTGTACACCGGATTTCCGAAGTGAAACACCCTTCGCCTTTCTGGTAAACTATTGTGACGAAGTGGAATATTTCGAAGAACAATACCTTCTTTCACATCGAAATGAAATCGTGAAATAATTTGAACCTTTTGTGAATGTGTTGATGAATTCATTGACTTCACAGATCCCAAAGGATATTTCTGATTTTGTGAATTTTCAAACTGCTGCCATTCCAAGGAATTTGTGGTTGAAGTGATATTTCAGAGGAATCGACATCAGTATAAATCACACTGAGTGTTGTTCACTACTCAGAGAATTTTGGTAGCGATTAATATGTGTGAACCATTCATTGAACACTTGGAATGATTTCCACATGACTTTCCCTTTCAAAATGGAGTCGAGTCAGTGTGGAAAACATTGAAATGGGAGATGGTGTGAAGGGTAGATTCTTTGTTGGCGAATGACGTAATTATCATGTTTATTTCTCTGCGCTTGAAAAATTGAAGAGGTTAATATACATTACAGACAGACCCATACCCCATTACCCATCAAACAATCATCATCTACCATTACTATTATTATATAATTCATGATTTTAAAATATTTCACTTCTAAAATAGCAACTTAATTCTTTTGAATATTCTTTTTGAAATTGTCATTGAATGATTCGAATAATTATTTCGTATTAACTCATAACACGGACAGTCTTGTGGTTCTTGGTTCAATTGTTAATAGATACATGAAGCCCAACTTTGGTAGACGGTTTATTGTTACCCTGTTATTATTCATGTTGTCACTTAGTGTTATTATTACTTATTAATCACCTTTATGAATAAATAACACCGTTGTACAGGCTCAGCCTTTGTGGTTTTCACTATTAATTTTACCAATCTGGCATTTGTTTGTGTAAAAAAACTATAGTACTTCTATGGGAGAAAAAGTATTATTATTATATTCCTCTGCGCACCGGAATATAGAAAGTGTTTAGAACGTCGCAACATCAGATCTGAGAAAAGTACCACTCTCGAAAAGGGTTATCAATGATATCATATTGCCAAGGATATTACTAAAATTCAATAGACAAATATAATTAAACCAAAACCGAATGGATACGTATACCGTTTTTCCTCGAAAAAAATATTCAATTCCTTAGACTTAGACTATCAATTTTTCATTCCTTTCTTCAAGCCAGCAATGAGACGTGACCGGTGTTATTATTTATATGTTCAACAAATATGTACTTGTTTGAAGAATATATTGGAGAACTAATTGCAAAAGTATTGTGTCTGGTTGACAATCTCTGACACACAAAATATGATTCTTTGTTTTTAGTCCAGTCACAAATACAAATAATAGAAAGAGAGTCAAGTATGTAACATGTCCCCCTTTAAGTTTCAGAAAACGAACATAAAAAATCTTTATATTTCGAAGAAGGTCTTCTCAGTCTCTTCTCCCTTATTCTTCTCTCTATCCCACCGCTGCCACCATGTTATATGTTCAACAAATATGTAGTTGTTTGAAGAATATATTGGAAAACAAATTGCAAAAGTGTTGTGTCTGGTTGACAATCTCTGACATACAAAATATGATTGTTTGTTTCTAGTCCAGTCACAAATACAAATAATAGAAAGAGAGTCAAGTATGTAACATATTAGCCATATTGCCAATCACAGCATGGCATCTTATTTCATCCTACAGATCCTGCAATACCGTATCAACCTGCCTAGGGTCTTACACAACCGTATCTTAAGTGAAGATTCACGCAATTGATTCATGTGCTGGGAGATTGGTGGAATTCATTCTTACTAATAAATCAATGAATATTCATTTCTAAAAGTCAAACGGCTCTGAATGCCCTTTGTTCTCACCGAGTAATGTCCAAACTGGTAATTGACCTGCCAGAAAAGACTTTTTTCAATAGGAATACTCGAAAAATTGTTTCCGGTCTGGATTCCGGGTCATGCCGGCCTGGAAGGCAACGAAGCGGAGCACCACCCTGCAAGGGAGGGCGCTGCGAGTGATGATATTATCGTACCAGAACCCGTCATTGTCATTACACCATGTAACTTCAAACAAATATTGAATATGAGCATATCTGCCTATAAAGCGGAAGGCCGGGGTTCGAATCCTCGCCGGGCCACCGTGCTGGGTAATCGCACGTTCAAAGGTAAGGCCTCGTTTATCCATTGCTCGCACAAGTTTCGACTTCTGAGGGTTGACGTTCGTCAGCTGGTTAACGGAACGAACAATTTTTTTTGGAACAATACCTGGACTGTAAAACGAGTCTCAGACTTCTGGCAAAATTTACCAGGATTGGTCCATCCCGAGGCATTTTATGAATCCTTCGATGTATGACACCACATTTTTGTTAGAGTACAGCGGGGATGATCTTTGCTGTCTAACAGACTTTCTCATGCCCACTTGCACCGTTTCCATCTAATCTGCTGTTAAATAAACCTAGGATTATATTCTTAACTGTAGATTTTGTTCAATTTCCTTGCATCGTTGTTTTTGAAAGTACAGTTCAATTTAATCCTTACATTTGGGGACTTTTGTTAAACTTGGTATTCCTGAGTTATTGGCTAACTTCGTAGCCTAGCCGCTTTGTTTACTTTCAAAATTATCGGGTGATGATGTGATGTCCAAAAATTTTTATTTAATAGTTCTGTTCGGTGTGCTGCTAGTTTCACTGCTGGAGCGTTTGTATTTGATTAGTACTCCTACCAAAACTTCAAGAATTCAGTGAATTCACATAATTGGTTCTCTAAGGAGATGGCAACTACCAATGAGAAAATGATAAAAAGTGGCAACTTTTCAAATAATGAGAAAATGTTTTTGATAAATCTTGTAGCCAAGTACCAGAATATCGTTGAAAATAAAAAGACTGATAGAGTCACCAATAACGAGAAAATAAAAGCATGGGAAAACATTTGTCAGGAGTTTAATGCAGTCTCCCCAAGGAATAAGTTCAGAAATAAAGACGTTTCAAAGTTTCTTGGGCAGTAGTAGGTAACTTCACGAATCTGGGATATAACCGAGCTATTGCTCGAGACAGCCTTGACACTATTCTGCTAGCTGTGGATTCATGTATACCCATGAAATCTGCTACTGCTGCCAGGTGACCAGAGCTGGCGTAAAATCTTAATGTTGTCAGTAGTTGATTTATCGGGGAAACACTATTGTTACTAAAACGTAAAATAATGTATATTGATACAAGTAATATATTTCTAGCACTGTAAAGAGGGTTTCAAACGTAACACAAAACCCATCAGAATTGATTTTTGGTACACAGGCAGTCTTTGAGGAGAACTTCAAGAAAAAAAATTGTTCTGCATGCATGGCACCTATTGAAAATGAGGAAAATTGTCGGGTTGTCTCGGAATATCGGTATTGCATCAATAACTTCAAAAATTCGTTTTTTTCAAAAATTGCTTCCTTCAACACTATAAACCATAGCTTTATGAATTTGAAGTTATTCAATTGAGAATCTTCTCTTTCTCGGGGTGAGTTTTATTTTTTGGTTGGTAATCTAAGGTCGGTCTTATTCTGAAACTCCAAGCGGCAACTTCCTACCCTTCACAACACGCCGTGCGTATCAGGCATCATCTGATAGTCGAGTAGACCGTGGCGCGTAAATTTGGGCCGACTCAGTTCCAGAGATGAAAATTGTTAGAATTTTCATCAAAATACCGTTCAGCCAACGAATTTTCGACCAGAAACAAGGGAGATATAGATATTTTGGTCGAGCGTCGGGGTGAACCTTATTTTGTCTCGAGTTTTTCGCGCGGAAATATGAAAAAATATCAAATATAGCTCATCAATTCTTATAGGAAGGAGTTTTAAAAAACATGTGAACACCTGTTTTATGAGGCTTTTCACGATCATTAAGTTTGTTCCTATACATTATATCGAAATTTTCTACCTCTACCAATACAGATTTTCCGAGTTTTAACGGAAATTTTCCTTATTTTCCAAAGGTTTCGGCGTACAGAATTTTTTTTCTTCTTGAAGTACCATTCAAACTTTACCCGTGTACCATAAATAGTTTTTATTGGATTTATACTGTCAGTTTTTAATAGCAGTTTGAGTAATGCAGAGCCTGGATTATTCAGCTCACATGTCGTTTGGATATTCAATTTCCTCTTCAATGAGTTCCAGTACTCGAATAACAGTCCCTTTTATGAGTCGAAATCTTTAAAAGAATGTCAGGTCATCCATTTCTTCGAAGTAATGATGCCTTTGATACATTTTTCGGGGAAATCCTAAATCTATCACATCCAAAATGTCTAAATCATCCTCTGAAATAATTTCTTCGAAAAAATCCATTTCTAAATCATCCATTTTTTATGATTTGATTTAAAAACTCCCGAAAAAATCTGATACTGTCACAAATTTGAAATTTGCTTTTATCTCATTGGTTAGAAACAATAGATTAATTTTAATCCTTATTTAAAACCCTCACATTTGACACTAAGCTCAGTTTAATTTACGCTGCAAGAAAAATGTATCCATAAAACCTAGATTAACCATTAAACTTTAGTTAAGTGAAACGGTGCAAGTGGGCATCAGAGGCCACATGAGTCCGAATCATCAGATGACTGTTGGAAGATCCGGCATGCCGTCTTTGTTTAGAATATGATGAAACATAAAAAATTGAAATTAACATAGAGAAATATTACATATTGGTTTCTAACATCAATATCAATTAACAATATTGCTCCATTGCTCGCACAAGTTTCGACTTCTGAGGGTTGACGTTCGTCAGCTGGTTAACGAAAACGAACAATTTTAGAACAACAACAAAAAACAACAATATACTATCATAGAATAAAAAAGTATACATCACTTAACAGTGTTTTAGGTAGTTAACTTTATGTTATATCACATCGATTAAGTCTACAATGTGTTTATCATATTTTACTCAAGGAATTTTATATTTATTTCGATATAAATGCGATACTAATACTATAAATCAATAAAAAGAACACGTCAGTTGGCATTTTCAAGAATATTTCCAGCATGGCATCCAGTCGGAGCAGTAACATTCTTGAAAATGTCAACTGAGATGTTGTCGAGACGTTTAAACTCAATAAAATGAAAACAAACAGATAAACTGCCTACATCCCAAACTCAACCATCTGTGAAATCCTCACTGTAAATATCTCGAAAACGATCAACTCCAGCGTTGTTGAGGAGTTGTACCTTTTTTAGTTGGAAAAGGTGTGGAAATTAGGTTTTTTCATGAGAAGTACCAAAAGTTTACTGTCAAAAAAATTGGGGAAATTTGAAATTATTAACGACAGCGTACGCAGCGCCCTCTAGATGTTACATGAAAATCAATACGAAATTATGACTTCCCACGTCAAAAAAACCCTGGGTACCGAATTCCGTGCAAATAACTTATTTTTTGCAAGAGTTATTTTCAAAAAGCGACTTTTTAGACTTTTTTCCTAAAATTGTCTCAGGAATATAGCAACTTGAGACCTGCGGCGCAATGAAACAATGAGAGGTGTGCACCGGCTTAGCGAAGATTAGGAAATGACCATAAATTCCGAATGAAATCGAGTGCTCGAGCTTTGTCTGCTAAGTTTATCATGGCTTGCATTGTCGAGCGTACGAATTTGCATACAAGTGGCTTTTCTACAAAAAAAGTGAGAAACACTTATTCTTTGTTCGAGTCGAGAAATGGTTTGATGAATATCTCACGCGTTGCTTGTACAGGAAACTCATGAGAATGAGTGCATATTGGCTTGATATCACGTAATGATAATTTATCTGATTTATCAATTTCCAAGAATAGATTTCTAGTTCATCCCAAATGAATTGCTTCAAAATGACAAACATATTTGCAGCTGATCAGGTATTAACCCCAAAATAACTGTTCCAATGAAAATTGATATACAGTACATACATATCAAGTCAAGCCTGATATTGAGTATGAATCTTCCGTGCGATGAAAAACACTACTTCAAACAATCAAACAAAATATAAATTACATCCAATTTTCATGTTACATCACGAGGCAGAGATTGTAACCTACGAAGGAGTTCAATGATTTAATTTCGAATGGGCGTCTATTGAATCTCACATATCCATATTTTATCCAATTTTATTTCATTTGAATAGGAATAATACTCTGTGAGTTGTACCTATTATCCATTTTAAACAAAATACTTTTTCCTCGGAGGCAACTATTATACAGGATGTTATGTAAGTACGTGACTTATACTTGCTGATAATCTATTTTCAACAAAATACATGTTTTCCTTCGAGGCAGCTATTATACAGGGTGTTATGTAACTACGTGGCCAAACTCAAAGGGGTCACCCTTCCAGTAATTCTATGAACATAGGTCCGGTAATTTGTTTTCAAGATACAGGGTGTCAACATCTGTAAAAGAAATAGATATTTCCTGAATATCTCAATAATCATTCAGCCTATAATTTTCAAATTTGGCAGTGAGTAACAAGCCGTGATATTGATGAAAAAAACTGTTACATTCCTGAAGCGGGATTCGAAGGCCGGAACTCATCGGAGAGGGATGCTGGGTAAAAGAATTTTAAACTGAAAATTGTATAATACAATCCTTTCGACAGTTTAGAGGGATGTGAAGGTGATCACTACAAGCTTACGGTCCAGAAGTATACTTTTGGTTAACAGTGATGAGGTAGGTAACCTTGGTTCGTTCTAAATTCATCAATTGATTACAGACTCCCCTTCAGCATCCAGATTGTACCCTTTGTTGACTGCGACTGATTCACTTTGGTTCCTGGGTTCTAGTCTGGTACAAGTATATGAGGAAAGATCTTACATGTTATGGATTGTACGAATAACCAAGTCGGGCATGGCCCAGCTCTTCAGGTTGACTGACAGTCATTCGATATCTGACGTTAAGCAACGCTGAGCGCGGTTAGTACTTGGATGGGTGACCAAGTAATACCGTGTCGAAAGCCCGTAAAGCTGCAGCAAAATAGCATATCATAGCTCGCAGGCGATATATCAATGAGCACAAAATATATCGAGGATATGCAGTCCCTCGGAGGAGACGTAATGCCGTCGGTCGCGAGTCCATGGATGTTGAGCTCGTTAAAGATCCCTACCTCGGTTTGGAATACCAGAGGGAAATTTCCGGTTGGGGGAAGGGTGCTCACCGGCATCGGTGATTGGCCTTGGTAGTGGAAATAGGACGACGTTAAATGAAGAAATAAAGAGAAATAACCGAGTCGAGCTGCCAGCAGTACGATACGGGATCTTCGTAAGTGGTTCAGCCAAACAGTAGCACTGTTTCTCAAAGATAGCCTGCTCCTGGAGTGATATGTATGTCTTCGAAAAAATGAACAAATGACAGGCAGATTTTTGTTCTAGGCTTCCTTCCATAGGCAAAATAAGGAATATTGAGGTGTGAATTCGGACAAATTGGCATGTCCCTTTGCTTATACTCGAAGAGAGGGTCCTTACCGTAGATGATGGATGGCCTTATTAATGAAAACCGAGGTATATTACAAATATCCCCAAGACAGTGGGTAATTTATGTCTTCAGGTAACAAAATGATATTATTTGCTCGTGTTTTCTATTTTGGTTTATAGAATCCACAAATGTGTTGAGCTGAAACACCTGCTCAGGAAAAGATAACCGAAACTTCTGCTAGATAAGAATCAAAAGTGAACCATTTTTTCCCTTGAGATCAGGATTTTTGTTCCAAGGTCGAGTTTATCAGTATCAGAATACCCTAAAGAACAAGGAATTTGACAATAAGAATGAATCAACTGAAGGAATGATTAGTTATACAATGTGGTTGCTGTGAATTTATTGTACAGAAGAATTGTACTCAGTACCGGTATTAAATGAAATTCATTTATTGGTATATATTTTGTGTAATATTAAAATGAATATACTCAAATATTAAACGTTTCTTGGTATTTTATATTAGATAGTACATGGAACCATAACAAGTGCTATTAAGGTGTAAAGCTGATTTGGCCATAACTAGAGTGTAATTATAATGTCCAGTGGCGTGTGAACAATAACCAATTCAACATTCAATTAGGTAGGCAAAATAAATTACACGTTGCTTCCTGAAATTTTTCACTATAGAGACCTGAGTGCAATGAGTTCTCTCCGGTTTGTTAGAGAACAGATTGAAAATATTCAATTTTCCAATACATCCGGCTGAGCGTTGGACACTATCTATGTTTAGCTCTAGTTTAAAAACAGCAGAGAAAGGTGGATAAAATTACTTCGAAAATATACACTTTCGTTGTTTTTTTCTGCACCAGAATCCCGCTAACAGGCCTCAGCATTATTATGTGATTATGCTGATAATAATAATACGACTGAAATAAGACAAAGCAATAATTAACTCTTAAATTAACACTCACTGTTAACAAATCGAACCTCCGTTTCACTCACGGATCCCTTCATCAGATTTCATGTCTTCGAGTGCGACCACGAAATTAAATCGTTTCGATTGCCACCGACTTCCATTAGATCGTTCACCCCTACGAATTTATTTTCGAGGCATCCCCTTGGAACACGTCACTCCGTATCAGCAACGCCTTCATCAGTGGGTTAATGAGAAACCGAGAGTCTAAAGACCTTGATTAAGTAACACTGCCACACTTTATCAAACCCGGATGTGGGGAGGGTCAGCTAACATGGTCGAGAGGATGTTTCCTCGGGATGGTGTGTCGAAAGTTGTGGGAGGGTTGCGTTGATAGTGGAGATTTGGGGAGAAATGAGGCGGAATACATTCGCCAATGATGTACGATTATATTTCCGGATTGATATATTCAGAAACTTCTGAAGAATGGGAATATTGGAATGAAATAAATGAAATTCTCACTGAAAAATTAGCCTGAAATTGGTATGCATGTGTGCTCATCCCAATAACTGAAATTCAATTCCGGAAATTTGTTTTATAAAAAACATTTGCAGGAATTTCTGCTATGGAGAATTCTGAAAACCTTCCGTTAGTCCAGAAAATGAAGCATTTTGGCTCGCATCACGGATTTACTTGAAATTTTCACAGAAGGTAGGGAATGGCTCAAGGATTATTTTCTATATAATGCCGCTGTACGCTAGAGCCTTGGGGGTGGTTGCCACCCCATGTCGGGGGTGGAAATTTTTCATTACATTTTAACTGTAGGAATCGACGGAAAAAGTAGTTCTAAGAAAAACCTGTTTCATAGGTTTTTTTCGTAAAACTAATATTTTTTTGATTTATTCGAAGTTGAAAGCAACATTTTTTTGACGAAAAAATCGATTTTTTCAAATGTTTTTTTGTGAATAACTCTTAAAATATGCATTTCATCAAAAAAGTTTGGAGAGCCAAATTGTAGCTTTTTAAAAACAAAAACAATGCTTTTTTTATAATTCTTCTACGAAAAATACGAACTGAGATACAGCAAATTAATGCTTAGCTTTTTTCGGCAAATGTATAAATTGGTAGATTTAAAGCGAAATAACGAGAAAGATTTGCATTTTCCGGAGAAAGCTCATGGAATCTTTATTGAAGTATTTAATTAGAGCTTTCAACCAAATAAAACAAATTTCTCTAGCATGAAAATTGACCGACTTTTGACCAAAATAAGATCGGTAGGTACCCGCTTTATTCTACGAAAAAAATCTATGAAAACAACCCCCAAAGCACCCCCTAATTAAAATTGATCGCCACCCTTCTGTGATTCTCTTTATATATGTACTATTAATACACCCATGACGTTTGACCAATTTGAATTGTGTAATTTTAGAAAAATTGGAGTTTAAAGAGAAAACGATTTTTTTCAATTTCGTGTTTTCAACCCTTTTCTTAAAAATACCTCCCAAAATACTAAAGATACGACGATATAGTACTAAATTGTAGCTTTTTTAATGACAAAATTTTTCCTGTGTGCCGATTTTTTGTACAGTGAATATTCGGCGTGATATAGCCGTTAAACACCTACATTTACGATCGAACGTCACCTTATTCAAGCGCTTTAAACTCTTCTCATTTCAAAATCAAGGGATCTTGAGTAATTCAATTCACATAGTCTTATAGCTCTTGAAAAGTGCTACAAAATCGTTTGTGAAAAAATCTTTCTATCACCTAAAATGAAGGAGCTATGCTAAAAAACGATTTTTTTTGAAAAATTCTAATTACCCGCTTCGGAGCGTAGTAATCATAACCGGTATATTCGGCCGTTATACGTTATTTATTTTATTTATTTATTTATTTACGGGTGAACCCCATTTTTTGTTTACAATAAATGATGTAGCACGAAGCTTATAATCTACTATTTATCTTATACTACTACTAATTTTAAATTACATTTGTGTACAACAAAGACAATAAAAACAAAGACAAAATTAATTTATACATACTTATATGACTGAACGGCGAGATATTTCTTTCTTAAAAGTATTTTCATTATCACAGAAGAAATTGATTTTATCACAGTAGTTATTTCCCAGTCTCAACATTTTAGATAAAGGAGAATGATAGCCATAGTTGGTTGAGTGATATGGTGTATTAAAAAGCTTTATTTGTCTAGTGGACCTCTGCGGAACGTTGAAATGAATAAGAGATAGGATTTCCGGACAATCAATGAGACCAGACATAATTTTGAATAGATAAACCAATGACGCAGTTATTCTTCTATCCTCAAGACTCGACAAAGATAATAAACTCATCACTTCATTGTAATTGTATTCACCTCTGACCAACCCTAGTTTGTATGCAATGATCCTTAGAAATTTATTTTGAACATTTTCTAATTGTTGTATATATTTGAGGTAGTAGGGACTCCAGATGATGGTGTTATACTCTATGATAGGGCGTACTAAAGAGCAATATAAAACTTTCGTGGTAAAAGGAGAAAGGTTACTTGATGATCGCACAATAAAGCCGAGCATTTTTAGAGCTCTTACAGAAACTGAATTAACATGATTGTTAAAACAAAGCTTGGCATCTAACAGTATACCCAGATCTTTACACTCCTGTTTACTTTCCAAAATTTCGTTATTCAAAAAGTAATTGAATTTGATTGGTGATCGAGACCTACTGAACGTCATTGAGTGGCATTTATTCGTATTGAGATGAAGGCAGTTTGCTTCACACCAATCAGAAATGAAATTCAGATCACTCTGAAGGAGAGTAGCATCGTGGACACTCTCTACAACCTTGAACATTTTCAGATCGTCGGCAAATAATAAGAATTTTGAATTAGTGATATTTGCGCTAATATCGTTAATAAAAAGGCAGAACAATAAAGGACCACAATGTGACCCTTGTGGTACACCCGATTTCACAAAGAGAGGTTCTGAAACTGTACTATTTACTCTAACCGATTGAGAACGTCCAATTAGATAACTGCTTATCCATTCTAACATATTGCCGGAGAAACCAATGGCAGATAATTTTTTTATCAATAAGTTATGGCTAACCCTATCGAAAGCTTTTGAGAAGTCGGTGTAGATAGCATCTACCTGCACCGACCTCTCTAGTGCTTGTGTTATATAGTGCTGATAGTACAATAAGTTTGATGCTGTGGAACGTCCAGATGTAAATCCATGTTGCTCTTGTAATATCAAGGGTCTACAAATATTTGTGAGTAAATTGGCAACAAGCTGATCTAAAACTTTTGGAATAGCTGATTGAATACATATTTCCCTATAGTTCTCAACTTTTTTTTTCGAGCCACTTTTATGAATAGGACAGATGAAGCTCTGTTTCCAAGCATCAGGGAACGTGCCACTGATCAGTGATTTATTGAATAGAATGAAAAGAGGAGTTGATAAAGTATATACACACTGTTTAAGGAAAAATGAGGGAATACCGTCTGGACCACTCGAAAATTTTGATTTTAAGTTACATATAGTTTCAAATATTTTTGCTAATTCCAATTCACAAGATGATAAATTCAAAGTTTTATCATATGAAAATTGAGCAGTATCTGGATCTGATTCTACGTAAACTGTAGAAAAGAATTTGGCAAACAAGTCGACTGTACCTGACATATCAGTAGATCTGATGTCATCATAAGTCATTGCATTTGGCATATAACTGGTGTTTTTCTTATCACTGACAAATTTCCAAAAACCTGATGGGTCATTGATTAAATTATTTTCAACGTGTTCTAAATAGGTATCATAGCAAACTTTCGTTGGAATTTTACATTGTGATCTCAGTTGTGTAAATGCCATGTAGTCTTCATTGCGGTTGAAAATCTTGTAATTTTTGTGAATTCGCTTTTTCTCAATGATCATCTGTTTCAGTTCTGGTGAAAACCATTTCGGGAAATTAGACGGTTTGAATAATTTCAATGGGACATATAAGTCAATGGCTTGTTGAACAATCTTATAAAATTCATGTGTTGCTGTATTGACATCTAAGTTTGCGAAAGCACTATTCCAGTTGAATGTTGCCAAAAAATCATTTATTGCCATGTAATTTGAATTTTTGAAGTCATGATAATAATGACTCTCTGAAGGAGACTGTTTGTTGTTACCATTTTTAACTGAAAAAGAAATTGCAGTGTGATGCATGGTGTCATTGAAAAGAGGATCAACAGCAGGAGAGACCACAATATCATGAATTTGAGAAAATAGCAAATCAAGCAATATGCCTCTACTGTTCACTATAGAATTCATTTGATAGAACTGCAAGAAACCAAAAGTGTTAGCAAGGATATTTCCATTAGATGTTGCAGGGCATATAGCTTTCAAACCCAAATGATCATTATCCCAAAGGGTGTCAGGCACATTGTAGTCGCCACACATTAAAAATTTATGATTGAAGTATTTGGAACAAAGATCTTCCACTGATGCACAGTGAGCCTGGTATATATCATTATTAGAATTAGGAGGAATATAAATACAACCTATAATATAGTTATTGTTTTCACTTCTGAGTTCGATATACAATTCTTCATAACAGTTTTCATTAAATGATCAAGCTTAGACTGAAAATTATTTGTAATAGCTATCATTACTCCTCCACCTCTGGTTTTATTTGAAAACCTTTATCTATCAGTTCTATAGATGTTATAGTTCTTCATACCCAATTCATTATCAGAAATTTCACTATTCAACCATGATTCCGTAAACAGTATGATGTTATAGTCAAAACAAAGAGTATTCATTTGCAGATTTCCTAGTTTTGTTCTTAATCCACCCACATTTGTTTAGCGGTTTCAGAGTCGTTCAGCACCACTTTGAGTGGACGGGGTTTACCTGGTATGCTGTTTTTTCCTAGTCTTATTGATTTCGTGATGTGATAATCTATCTGACAATTACTCAGTAAGTCGTTTACCATCTTAGTATCATCCTTAACTTTATCATTGATCATAGTTGCTTCAGATTCTTTCATATTATATATTATAACATTTTTAGATCGTGTTATTCTATCTTCAACTTCAGATAAGATTCCCTCATCATCTTCCACCATTGTTTTCCCTTTTGCTTCCCTAATTTCTTTATACATATATGTTCCACTTTTTTGGAAGACAGAGCAGAAGAAACCTCTGCTCACGTGTATGCGTGTGTGAGTGTGTATTTCGTTGATTTCTCACCAGTGTATTCTAAAGTTCGAAGATATTACAAAAAGTCAATGTTTTTCAAGGGTAGTTCTTACCAAGGGTAGGTTGAAACATTATGAAATTGTATCCTAAAGCATGAAACAATCATTATTCAACTATTTTTACTCATATTTAGGCTTTTGATGTTATTTTTTAATTCTTGACATTAAGGGGTAGTTTTCACCCCTAAAAAACAAAAAGCGTACAACGGCACAATATAGAAAATGAACTAGAGGGTGGAATGAGCCTAATCCCAAATTTTTGTACAAATCGGTGCTGGTCGAAAAAATTGCGAGGTTTTACCATTTTTTCAGCGTCATTTTCTGAACTACGTGTAGGTAATTGAAACTATTTTGAACAAGTTGATTAAAAGATGACTGGGGTAAAATAAAATTATATCAAATTTCAAACCATTATAACAGAACCTAGTACGTCATATTTCAGGAAGAAGTCGAGGTGTGAGTGCTAGATATGAATGTCCATTCAAAAATTATTTCTGGTACTAACTGTAGTGATTCTTGTGTTGGAGCAAGAAACTTTCATTGCAATTATGAAAATAACCAGTTTTATGGCCATGATAGGTTCAAATCTCTAACTGTATTATGTGTGCACCTTCGTGACTATCGAAGAAATTATGTGAAATTGTGTTAGATTGCATTCGATTTCATATGGATTTCGAGTCAATTATCAATGATTCACTGGAACAACCTGAATGTTTCAGCATTTGCCGCTTGTCTCAATGATATATACATCTAGTAATCGAAGTAACACCTGCATATACAATTTTATTTCAATTTCATTTCCATTATATGAACCAAACTTATTGATAACGATATCAACACTAATAATTAGCTTTTATTGCCCAAAGTACCTTTCTATCCTCGACGACAAACTTTACGCCTCAGGAGAGAAATTATGTATCTAATCTTTTCTCTATATTTATTTGTGAGACAGCTGTAACAATTAGTTTGGTGGTTGGTTGGTTCCCTCATCGAATATTTTTATTGACTTGCAGCTCAGAAGCTTATAGTTCTTCTTCACCTTTTTGTTTTTATTTCGAGAATGTACTGTCCGCTTAGTGCCGATGAATCGATTGGGGGACTCTAGTTCAAAATTCAGTTTCAGTTAAATAATAACTCATGAACGAACGCCGGTAACACATATTCATACAAAATTTTGCACTCATCTATTCATTCAGTTTCACTGGTATGCATGTAAGTGTATTGGTTTGTTTAACCGAAGGACAAACAGTCTGTTTCACCGAAAAGCCGTTTACCGTGATGTTCTTTTCATTCAGAGAGTCTCTTACATATCATTGAAATTGGAAGAATGGATACATCAAACATTGAGTATTAACATCATTGGGTCACGTATTGGCAAAAACTACAGTTGAATTCTACAATTATTCTATTACTATGTACCTCTCATGAGAAATCAATGTGAGATCGATTCCTAAAGGTGCTTCCCAGAAGCTTGGATTTCTATTTCGTGCGAAGAAATACTTCACTTCGTGCAAGCTTGTAACGAAGGCACAGAGGCTTGTCTCAGAATTAAGTTTTCATGTATGCTGGGATCAAAACATTCATTGAAACTTCTTGATTTTATTCAGAGAAAGGTAAATCTGTCTTCTTGGTGATTCTTCGCTCACGTACTTCCTCACTTCGTTGGAGCATCTTAGAAGAGTTGAATGGTTGTCTCTCTACTATGGGTAGATATTTTCACTGCCGGTGCTTTTCTGAATTGTCGTCCTCTTTTCACCTTTGGAAGTATCAACACGGATGATTCTATGAGTAAGGAATTCCCACCTCTTCGTTGTGAGCCTGGGGACCTGCCGAACCTACTTGCCCAGGGATATTTTTTTCAACAAAACAGCTGAACCTTAATTGAAGCTCTCCATCTTATTTGTATCTCCACTTTCTGCCACCTATTTCAGTAAAATTTTGTGCGTGATGCAATAATTATTCTCACGAAATTTGAATGTGTTGTTATCGTGATCATTCTAGTAAGGAATTGGGCTATAGAGAATGAAAGTAGCGTGCACAATCTCAAAAATTGTTTTTTATCCTAATGACAATTATCGTTTATAAATGAGCCCTATCTACATCTTATTCTTGAAATTTACGACCTGCAGTTCTCAACACGCAAACGAGAATCACATCGTGCAGAATGTGGGGGTAGGATTTTCCAACGGCGTAACACGGAACCCACGACCCTCAACCACATCAAGAGACTGACAACTGTATTCAGAGGAAAGCTTTTATTTCGACCAAGACGATGTACTTTAGGGTCGAAAAAATTCAGTCCTTTGTTTATACGACGAAAGACCCTTAGTTTAGCAAAAGAGCATTTTTGCAATTCAGATTGAAAACCTCATTTCATACTAGTAGAACCAGTCGCAATCCCTCTACCGATAGTAGGACAATGATAGTCGGGCCTTGTCTTTTATTGTCTGTTGACTTGAATTTTCATGATACCGACACCGAGGACTAACTACTAGGCAGATGAAGAATGAATCTGGATCAGAGATAAGATTCATAATTCAGATAAATGCCAAAATATTTAATGCGATTTCTATTTTCGAAGTGAAAATTCAACTAGACTGTGACCGATTTTGTAAATGATTGCCTTCGCCATGCCCTTGGTAACCTCTGTTGGTCTTTCCCTACAATTTTGGTAGTGATGAAAAATACAGAGCAGTTGTGGGATTCGAGAATCGCGAAAGCAAGATTTCAATGATGAAATTTTTCATTACAATCAAATCCCCCATTTATCGTTTGCTTTTTGTTGTCAAGCTGCACCTGAGTGGAGGAAATAGTATATTGTACAAGTAACAAACAAGAAAAAACTTCATATTTCTCACGAGCGCAGAAATTTGTTGGCACGAGCGGAAGAAAGAAATATGTCATTTTTTCACGCATTGTACACAGTACTTTTTTTACGGTTGCGTTGTTTTCAAGTATTGAAAATCAAAATACATATATAATAACACTTCTATGTCATCAACTCATTTTTATATTTTATTTGAAATAGTAATTAACAGTTATATTCGAAAAATTTTGTGAAGTAATTCTTGGTGGGTTGTTTTGTTTCAACATGTTTTTGGTAATTGAAATATTAGCTGCGGTCGAAGTTGAAGTTGATGGAGAAAAGTACTGAGCTTCCACAGCATTGTTGTGTCCAGGTTCTAATGGCGATGGTGGCTGAATGGATTCTACTATACTCTTTAAAATTTTTATTTTGTCAGCAACATGGCTGGATTTCCAACCCCTATGGCGTTTTAAATTTGAAAGATCTGTCCCTGCATTAACTATAATAGTCGCAGATGACCTTCGGAAATAGTGGCCACTATATAATTCAGGATTCGGTAATTGCAAAAATTCCGCTAGTTCTTTCGCAACGGTGCCAAATTCATTTATCCCCACAGTTCCGTACATTCACTATTTTTGTAATTGAAAAAAAACGTGTTTCATTTGTACGGTAGAATTCTCCTGTGACTGTGAAATTCCTAGGAGCCTTGATTTTAGTATCGGTAGTAAATGGGCCGAATTAAGATCTTCCATGTCATCAATTTTTAATTTTCGAATTTCATCACAACGGCATGTCCCTGTAAGGCCAATAGCTAAAGCAGCCTGAAATCAAAACCAAACATTCATTTTTCGATAAAAATTTAAAAATTTTCAATTCATACCTTCATCAGCAAATACTATTTATCAGGTGAATCTTTTAAAAATTGTTGAATTTCTTCAGAAGTTAATGTTTTTGACTGTTTTGGAGCATATTTTTCAGATTTGCTTCTCAAAAATGCATGTAGTTTTACATATTTTAATATATCAACACAGTTTTAATAATTAAGGTACTCCTCAGTATCGAGTACTGGGACCATAATGTTGATGATTTCAATCAAAGAGACGAGTGCTTTGTCGCAACCTTTCATGTAAGTTGTACAAGATATTGAGAGGAAGTACGTCAAAGCATTGACACATATACTAATTGATACAGTAAGAAACATAACAGAGGTAGTGATTCAAATTTGTACAAAACTGCACTGCACTAAGAAAAATATCATTGTTGATTAACATCCGTTTTCGTTATGATACTCAATATATTTTTGATGGACTAAATTATTGACAAAATTTTACTATTGAATTTTGTAAGTGTAATTTTTATGCAAATTCACTAATATTTATTCAAAATACTTTCACTTTGATACAAAATCTTGTTCTTTTTTCATTTATAGGATTCAAGTACCTGAACACGAAGTGAATGGATTCAGACGCAAATATTCTTTTGAAGTTATGAATTTATTGTTTTAATCAGTTTACCTGAAACCACATCACAAGTGCTATGATGAATTCGATTGAAATGTTTACAATTATCAATTGGTAAACAAAATATCAAATATAAAATCTGTCAATGACAGATTATAATCTGTCAATACCAGATTAAAATCTGTCTATGTCAGATTCAAATCTGTCAATGGCATATTGACAGATTGAAATCTGTCATTGACAGATGTCATGATTAATAAAGTCTCTTATTATTTATAAAGTGATTGTCGACCAACACTGAAGAATGAAGCTGAACTGCATTTAATCATGGAATGAACTGATTATTGTTATTATTGAGGTAGGCCGGTGGTCCAGTGGTCTACGGCGTTGTCGTATATCCGATGAGGCTATTTCATTGCTGGTTCGAACCGCGATCAGGGCCAATTTTTTATAGATGGCTCGTTGCGACAGGCTATTGTTGGCTCCCTAGATACCAATCCTAGTAGGTGGAATATCTTGATCTAATACACCGACCGATCTGGTAGTACTGTAGGTTTTTCTGAGTTCACAGTTGAGATAGCAAATGCTCTACCGTAAAAACCAGGTTGACTTCATTATTTTATTCATGTACCTATTACATCATATACAATTTTTATTTCAAGAATTTTGACTCGGATAATTCCTGGTAGTATAATCAATTCACGGTGAATGCCAGAAATCAATCGAGAATCGGCAACTCTGCAATACATTCTTGAGACAGAAAGTATAGATTGACATTAACAGAAATACTAATTGTTTTGCGCATGCGTACTGAAAATTTATATCCCAAGAAATGCTCTTTTTCGTCTCTTGTTAGTTGGGGTACTCTTTGATTTCAATCTTCTTGACAACTCTTCAAAATGAACTAACAAGGTTTTCATTTTTTTATATGCAAATTCACACGAAAGGAAAGCCCTGTAATGTTCAAAGAACACCGCGTGAATCAAGGGACAGGAACAAAAATTCACCTTGGCTTTCTTTTTCCAGTTCATAAAGTTCGATTTTATATTTTCCTTTCGATGTGCTTGGTATCAAATTATTGCAAAGATCTATTGCTTTTTGAACAATTTCTGGAGGTTTATTTTCCAACTCTAAATCTTCGTATTTCATTACATTCAATATTTAATAAATCTGAAATGTTTATTCTGTAACAATCAACAATACAACTATTTTCGTTGAGTAAGTTGACAGCAATGATTATGCAGTGCTTCGGTTTTGTTGTTATGGAACAACAATGGGCTACTTGGATATTGCACGCGAATCGTCGGCGTAGCGTTGTCAACATGGAGAACGTATCATATCAATCTGACATGTAACAATTCATGACTGACTTAGATTATCGAGAAAACAGTGAAAAATAATTTCTCATTGTAATGGCGGATATTTCTCACTGGGTGAGAAATCTTTCGTTTTGAACGTATGAAAACGATGAGAGAAGTAGCACATTTTTCCTAGTTTGAATATTTCATTTAGGAAGCTTATCTATAAAAAATATGTTGAGATATGTAAACAAATCCCACCCGATGTCATCTATTCCATGTGAATAATCTCAAGAATCACTTCAAGCAGACTTTCACGTGAAAACGTTGAAAAATTATCGTCAGGCTGGGGCGCCGAGGACCATTTCCGTAACCCCTTAATATCCTTCCCTGCTCCGATGCCTATCTTGAAAAAAGTGTAACCGGCAGAATTATTCATTTTTTCGCCGGCAAACTTCTTAAACGGGAGCAGTCGTCGTTAATCATTTTTTTTTTCATTAAATTACTCGTTACGGCGAGGGAAACGTTAAGGAAAAGTTAGTCTGGTGAAAGTGAGGTCGACAGACTGCTTATTCTCGTTATTATTTGGAATGGAGATTAAGGAAAAGATGACTCGGCGGGACGGTAATTATTGTGAGCGTTGAGAAGATTATTAGCAGATACCGTAATTAGAAGATGAAGGGAAGGAAAAAGATGCTTGGGAAATGAGTATCGCTCTGGGGAGGGAGATGGGGCATTTAGGATTGGTTCCCCATAACAGGACTTTTCATAATTAGCTCGATGAGATTGTTTGTTATCATTTTTTTCACTGTGTTGTCATTATCTTCGGACTGAATTATATGGGCAGGAAAACATTTTTAAGACATATATCGAAGATTTCTGAGATTCCATTGGAACTTGAGTCACGATCCGATGAAATTTTACTTCAGTAAACATATGAAGGCTGCACATAAACCTACAGTGGATAACAACGCTCAGGTTATTCTAAAGATAAAATTCAAAGGAGACATCGAAAATTAATTTCGAGAAAACTTTTTGAAAAAGACATATATATTCAGTAGAAGAAAGGTAGTCTTGACTGACTAATCGAGAATAAAAACAAAGGTCTTGGGTTGCAGTCAATTGTAAGTTGAAGTCATTGTAACTTGTTAAGCTTTCGAGAATATTTCATTCCCTTTTTTTAAGTCATCTGAAAAAACATGGGGATATGCTATAGTACTCAGAGCGAAAAGAAAGTATACCTACTAATACAAGGTTGTATAAGAAAATAGCAAAACATCTCTCCAGACATCATACTCAAGTAATATCTGCCTCAAAGTGTCAAATCGATCGAATACAGCTGTTGATGCTTTCAGTGTGTCTTTGTGAATTTTCGTTTCGAAACGGCCATTTTTGTCACCTGTTCCTCCAGTGATTCACTTCAATAATTTCAAACAATACAGTGAAGTTTTTGAGTGTTTGTGTTCTAACATTGGAATATTAAGGTCACAGAATCTTCACAGTACGACAACCATTCATTCAAGATTTACGAATTTTCGACTAGTTTTGGGATTAGTCCAGTCTATGACCATTTTCCCGTGTATTTATCCCATACAGCACCGATTCGCATGAAAATTTGGATTCAGGATCTACACACCCTCTTTTTCAAAATCTACCCTGTGCCGAGGGTTGCTTTCTTCCTGGGGGTGGATGCCACCCCTTCTTGAGAGTGAAAAAAAATTTATTGGAAATGAGTGCGATAATCAATAGATTAACTAATTCTAAGCACTTTTTGTTCAATGAAGTTTTTTCTGAAGAGCAATACTTTTCGACTTATTCGCGAGTGAAATTGTCGATTTTTTCAGGCAAAGAAAAACACGTTTTCAGATAATTTTTCGCGGATAACTGGAAAAATATGCATCTAATCGAAAAACCTGCAGAGAGCAAAATTATAGCTTTTGAAAAAATAAAGGCGACCGTTCATTTGTGATGTATGCAAACCCACTACAAACTGAATAATTGCTTGTTGAAAGTTGATTGGTATTTTCAAACGCCAAAATGGAAAGTTTCTACGTACAATAACCAGGAACCAATGCATTTTTCGGGAAAAACTCATTGGACCTTTTTTTTTTTAAATCAAATCTGTTTCATCAAAACGCCGATAATACTTTCCGTATTCAAAGTAAACAATGAACAGATTTGTACCCAGCCATAACTCATTGTTTAATTATTTTGGGTAACTTACAAGGCCTCGCGATTTGTTGCCCTATAATATAATTCATCTACACCCGAACTCTAATAATACACTTATATGCCCACGACCCGTTTTATAATGAAATCCATTACGATACAGATTTTTCATCACTATACAGATTTTTAACCAATAGAAACCCATTATTTTTCAATCAAGCATGATGTGCAAGCTTTGCATTCTGACGTTTGTCGAGTCAAAATTAGTATACGTATTGAATTTTTGAGGAATATAGCCAAACTTCGATAATCATAACAAAATGTCTGATACCAGCGACATGGGAGAATCTCCTTCGATACCTTCTCCGTCAGACATACAGTTGGAATGATTAAATTTTTTATTTGACAAATGAATGATTTATTCTTTCAAATAAATTTTCCTGAGCTCTCCGTAGGCGAGCGGTCCAAGGCGCTGAGATTGTATTAGCTAGTTGGACTAGTTGGAAAAGACATGGGTTCGATTCCGGCCACGAGTGATTTTTTTTTGTTTTTGATCTCGTTTCGTATCCCGGTTGATGCTCGTGTATTAATAACCATCATTACATGATCGTTGCATAATGTACTCTTTCATTATGCCCTCGGCACATAAATCACCATTTCACTACCGTTTCCCAACCTATTATCATTCACCAGAGAGAATCAAAACACGATAAGTGTTTTTTCGAAACTCACGACGTGAAAAATCTGGCACTTTTTCCGCAATCCCCAGACGATAAACAATGAATTAAACACTCGTCCAGGGGCCTTATTTTCAAATCGTGTGAACTCTCATACCGAGAGAGAGTCGAATGTCCTTTTCTATTTCAAATGGCCTTTGCTCATGAGATAGAAAGAGACATCCTAATTTTCTCTTGATGGGAGAGTTCACCTGATTTGAAAATCAGGCCCCTGATGATAAAGGGACTGGTGACATTTTTATGAATGCGGCTAATTTTGAATACGATGAAATCAGTACGCCGCGTTCCATGACAAATGAAAAGAATCCAAGGATGCCGGGTTCAGAGATTCCCTCTCGCTTCCCTCAGTGGCGCTGCGCCCAACCTTTTATTTTTATACACTCCCACGGCAGAGTTTCACTGTTATAAGCCAGTGGCTGATAGATATATCGACGTTTCAGATAATATTGAGTCGTTCTTTGAAAAGACCCGTTTTTTTCCGGGAAATTTATTTCTTGCTTTCCGGATAATGTTTTACTGGCAACGGCTGCGACGTTTTTCATTTTCGTCGTTCCTTTTGTACTCTTTGTCATTCATCAAGTCAGGGATGGAGTGGGTTTGATGTAATAATATTCAAATTTCGAGAAAATCGAGGTGAAAAAATCCAGTATTCAGATGGAAAGGAAGCTGTGGGCTGATGAAGACTATTGACCGCATGGGGACATGAGACAGATGTGTGTCTATACACTTCTTGTTGGAATATTTCACATTTGACAGGGAGGAAACGGATTCAAATCTAAACAGAATTCTACTTGATGGCAGATCCTGTAGAAGTTGATCACGAAGAATCTACTTCGTACAGAAATAGTGATATGTACCGGGAAAAATGATTTTATATTTTATCAAAGAAATAGAGTCTCCTGATGGCTGTCACATTATCTCATAAGACGAGTTGCGGTTGTAAATTCAAATTTTTTATAGATGATTCAGGTCTCTGCTATCAATGGTTGATTGAACCGCTCAAAACTGATGACATAGTGCTCTGTTTCATACTTCAGTATCGTTCTGAACCTGAATAACGAATGTTACAGACTCCTGGTCTAGTAGGTACCAACTATACAGGGTGTTTCAAAATTCAGTATCAAGATTCCAGGAGCGCATTTTTCAAGTCAAAATAAGACTTCCATTTTCCATAAATATGTGTCCGCAAACGCTTCGTTACCGAACTACAGAGCGTTGAAGTTTCAAGATAACGGTCGCAGATGCGTAAAAATTACAGGAGACAAAAAAATTTATGAACAAAAAAAATACATTCCAAATTTTATAATCCACCAGCGGCGCACTACAAAAAAAGGTTATGGGGCGAAAATGGGCTTGACCCCTGAAAACATATCTTCCTGTAGCTTGTTGCAATCACTTGGCATACTGGATGATGTAAACCTCAAAACGTAACCTATATTTCATATTTGTTGTTCGATAACGAAGCCTTTGCGGACACATGTTTAAGGAAAACAAAAGTCTTATTTTGACTTGAAAAATGCGCCCCTGAAATCTTGATACTGAATTTTGAAACACCCTGTATATCAATCGAAGTCATATGACTTTGGAGTCAACAATATGGAATTATGATTTTTTGTAGTTTTCAGGACTGAATATCTAGTGCAACCCGAAAAAATCAAGAATTGATGGTGAAATAGAAGTGTAGAAGGGCAAACCTCCAGTCCACCCTGAAAAATCGTTAATGAAAACAGTTTCTTCTGAATCTTTCTGAATCTAAACTACTTTTTATCAGTTCGCATATTTTTGTGAACTACCGAAAATTGAAGAACTAACATTCAACAAAAATAGTTCCAGTAACATTTCAAAAACCGAATCTGCTTCTGTTCTCTAAACTGACCAAAGTTTCTGATCTAAAATGTGACGTGACAATTTTTTTTCAAGGGATAGCCAGATGTGATTCATATCAACAGAACTTAAAGAGAAGCAACTCTCTTCGGACAACATTAAAAATGCAGAAAACTTCAATACCCGTTTTCTACCATTACTCTTTATTGATATCAGTGTCATTCCATTCTGACGTGTAATTTTCATTTGCAGTGAGAATATATGTTCTGATTATTTGCAATCATCAAGCTGTCTGTTACTGTGTGTTCCAGATGTTTATATGTTTCACGATTAGATTCAGCAATTAATCAGATAAATGGAATCTCTACCACATATTCCATGCCGTCAGTGGGGCATCCAAGGAATGACACCGAATCACGTGAGCAAAAGAAAGATAAAACTTGTCTGAAAACGCCTTACTAAAGAAGTATAGAAACGTGTCTTTTGACTGACTACCTATATTAATGCATTCAGAGGGCACCTGAATCAGTTTAGGCTGTATTGTGGGTACCCTTCAGGTACATACGGTGTTTTCCGTTAGGGTCACTGGATCTAGTAAGCTCCGCTTACACGGGTACGGACATTGGGTGGAGCTAATCGGAACGATTACCCAAAAATTGACCAATGGCATTGCACTTTAATTTGTTTAAACAATTTAGAAAAGAAGAAGACAAATTGTCATTTTTCAAATTGACGTGACATTGACATTTTGATGCTCGATGCAAAATGTAAACAATCACAAGGGTTTTCGAATAAAATTTTGGGTGTTTCCTATGGATATTTGACTAATTTTAATTTCCTTTTAATTTTTCGAGTTGAATTCCAATAATTTTGCATGTGCACGCCATATTGACAATACTGCAAGTAATATTTGTAAAGTGGCTAGAGGAATGTTGAAACAATACCACGAGTTCTTTAGTACAAATCATATTTCAGGTCGCTAGACATTAAATTCGAGTAAATTTTGAAGATTTTCCTGGAATTTTCAAGAAAATGATAAACCTGATTTGAAAATTTAAGCAGTGAAGTAAGTACCTACTTTGTCAAACAATAATATTTGGCAATGAAATGTACAGATGGAGTTCACAGTGTAATGGATTATTTGGCTTACTTGTTTTCAAATTTAAACTACAATTCACTTTTCATAAACATATATTCAACAAATGGACTGTAACAACGTGTTTTCGCCCACCAGAAGCGGATCAATCACACGGGTATGAAACGAAAATGGTTCAACATTGCCGCCCCCGTTGAAAGGCTGAGCGTTTCAAGAAGAAAATAAATAAATTGTTCATGATGCATCAACATTGATAGGCAGCTTGCATAGTTTATTTATCGCGTGTTTCACTTCACCACTTTGAGTCTTGATAGATGCTACACGTACCAACTGGTCTGCGCCGAGATGAAGTTTCAAAATCCGTCCTAAATGCCAATTCATTGGAGGAGTATTTTCACCTTTTAGTAGGACCTTATCACCAACTTTCAGATCAAGACTTCGATCGGTTTTCCACTTGGATCGTTGCAGTAGCGTTGACAAATATTCGTTGCCCCAACGCTTCCAAAAATGCTGTATTTTTTATTGAAAGTGAGATAGTCGATTTGAAATTACATCTTGAATATCCAACTGTGGTATGGAAGTGAGTACGTCTTCGATAAGGAAATGGGATGGGGTTAATGGGATGAGATCACAAGGATCGTTGGATAATGTAGTTAAAGGTCGGGAATTTAAAATAGCCTCTACCCTGTGCCCTGTGCCTCTACCTGAACAACACAGACCACGTTAATTATTTTTGCTCAACAAGCATACACGAAAGGCGAGTTCTGAAATTCAACAGTAAATTCCGTCAGTTCTATCACCGATGCCTCTCTCTCTGTTTGTCGTTCGTCACAAACAGAGAAAGAGAGGCATCAGTGACAGAACTGATGGAATTTACTGTTGAATTTCAGAACTCGCCAGAACTCAAACACTTCTTCTTCTCAGATTCTCCGAATTCGTATAAACAAATTATCCTACAATGCGATTGGCCGATTTTTGGGTATCTTCTGGGATTGGCCAATTTACAACAATTTTCGCCAGGGCCTCGCCCATTGTCCGTACCCGAGTAAGCGAAGCTGACTAGATCCAGTGACCCTATTTTCCGTTAAGGAAGAACGCCATCTGTTCGATTTAACCAAAAAATCAGAACACGTATACGTAAAACGGACCTATCGAACAGTCATGCTGCTACAGTTAGTCATGCTGCTACAGTTAGTTCTGCTGCCATCCTGAATCTTTTTCAGAATCTTGCAGATATTATAAAATATCGAAATTCTTATGGACACCCTTGACTGCTAAAAATGTTAAAAAAGTTCGAAGACAACAGTAAATATGATGCCCGAGATCACAGGAGACAACCATATCGAATAAAGAACAATATGACATTCATTCAGCGATTACTCCGTTTGAACTCGTGGTAGAAATAAGATGGGAGATATTGAAGTGAAGCGAATCAAACGGCTTACATTATTCCTTGAAAATTTGGAGGAGAACTTAGATGGCTTCTACATAAATAGTCAGTGTAAAATGATGTTTGTCCTACTCAGTCTTTTCTGAAATCTGTTATTTATCTCATTTTGTTCCTCAAGGAAAATCACTTTTATTATGTTTCAAGGCCTCTCAATCTACTGTGGATTAGATCACATCAAACTCCAATGTTGAGATCAGGATCGTGATAACTTTTCGCTGAGAGGAACTACCTTTGGGAATAATGGTTGAACTTTAGGAATTATTTTAATGTGGCTCGGAAGAGTTGACTATTCGACCCTAAAGTAAGTTTGACATAGGAGAATACTGCTATATCTGCACCATTTGCAGTTGATGAGCAGAGCTGGAAGTCTCGACGAAAATAATTTTCAATTTCATTTCGACTCTATTTTCAGTTCAATATATGAAAAATATTCACATCCTTGCATCTGGATAATATCATAGATTCTTACGGTAGATCCAACACAGAATCACCATTCAGTTACATTTCAGAATATTTCTATACCTGTAAAGAACGGATTCCAGATATCTGCTGAACTTCCGATTCGGGTGCAATCCATGTGAGTGGATCGAAATTGTCTCAATTTTCCTTCTTTATTTCTTGAAGGAAATTTACTCAAATTCATTTTCCCGGTTTGAACCATTTTCTATTTGGATTTTCCGCACGACTCGCTTTTGTTCGAGGTTTATATCTTCATTCCATTGGCTCTCCGGCACAATTCTATGTTCATTCCGAAGAGTGATGAGAGTCCCGGAAATCTAGTGATATGTATCGAAATTGCTATATAGTATTTCTTAAACATTTAGACTCAAAATTATGGATGTGGAATTACAATGTTATAACTGCCAATGGAATTCAATTCCCGTTAATTTGATTTGACACTTCGAGAACTCCCGTATCAGTATTTTATTTTTGAAAAATATTCAATTCATAGTCTCATGCATGATGATCTCGGAAATGATAAGCGATAAAGAGTTGGTTGAATAGAACAAAGATGAAATCCATTTATTCCGGTTTTCTCTCTCTTCGAAATAAAAAAAAAGCACTTTGTGTAACGGAAATGAAGAGTTGCTACTTGTTCATTTTGTACAGATCCATGTTGGGTGCCTCTTCTGGGAAAGGAAGTTGAACTGGGAGAATTGAATTCGAAGTACGTTGTGTCAAGATCAACAGTTGGCATGGCTATCGATGAATTAGTCCTGCCAGTGTCACATTTCGACACGACCCACCGAAAAATTTAAACTTGATACAAATTTTCAAGGAGGCTTGAAGAAGGACGCAGAATAGCTGCCAAAATGTCGCCGAGGTAGAGCATTTCCAATTTTCAATATATTTTTTAATATAATCTTCGAATTCATAAAAAAATCGATAGTAACTGACGAAAGGGTCAATCAATTTTGTTTCTTTATAATATTGAACATTCATAGATATAGGTTGCAACTATAGTCAAAATATTATTGGATCTGAATACTCCTCCGCAGGAATCTTTGTATGACATATTGAACATTATTCTCATAACTCTTTTTTGAAAGACAAAAACTCTCTGGATGTCGGTACTGATTCCCCAGAATATAATGCCATATTTTGCAACAGGCTCAAAATTTGCGTGATATATGATTTTTGTTGAATTTGGGTGAAAATACTCAGTTTAGTTTACTGCACACATCGTCTATGTGTTCAGTCCAGTTTAAAAATTCATTATTGTGAACACCCAGAAAATTCGTAATATGAGTTACCTCTCTATTAACTTCGTTTTAATTGTTGAGAGGCATTCTAGCCGTAGTTGTCTCGAACGGAATAAAATTGTATTGGTTTTTGATTCATTTAGGATTAATTTTTTACTTTCGAACCTCCACTTTGCTTTAGTAAAGAGACTTGCAGTCCAAACTAATTCAGGAAAGTTTTCCCCTCCACTCAATGAGTTTGTGTCATCTGCATTGTTTGTTATGAATTGGTGTTGACACAGATGTTCTGAACATAGATCATTCATAAAGATTATGAAAAGTATTGGACCCAATATACTACCTTGTGGTATTCCAATGTTTGATACTGAAATTTCCGATTTATAAATTTCTATATATTCATTCATAAAGTAATTATAAATGTATCTGTTTTTTATTTTATCGGTGTCTAGGAAAAAACAAAGAAACGCATAGTCATGATACTAGGAGACAAAATAATTGAAAACGCAAAATTGAAATTTTTTCAAATCGGTCATCGAATATAACGAATCATCAAACAAAAAATCCAAATTGTTTCAAGTTCGTCGTGAAAAAATAGTACTTGAAAATGAATTGAGTTCATATCAGATTTTCTACACGAGAATCATCTTTATATGGGTATATTTGTTATCGAAGTCTCTTAGTGCTTCGAATGATGAGTTATTATGAAAGATTGTTGAATAGCTATTGAACTGAATGGAGTTGTTTTTTTCTCTTCCAGACTTCGATACAACTGAGAACAGTGCTATTTAACATAGTTGTTCTAAAGATTATAATCATTTCATTCGACGTCTTAGGTATTTGTTATACAAATCGGAATGAAAAATTATTCACATCTAATTTAACGACCTTTGACTTACATAGTAGGAAGAGCAACTAACTGTGGATGTATGCGTGATGAAAAGAGATTCAATTCAATTCAGTTCAATTTATTAACTCATTTGATAACAAATACATATATTTTGGTTGTTGCTATATAGAGGCATCTGGTTTAGGAGCCGATATTGCCTAGGCAAAGATGCCTGTATTGCATTTCGGCACCCTTCCAGTTGCTTTCAAATTTGTTATATATGTAGATAAGTAGCGAGTATAGAATATATTATCAATCGAATAGAAGTTTGTTATCATAATGAGAATGAACCAAGGGAGACATATGAATTCGTTTTTTGTTTTGATGTTATTTTTTTTATATATGCATCACGGAATCAACAGAATTAATAATTATGCCACTGTCGAAATATTATCTACCAAAATTTATCGAGGTTTAGTAATACAAATTTTTTTACTTTCATTTTGAAGGTCTTGTGATTTTCTATTTTTCTAAGGTCAGGTGGGATGAGATTGAAAAATTTTGAACCGAAATACATAAATGATCTTTGCGTTAAAGATTTTTTGAAAGAGTGAACTTGAAGGTTATTGTTGAGAGTCGATCTGGTCGTCCTAGTTTTTTTCACCATAAATTTGTTTTGCGTTCTGTACATTCGAAGTAATGATTGATAGATGAAGAGTGTTTTTATATTGAGTAGGTCGGTATCTTCATAGAGTAATTGAGTGGAGAATAATCTGTCTTTTTTTAGTATGATTTTAATCAAGATATTTTGTGCTGTCTGTAAGGGTAGTAATGTGGTAATGAAAGCACCACCCCATGCGACTATGCAGTATCTGATAATTGATTCAGCGAGACTATTGTACAAAATAATCATGTTTTTTCTTGGAAGAATGTCTCTCAGGATATAAAATTTGTGACATAATGCTCTTATCCTTTTTGTCACATGAGATATGTGTTCAGACCAGCGTATGTGTTGGTCTATTATAATACCTAAGTATTTTATTGATGATGTTTTTTCTAATATCGGACAGTTGCATGTATCGTTATCACAGGTGGAAGTATGTATTTTAAGAATGAATTGGGATGGTTGATCAACTATAGATGGGGAGAAGGTTACGTATTTGGTTTTCTTATTGTTCAAACTCAGTGAATTGTGGTTTAACCATAATGATATTTTTTTCAATCCCGATTCAGCTTTATAATTTACTTCTTTCCAAGTTTCACCTGTGATGATTAGAGCTGTGTCATCTGCATAACATATTACATGTCCCATGAATTCATTCATCTGAGAGATACTGTTCATGTATATAAGGAACAATATCGGACCCAGTACCGTTCCTTGTGGTACTCCTATTTCGACCTTTAACTCTGAGCTGATTTCTTTTCCAATTTTCACAACTTGGTATCTATCAGATAAATAATTCCTCAAGAGATCAAGTACTGAGCCGCGTATACCATATTTTGTGAGTTTATCAAGCAGTTTGCTATGGGAAACAGTATCGAAAGCCTTGGAAAGATCAAGGAAGACCGCAAGGCACTTCGTTGATTCGTCCATGGCTTTTACTGTATGTTCTAGTAGATCAAGTATTGCATTTTCTGTGTTTGATCCTTTTATGAAACCATATTGCCTGTCGGTTATGACATTGTGGATTTCGAAAAACTCAAGCATTCGGTTTTTTGAAGCCTGTTCGAATATTTTCGCGAAGTTATTTATTACAGATATCGGTCTATAATTTGTTGGCTGACTGGGATCGCCAGCTTTGAAGATTGGAGTGATGATGGACTGTTTCCATTGCTTCGAGATTTCACCATATGTAAAACACAAGTTGATGATATGTACCAGAGGTTGAGTTATATGCTTGCGTATATTTTTTATTGTTAGTGATGTGATTGTGTCCGGTCCAGGAGCGCAGTGATTTTTCAGTTTTGATATGAGGATTGTAATTTCGTTTGTTGTGATCGGATTCAAAAATATTGAGAAAACATTTGGCCTCTCAATCAAAAAATATTCAGGTATATTTGTTTCATCTATCTCTTCTGCCATTTGCAGCCCCAGCTTAACAAAGAACTCATTGAAAATATTTGCCTTTATTTTATTGTTCATTATTGGTTCGGCTTTTTCATTTCTAATAATGATGTTTTCTATTTTTTTTGTAGATTTTTTTCCTGTTATGTCTTTAATTATTTCCCAGATTTTTATAATTCCCATGTGCTTCATTTATTTTACTTTGATAATAATCGGTTTTTGTTTTTTTGATTAGGTGATTTAGTTTACTTCTGTAAACCCTATATTGGTTTTCAAGTTCAACAGAGTGATTTTTTTTTCAGTTTTTTTTTTGAGATTGTCTCTTTCATTAATCGAGGTAATTAGGCCCGTTGTGATCCACGGTTTTATTTTATTAAATTTTTTTGATTGGAAGATATTTATTATGGTTGCTTTATTTATGTTCATAACCAGTTTTTCTATAAAAAGGTTATATGATTCTTGTACTTGTTCATTCGATAGTATTTCAGTCCATTTTTCTTCACACAACAATTTATTCAATATTTTAAAATTGATTTGTTTCTTCAAATGTTCTGTTTCTGTTTGGGATGAATTATCTTCAAGTTCGGGTAGGGAGATAGAAATCAGTGGTGTGAAGTGGTCTGTTATGTCAGTATGGATGATAAAGGGGTCGATTTGAATTTTATTTTTTAAGCATTTTTCTTTCCTTATAAAAATATTATCAATAATAGATTCAGAATTTTGTGTTACTCTAGTTGGTTTGTTGATGTACGATATAAATCCCTTCAAGTTCAAAACATTCAGATATCTGTTTGTATTGGGTGAGTTCATTTGCAGTAAGTCAATATTTATATCTCCCGCGTATATTTCTAAATTTTGTTGTTCCAAATTGTCCAAATATATTTCTAGATCATCTATGTAATGTTGAGTGTTTGTTGCCGGTGACCTGTAGAAAGCTGTTATTCCTATTGTATTGTGTGAATGTGATTTTTTATTTGAGAAAGTTATCCTAAGGATTTTGGTTTCGTTTATTGCTGAAACTTCAACAGTAGCAGAAAGGTTACTTTTTGTGTATACAACTAATCCATCGCATTTGTTTACTTTTGATTGGTTGTAATGTATATCATAGTTTGGAATAGAAAAGTCACTTACGTTTTCAATCCTCCTTGTTTCAGATAATATGATGACATCTAAGAGATCTTCTGCCATTTGAACATGAATTAGTAATTCATTGTGATGTTTTTGTAGACTTCGTATATTGAAGTGGGCAATATTGATACCCCGTTTGTCTCCGTTGGTTCTGTCCTGTACATATTGTTGAAAATTGTTTACTATCTTTGTTTCGATTTGAATATTATCATCTAGAGTGTTCAAGAGATCTAACATTGCTTATGCTGAGTAAGGCGCTGAGATGCTCCTTATCAATGATATTATCAAATTACGGTGTGTATACATGATTTAAAATGAAAAGAGTGGTAATCATATACTTAATAGGCTTTTTTTAAAGAAACATATATAAAGAAATACAAGTGAAAGAAAAAAAGGAAAATAATTCAGCTGTCTTCTTCGTTGAAGATGCGTTTATAGTACTTCTTGTTTTTTATAATAGATAGTTGGTTGTTCACTTGGAGATAAATTTTCCCATTTCCGGTCCAGACGTGTTTCAAACCAAATTTTTCGATAGATTTATTCAGTATTTGAACCCTCATACTAGTGAGATCTTCCCTTATTACAACGCCTGTTCCTTTCAGTAATTTTTTTCTTGAATATATACCTTCTTTTATATCGTAGCTTTTTAGTCTGAGGAATATTCCTCTATTTTTTGTATCACTTCGTTTACCAACTCTGTAGCATAGTTCGATTTCTTCGTTTCTTAGATTCAAAGACATCTTGGAATTGAGAAATTCGATTATTTCCTCCTTTGTATTCTCATGATTCTTTTCTTTGAAACTAAATATTCTCAGGTTAGGCTTTCTACCTTCTTGGTCTATTCTCTCCAGAGTTTCTTCGATCTTCTCCTTTTCCAAATTTGTTTCCTCCATTTTATTTTCCAGTGTTTTCATTTTGTTTTCATAATCCGATTTCAGTTCAGTAAAATTATTTTGAAGTTCCGCCACTGTCACTTCTATTTGAGATATTTTCTTTTCCATAGTTTTTACGACGGCATCGGTCACATTTTTCACTATGGTTTTGAGGAACGAGTCACTTTTTATACACTCATTAACAGCACGGCCAACTGCTGATTCTATTTCGTCTCTTGTTTCGCGTGTCGAAACCATGTTTGATGAGTTTTTCATCTGCAGTTAAGGACAAGATGCTTTTGTAGTTCCACCCACTATCAAAAACAAAATTTAAATACCGTTTAAAGCAGCACTTTTAGACTTAATTCAGGGAGCTCAGCTAAACACACAGCTATTCAGTTCTCGCCATTTTGATGAATCATGAAAATCATTCCACATGAACAGAGTTCTCCCACTTTTATTCATTCAACACATTCCTCGCCAACATTATCTACTGTAACTGTGCCCTAGTGAACGGCGTTGAAAGCCAAATATTCTGGCGCCAAAGCTTCCTCCATCCAATATCCGATAGATAGATACACCCCTGACAATGCAGCGAGTGGAAAATAGGGCTCTCAGTTCCCTTCGATAAATCCATTTTAAAGTGTATCTGATACTGTTTATACCAACAAACTTCCGCGTTCGGCCTCGATATCTGAGTAAATATTTACCAGATACATGCAGGGCCTAAGTGGCGGGACTGATAAAATTCCCATAAAAATCCATTGACTCGAGAGGATGTTCAGGTACTTTCAGTAAAATCATCTCAAAGATATGATGTTGAAATCAATAAATACCCATCTTCTTGTAGACTTGTGGAGATGAATTACCCTAACACCAAACTGATATATTTGCACTCGACGCGCGTTTCGCTAACACGACTATTATAGGTTTAGCTCTTCATTTACTTCACAATCTACATACAGTAGTGCAAAAATTACCTGCGGAGTTTTTTGGTCCGATATGGGCTTCGTCTGTTAACTACCAATTATTCTAATAATGAACTCAATATTCATAGCGTTTTTTACATTTTACTATTTCCAGACTCTTCAATTCGAGTAGCCTCGTGTCATGCCCATTCTGATTCAGTATCAGATTGCTTCCAGGCGTTCGAATATTTATTATAGTCACATTGGCCACGTTTACACCGTCGCTTGGTAAGCTGACTAATGACTTTATTTTAACCAAATCGTCTTGGTCATCTTGGTGTAAACAGTACACTTAGTCAGGTGACCAGCTTGGTTTGGTACCCAAAATTGTTGCGTACCAGAACAAAATAGTTAAGTGACCAAGATGGTGTAAACACCTACGGCCTTGACTATCCGCAAGTTGCAAAATTTGGTTTGAATCTTTGCTAAGCATAAGTCCGAGCTCTGTGTATTTCGTTGTTCTATCATTTTATTATCATTTTCCTCACCTGTTTCATTCTCATCTCCTGATATTTTCTCATATTCCTTCTATATGAAGCCTCATAATTTTTGACAATCTCGCCTTTCTTTCACAATTCATCATTTGCCAATGTACTACAATTGCCCTTACTCTCAAATCAATTTTTCTATATATTTTTGCTATATATCAACTCAATACAACCACGTATATCAAATCCAAATCTAATGTTCATTATTTATGATTCTAATCCATGAATTATTTGATGTTTTCATGTCAAAAATTATGAGTGAGTTACAGCAGAGTTGCAAACCTGTTTATACTTCTGTCATGTTCTTTGGTATGATTACCAAATAAGAACCATACTGTTCACTAATTGAAGATGGTGTAAACAGGCAGTAACTTATTGACTTAGTCTGAATTTGGTATGGTCAACTTGGTCAGAATACCAAATTAGCGCACGGTGTAAACGTGGCCATTATATTCAGAAGACTCTTTTTTATTTAGTTATCATTCAAACCCATGAAATATCATATGAAAGAGAAAAATCAAGGAGGGAAATTCAAACTCACAAGACTCGTCACCACTGGTCTGAAGGAAATGTTTCGTCAGAGAACAGAAAATAACTCTGGTGTGCCTCTATATTTTGGAGACGGTATGTCTTGTGCAAAAAAAATGCTGAGGTGAAATTCTATCAGATTATGCCTACAATACTCGATCTTCTCACTGCCTCTCACTCCCAATTCCCTCTTTCTCTTTAATCCGAATATTTGAGAGTGGAAAATATTCAACCACCTTTCCCTTGTATTGAGACAAACTGAAAGTGGAGCTAAGTTCAAGAGAGACGTGAAAAAGATCTGGGTTGGGATCATATTCTCGAGGAATATTATTCAGTTGATAAATTAAACTGATAAAAATTTAGCTCAATGGCTGTTATACATTTTTTTCATTGTGTTGACCAACGTTTTTAAGAAATGTTTTAAGTATATAAAGGGGTGCGCGAGAGTCCGGAATAAAATCAATAACTGTTCAACCAGTAACTTAGGAAAAAATCGCTGGAACACGTCAATCGATTTCAAAGTGTACGCATTTTTTGGCGATAAAATGAAATATTTTTTTTCAACCCCTTAGCTGCAGCCCTCCCCAACTTTTTTTTTAAAATACAAACCTATGTCGTGTATGGGCTCATTGAAAAGCTCGTACAAAATGGAATCTGACCATACCCTTTCTTCTTCTTTATCCATGTGATTACCACGAAATGAGAAAAAAACTCTTAAAAGTTAAAAATACCTACTTAGTGCTATCAATTGCTAAGGATCACCAGTACCAAGTTTCTGAAAGTTTACAAATTTTAAGAACAGACCAACCTGGGCAAGCACCACAACATATTTCATTGATTTATGTGTAAAACTGATAATGTAATCAGGCATCAACAATATTTGGAATTGTTTTTTTAACAAAAAACTTACACAAAACATAAGTTCCATCCCAAGCAATTGTAGACCAGTGTACTTCAAAAAGAGAAAAAAGGTTGTTTTGAACTAAATTATATATATATATATATATATATATATATATATATATATATATATATATATATATATATATATATATGCTCTGATAAGAAATATGTATTTATTTTTTGCAACGTCAATTCACCCGTAGATAGCACTAAGTAGGTATTTCTAAACCTTTCTCATTTCGTGGTAACCACATGGGTAAAAAAAAAAAGTATGGTCAGATTCCATTTTTCACGAGCTTTTCAATGAGCTTATAGACGACATAGGTTTGCATTTGAACAAAATGTTGGGGAGGGTTGCAGCTGAGGGGTTGAAAAAAATATTTCATTTCATAGCCAAAACATGCCCACACTTTCAAATCAATTGACGTGTTTCAGCGATTTTTCCTAAGTTACTGGTAGAACAGATATTAATTTTATTCCGGACTTTTTGTGTGTACGTACGTGTATATATGCTAGCGTTATAGCATGTACATTTTTTATTTGAGTCTCAATAACTTGAATCGTGTGTTACTGATTTTTTCAACTGTGATTGTCTGTAGATAGTTTTTCTTTGAATCGTTCTGCTATAATTCCAAGAGTGACTTTGTCAATAAGAATTATATTCTTCAAGGTATCAGCACATGATATAATAACAATAACTTCTTGTTTCTATTTTATAACTGCATACTTTGAGGGCTGAGTTCAAACTGTTAGTAGTAAGTTGAAACAGTAAACAGTTGTCAATATTCAGTATTGTGAACGTAGAGATTTTCTCATATTTGAGAATTATTCGTAAAGGAACAGCTGGTCAACGATATTTGAAGGAATAAAACATATATGAACAACTTCGTTCGATAAATACTGAAGGGAAAGTGCTTCAGATGAACTCCAAAATCAGAATATGCTGATAACCTACAATCGCAACACTCGAGCGGCCTTCACAAAACTCCAATTACTCCAAATGCACTCCAATACAACTCGACTTACAAACACACTAACACACGACAAACATTCGTCCATTACCATACATTACGGTATGTCTGGTGCACAAAAAATGCAGAGGTGAAATTCTATCAGATTATGCCTGCAAAACTCGATCTTCTCACTGTATCTCACTTCCAATTCAACTGATAAAAATTCAGCTCAATTTCTGTTATACAATTTTATTGTTCTGAGCAATGTTCTTATACGATTGAAAAAAAGGTTTTAGTATATATTGTGTGTACGTACGTATGTATATATGCTAGCGTTATAGCATGTACCCTTTTTATTTAGGTCTCAATAACTTGAATCGTGTGTTGCTGATTTGTTCAACTAACGGCCAGTTGCACCGCTCTACTTTAGTTATGATTAATCTGAGCCAGGCTTTGTTGCTATGGATTTGCCAATCAGTTTTTTCGTTCCTTAACGATTAGGCTAAGCTTAGTTGAATCTCTGCTAAGTTGAAGCGGTGCAATTGGGCCTTAGATTGTCTGTAGATAGTTTTTCTTTGAATCGTTCTGCTATAACTCTAAGTTGATTTTGTCAATAAGAATTATATTCTTCAAGGTATCAGCACATGATATTATAAAAATAACTTCTTGTTTGTGCTTCGAATGAACTCCAAAATCGGAATATGCTGATAACCTACAATCGCAACACTCGAGCGTCCTTCACAAAACTCCAATTACTCCAAATGCACTCCAATCCAACTCGACTTACAAACACACTAACACACGACAAACATTCGTCCATTACCATACATTACGGTATGTCTGGTGCACAAAAAATGCAGAGGTGAAATTCTATCAGATTATGCCTACGAAACTCGATCTTCTCACTGCATCTCACTCCCAATTCCCTCTTCCTCTTCAATCCGAAACTCAGTGATATTTGAGAGTAAAAAAATATTCAACCACCTTCCTTTTGCATTGAGACAAACTCAAACTGGAGACAAGTTAAAGAGAGACGTGAAAAGATCTTGGTTGGGAGAGCCTATTTTACTCTTGATGAAAATCTAGTCCAATTGGTGTTACACATTTTTCTTTATTGTTTCGACCAACGTATTTTACGTTTTCAAGAAATGTTTTAGGTATATATTTTTATGTACATACGTGTATATATGCTACAGTTATAATATGTACCCTTTTCATTTAAGTCTCAATAACTTGAACCGTTTTTTCAACTCTATGTAGTTTTTGTTTGAATTGTTCTGCTATAACCCTAAAAATGACTTTGTCAATATGAATCATATTCTTCAATGTATCAGCACATAATATAATAACAATAACTTCTTCTTTCTATTTCATAACAACATACTTTGAGGAGTGAGCTCAAACTGTTACTCTGTGGTAAGTTGAAACAGTTGTCAGTCTTTAGTATGGTGAAAGTAACAATTTTCTCATAATATCTGAGAATTGTTCGTACAAGAACAGCTGGTCAACGATATTTGAAAGAATAGAACACATATCAACAACTTCGTTCAATAAAAACTGAAGGGAAAGTGCTTCGAATGAACCCCAAAATCAGAATATGCTGATAACCTACAATCAAAACACTCGAGCGGCCTTCACAGACCTCCCATTACTCCAAATGCACTCCAATCCAACTCGACTAACAAACACACTAACACACGACAAACATTCGTCCATTACCAGCTTCCGCCGAATCACAGACACCCCGCCGAATGACTCGAAAGTGGCGGTGATCGAGGCAATGGGTTATAAAGTGAGGACCGTTTTCGGTAATGTGTCTGCGATATGTCCATAACACGGCGTTGACAGGGTGAGCGGCCCGAAAATGGCGACCCACCCCCGTTCGACCCCCAGACGACGGAAAGCGTACTTACAGCTCTTCCAGGTGGCCGTAACGGGCCAGGGATGTTTCGTTGATTGCGGTTATGTTGTTGCTGGTGAGGTCCCTGCAAATAAAACGGAAAATTAAGTGGTGCAGTAGTTGAGAGAACTCTTATGTTAGGTAATATATAGGGTGGATGTTATATTTCATGGTGAGTTCGGATGAGAACAATACTTATTATTATTTATTTCTACAGGTACAAACAAGATTGAGCCACGTATTTTTTTATGCAGAATCAAGGGACAGGAGTTACGAATTAACATTCATTCTGAACTTTTGAAGTTTGTGAGTCTTAGGAAAACCCTCTTTCGACAAGGAGTTCAAAAGCTCAGCTGTTCTGTTGAAAAAAGATCCTTGAGCAAGAGAGGTTCGACAGGTCTCCAATTTCACAACGAAGGGATGGGAATTCTTTACTCGTCGAGTCATCCGTGTTCATATTGTCAAGGGTGAAACGATTGATAACAATTCAGAAGAGCACCGACCGCGAAAATACCTATATAAAAAAACAATTCTCTAACCCTTCTACGAAGTTCCAATGAAGTGAGCATGTCTGTGAGCGAAGGATCACCAACAAGGTGAATTGCCTTTCCCTGAATAGAATCGAGAAGCCCCAATGAATGTTTTGGTGTTGAACTCCACACATGATAACTCTATACCAAGAGGTCGTATCTGAGCCTAGTAGATCATTAGAAGCTGACGGGAAGTGATGTATTTCTTCGCACGAAATAGAAATTCTGGGAAGCACTGTAAGCGATCGATCTCACATGGTTTTTATCACTGATTGTAATTTTTTGCATCGAGATACTTAACTTGTAGGAATAGTTACTCCTTTTTTTTTTGGACTGAGGTGGCCTTTACTTGATGGAAATCCATAGTTATTACGCTATAAGGTAGACACGATTAAATTTCCACAAAATTTATTGTCTTCGCGACATGTTTCGGTACACTGTACCTTTATCAAGCGAATGTATTTAAACACAGTGTTTAAATACATTCGCTTGATAAAGGTACAGTGTACCGAAACATGTCGCGAAGACAATAAATTTTGTGGAAATTTAATCGTGTCTACCTTATAGCGTAATAGTTACTCCTGATATCTGAATACTAGATGATGATGGATCAGCTTTCCTTAAAAAGAGACATGCCCGGGTTTTCCTAGCATTAAATTCCACCAAGTTCATGTTTCCCCATTCTATTATATTTACCAAGTCATCGTTAATTCTATTGACGTGAATGTTTGTTTGAATTTTTGTTTCTCGAGCTGGTATGGGGACTCTGGAAGAGAAACTAGTATGAAGAGTACTGTCGTCCGCAAAACTATGTACTGAACAAGATGTTTTCTCGAGCAAATCATTGATATGGAGCAGAAACAGAATGGGAGTCAGAACTGAACCCTGTGGAACACCTGCATTCATTGGGAGAATATCAGATGATACTCCATCAATAACCACATACAGAGGCCTATCAGACAAGAAACTCTTCAACGAAGCACACAACTGAGGAGAAACACTATAAGACGACAGTTCAGACAGGAGACCCCAATGCTAAACTCGATCAAACGCTTTTGAGATAAATATTGAATGCTGCCCAATATGAGAAACAAAGCCAATAAGTTACTGGTTGATCTTTGATGGCGAGTCTGTATTATCGATCATTTGGTTGTTTTTTCACGAAAAATATCACAGTCTTCCGTACGATTTTTACTAACAGGTTTAGTTTACTGTGACAAGTCTTGCATATCCTGTTATCCTGCTTGAGGAAGCTATTGTATAGCAAAACACGTGTCGAGGTTGTGAACCGGTTGTTACTGAAAATCGTACAGAAAAAACTGTATCACTTCGTGTTGAATGTGGATTTTCATCAGGGATCGGCCAGTTCAATTACAGTTTCACGAATATTTATCGTCTGGAATCGTCATTTGGTCGACTTTTCGGCTTCCACTGTGGAGCCATTATCAATACTCTAAGTTTCCTCAAGCCACAACTCTCATCATAACAGAGTGGAGACCAAGGTTTTTTGGATGAAAGGGCCGGGGTACTTGACCATGGATATGAGGGTCCGGCAGATCTGACCATGGTATCGGATCCGGTGAACGGATCATTTGAAGAGCTTTAACTGAAGTATTTGTTCGATGGAATAGTAACGGTTTCCAGGAATTTAAAATCCTCTGTGAGTCGTCTCGTTTGTCGAGGAATTGAGGACGTTTTTCCACTTCTATTACTTCGCTAATTATTCTGGAGTGGAGTGTTTTTGTTGTGAAAATGGTCTTTGTGTTGTTGAAGTCAATTTTGTTTCCAGTTTTGTGGTGATATTTGAAGAGAGTCGAGAATATTTCCGAATTACGTACTGCAACTTTGTGTATGTAAGACGTTCGATACTCGTCTGTTGTCTGTCTTATTTATGTTCTCGGGCACACATGGCAAGGAATTTTACATATTTTGTGTGATGTTGGGTATGATATCACAAGGTGAGCACAGGAAAGGGAATATTTGATTGTTCGCTGTGAAAAATGTCCTGATGCCGTGTTTTGTCAGGATTCGGCTTATTTTATCAGTTATTCCACGAATGAAAGGAAGGAAAGCTTTCGGGCATTCAGACGAATCTTTCGGTGGTCTGGGTCACGAGAAACAGGTTTGCTGGCGTTAAATGGTTCTCTGGATCTGAGGAAGCAATAATCGTTCAAAAATTAAAATCGGTTCAAAAGTTCGAAAGATCATAAAAAACTTGTTATCACGACGGCGCATAAGTGCCACTGTGAAAATATAAAATTTCTCAATTTACAGATTTTAATCGGTCGGGGTTTATTTGGTTGATGGTTTTTTCTTCTTTGTTCAACATTTCGACTTCCATTTCGTAGTCATTATCAAGATCTGTTAGACAAATATATGTCAATACCGTCCTGGCTAGTTACCACCCCTACGAAATAGCCAAGCAAGACGAAGCATTGACTCCAATTGTCTGTTTGCGTCAGAGATACTGCCTTTTTGTAATACTTCTCCCTCAATATTTGTCGGACCTTAAACTAAATATTGATCGATAATATCAATCATCGATCTCTGAGATATCCTGTCCATTTAGATGAAATGTAGTATTGAATTTTTTCACGAATCTTTCTCTATGCGAATATTGTTTCTTTGTGGTTTATTTCCGTTGACGGGTTTCCTCCATTTGTTCGACGTTTCGACTACCATTTCGAAGTCACGATCATGAACTGTTGGATGAATGTGATATCCGTCCTGGCTAGTTACCCCTTCTACGGAATAACCAAGCAAAACAAAGCATTGACTTCAATTGTCTGTTTTGCGTCAGAGATACTGGCTTTTTATAACACTTCTCCCTCAATATTTGCGGACTTCGAACTCTATCACGAGATGTTTGGTCCGTTATTATTGATCGATAATATCAATCAGCGCTCTCTGAAATATCCTGCCCATTCATTTTGAAGTCATAATCAAGAACTGTTAGATGAATACCGTCCTCCCTACGGAACAAACAAGCAAGATAAAGCATTGACTTCAATTGTCTGTTTTGCGTCAGAGACACTGGCTTTTTATGATACTTCTTCCTTAATATTTGTCGGACCTTGAACCTCATCACGAGATGTTTGGTCCGTTATTATTGATCGATAATATCAATCAGCGCTCTCTAATTAAGGGGGTGAAAAACGGGGTCAAATTATGTATGGGACAATGTGATTCCTAGGTTCAATCTACTTCAAATTTTGCATGAACATTTTTCAACAGAAAAGATGGAAGACGTGTTTCGTAATTTATATATATATATATATATATATATATATATATATATATATATATATATATATATATATATATATATATATATATATATATATATATATATATTTATTAACTAGAAAGAAAGTTTTTATTCTGGGAGTTTATCCGTTGGTTTGTCGGTATTGAGTTTCGACGTTCCGCCAACAACCCAGTTGATATTTAAAAAAAATGTTACTTTTTCTTCTGCATGCTAGCGACTGTTGTTCTGTCAGTTTTTGAATAAATAGTTTCTCGTCCGTAAACTGTAGCGGATAGGATTCTGACCGGCTATCGGACCACTGTTCAACTGAAATTTTTCTTCAAACATTTGAATTTGTTAATATTACTATGTCAAGAAAACATTTGAGTATCAGTGTTGTCACTAAGGTATCATAGAACACTGCATGCATGTTTCAGATTTCAATGTACAGGGTTCGGAATTCTAACTCATGCCAAAAAAAAATCTTTGATCATTTTTAATCACCGAGATTCCCAAAACACAGAATAAATGTCTGTTGAATGTTAATGGTTTGGACTTCTATAGTCTCTATTATTAACTCTATTGAAACGTATTGCTACAAATACAAATCAAATATAAGGTAATTGAATCCAAACAAAAAGTTGAAATGAATTTTCTAGTCACAAATAAAGTTGAAGGTTTGAATGATCAAAGAGAATAATGTTGTGATGAAAAAATTGAGACATCGAATTTGAAATATTAGTCGAAAAATTTCGATAACGAATGTGAAATGTAAGTAAAAAAAATCAAATGAACAAATAAATGAAATAGTTGAGTGTACTTACGACGTTTCGATGGCTGGTATCCGCAATCGTCTTCGGGTGATGACTGACAATATTTCGAGATATAAGAGGCGGTAATGATTGTTACATCTGTCTAGATGCGTATCATGTTTTATGTGGCAACCTACTGACCTCGACGATGAATCAGAAAATTTATATGTTCAGGTGGAACAACCACATAAAAATAGGAGATGTTACCAAGCGAGCGCTCTAGTAATTTTGACAAAACTTATCAATCTCCTCAATCGCTTTGTTGAAAAAATTTTTTTCAGATAGATTCCATTGTTAGATTCTTATGTTGGGCATAGGACACCTAGACCCTTATCTTGCGTGAACTCAAAATTCGTCACTATATTCCATCCCTGACAATGCTCATTTGCTGGAACCGAACGGCAATATATAGAGATTACTCCGCGTGATCTGCTTTGGAAAATTCATTCTGTTATTTGGTGAACACCTCTGTGTTTTTCAGTTTCATGTGAAAGTTCCTAGATCCGATATTCCATATGAAATCGGGTTGGCCTCCAGCCGATTTAATACGTAATAGTAGTTATGATGTATGAATCTCTTGTACGGCGGGAGTGAGATTACCACACAGGGTGTAGTAATTAAGATATGGCAGGTACTGGTTTTCTTCCTACCGATGTTCAAAATAGCAGGTATCGTAGATAATTACGCGTATAAATCGTTACAATATCCTTTTATGATACCGTTCTGCCGAGCGGTGGAAATTTATGGAAGGCCACTGAAAATTGTAGTTTTGAATTAACACGGAGCTCTGAAAAGTTCGTTCACCAAGATATCTTCTGATAAATGGTAACTTCCCATTGTTTCATTACACGGAAAACAAATTCATTTTGGAACTGATTGAACTCAGAAATCATTTGAGTATTCATTCGAATGTTGTCGGCAATGTTTCTTGTTTCTCGATGTTGGCTTGGACTTCGCTTATTTGGAGTATTCCATTTCTTTCGAATCTTTCGAGAAAAAAAATGTTATGATAGTTATGACGCGCATGAACAAAAGCGAATTATTCAGCAATAGTTTGAGGGTCAGAGAAAAAACAAGAATGAATTCTAGATTATATCTATTCTAAAGAGGAACAGGCAAACCCCAAAGTCACATAATACACTCGATGAGCCTTTTCTAAAAATTCGGCATCTCCAGGAGAAGAATGCAAGTGTTATTATGTATATAATTGAACCATTTGTGGAGAGGTTCCACATTCGAAGATTCCGACCACCAATTTGACTGAAACAATAGATTGGAAGATTTTATAAGAATAAAAAAAAGATTTAAACCCGAGTTCTTCTTGGTATCAATACTATCGATGAAAGTACCAAAATGAAAACGGAGGACCAACTTTAAGTCCCTAGTTATACTTAAGTAATGGTACGAAAGAGATTAACGACATTTCATTGGTGAGGGTTGTGATTATAAAATAACGAAAATCTAGTTCACTGGGATTTATGAATAATCTCTTAATAGAACAGAAAAGAAGAAGCGTTGAGCCTCAACAGAATTTGTCTTCTGTTCTGTTGTCTGTTGACACATGGACAATTTCAACGGAAAAGAAGAAGCGTTGAGTCTCAACAGAATATGGAATCCCAATCTAAGAAAATCAAGAATGATTAACAAAATCACGGCAGGTAGTGCGGCAGCTGATACTGATGTTTATTCTCCGAATCCGACAGAAGTAATTAACACTCCAGACTACCTGCATCAATATAAATACGCCTTACGAAATCGAATTGTTCCAGTCATCGGAATAATAGTCAAGATGAGTGAGCCTCTGAAGAAGCTAGCCACTCGCGCCATCGAAACGTCAGGAATAAATTCCAAAGAACAACGGCCTTCAAACCCAAAGAAAAGTAGTAATACTGAAAACTTCGGCCGCGAAAGCCTTAAACATTTTGTCAGCATGGAAGATTCAGATGATTTTATTTACTAGTTCGAGATTTTTCGAAATTTCCACCAATCTGTTGAGATCTTCATAAATTTCATTCAGGGATTCCATCATTTATTCAAGACTTAATGAATATAAACACCGAGATTGGAACTTTGGGTGTAGAAGATGAAACTTTTCCTGTAGATCAATTACCCAAACACCAAACTGATATTTTGCACTCGACGCGCGACAAATTCGAAACATTTGTAAAACAACGTGTGCATAGAGTGTACATCGATGAGCCTATTATCGAGCCTTGTGCATTTCGTGAGTCACAGGTCCACTAGAGGAAAACATTCCATCTAGAATAACTCTTGGGGAAGGACCGCTTCTGAACAAATCTATCGTTCATTCATCTCAGCCTATGAAGTTTGATAATGTTAACACTATTTCGTGATTGAGCATGTCAAATGTTTCATTGTATTTTAACATTATCGACACCTCACAATTCTTCTGGTCCAGTTTTCTGAAACTATGTTGAACAGTGCTGTACCACAGCTATACCCTTGCCTGAAACCATACTGTACTATCGGTAATGGTGTACTTCTCAAAATGATCCCGTAATTGAAATTCCACAACCCGTTCAACCACTTTGCATAAGTTGGAAAACATTGTTAACTGTCTAAGATCAGTAAAATTTATTGGCGAAGAAACTTTTGGAATTGGTAGTACTAGTCCCTCTTTGTAGACATGTGGATAGACTCCATTTATCACAAAGGTATCAAATGTACGGGTAACGTACCGTAGTATGAAGGATCATATCAATCCAAGCACGGTGATGGTAACCTGATCTTCAACATTTTATGAGTATACTTTTTCTGTTCTCGTGGAAAATATTGTATGGTTTCTCAAGTCTTTGTTTTTTTATACATTTTCAGGGCTTTGTTCCTGACACTGTTCATGAATTTCATATTCTGTATTATCCATGATTTCATCTGTGTGTTGAACTTTGAGGTCTTGAGAGAGGAGCACGTCTATCAAATAGTTCGAACATATGGTGGTTTACTTTATCATCGATGTTACCTGATTCGTAAATCAGACCCCACCTTCGTGTGAAGCAGTCAATGATTGATCAGAAATTTTAACATCGAGAATTGTACAGAATCATAAAGTCAATTAGTGATATTAAATCATGAGGGACTCTCGTTGGCTCTTGAATGATCTGTTGAAACCTTATTCCCTCCAACAGATTGTTGAAAATATCATACAAACTATTTGCTTCCACCATATTAATGTTGAAGTCACCAATGCATATCAAACTTTTATATTTGAGCATAATATCTGAGATAATATCTCCGAAATAATCGGAAAGAGCGTTCACGTTCGAATGTGGAGGTCTGGGGTTGTTTCAGGTATCATCACTGCTACGAATTGCAATTCTTTTTCTATTTCTTTATTTAACGTCGGCCTATTTCCGCTACCAAGGCCAATCACCGACGCCGGTGAGCACACTTCCCCCAATCGGAAATTTTGCCGAACCCTCTGGTATTCCAACCAGAGGTGGGGATCTTTAACGAGCCCAACATCCATGGACTCGGGACCGACGGCTTTACGTCCCCTCCGAAGGACGGCATATCCTCAATATTTCTCAAGCTCATTGATATATTGTCTGCGAGCTATGATATGCTATTTCGCTGCAGCTGTACGGGCTTTCGACACGGTATTTCCCTGCATGGTCACCCATCGAAGTACTAACCGCGCTCGGCGTTGCTTGACTTCAGGTATCGAATGACTGTCAGTCAACCTGAAGAGCTGGGCCATGCCCTACGAATTGCAATGATAACCAATGAACCACTGATAATAATTGACATGTTCATTATTGTTCACTGAAAGAAAAATAAAAACAACAATATTGAGAAATGAATGGGGTCCTGTTCTAATACACGAATATTTCCCAAGAATGAATGGTGAAATAGCCATTAGTGAAATTTATTGTTTTTATCACATTGTTAGTACTACCTATATGTCTGAAAGTGAAATATTTATAGTGCGTTTGACTTCAATTCATCGGTATCGGTGTTTATCGAGTAATGAAAGGAAACAATATACTTTCTGTTTACATTATGGTGCCCAGATTATTATTAGAAATTTCCAAAATATTTGAGTACCATTTTCCGTAGGTCATAATCTGAAATAATGCCATCACAATACCCAGTCCCAGTACATGTTATGGATAAGATGTTCCGCAGTTTTCTGGGTTTGTGACCTACCACAATCTGAAAAAATAAGAATTAATATTGGAATCTATACAAGTTTAGAAGGACAGATTTTTAATCTACCCCGAAAAGTTACTGCGTCTATTGAAAAACAGTTCTTTCTGGATAGAACGAGTCAAATTAGTCAGTAACTTCCAATTTTAGGCCTACAAGAAATATTTGGATTTGTACAGGAATTTGCGTATACATTTTGAGAACGGAAGCGGATTTAGTTTCCGGAACGTTAACGATAAGAATTTTCATATATATATTGGTTCTTATTATTTTTTGATAGGCAAAATTAATTTGAGTTATACAAGAAGTTGCTGACTGATTGGACTTGTTCTATCCAGAAAGAACTGTTTTTCAATAGATGTAGCAACTTTTCGGGGTAGATTGAAAATCTGCCCTTCTACACTTGTATACATTCCAATATTGATTATAATTTTTTCAGATTGTGGTAGGTTACAAACCCAGAAAACTGCGGAACAAATATCAATCCACCACAAAATAGTGACATTCAAATGGATAATCTTAATATATATAAATCTCGTGTCACAATGTTTGACCTCAATGGACTCCTAAACCACTTAACCGATTATAATAAAATTCGCACACCATGTGCAGTTCGATCCAACTTGAGAGATAGGATAGTTTAAATCTTAAATTATAGTCGCAATTTCAATTTATTGCTAATTATTTGTCTGTTATTATTTGACAGTCACAATCATCTGTTAACTCCAAATGATTCTAACAGATGTCGATACCTTTCGACTGGGTTGAGTAAGTAATCAATAGATGGCGCTGCTGAGCCCATCAGTTGGCAGAACAAATTGAATCAAGATGTCGATACCTTTCGACTGGGTTGAGTAAGTAATCAATAGATGGCGCTGCTGAGCCCAACAGTTGGCAGAACAAATTGAATCAAGAAATCCAGCTCAAAGAATCAGGACAGCAGAAGGTCATGCACAACCACAAATGGTTTAGATTTGGAAAATCCATGTTTTTCTCATGGGCAACTATATGTTGCGTGTTCACGTGTTGGGAAACCGTCGAATCTATTTGTGTTAGCTAAAGACAGGTTAACCAAAAACATTGTGCACCGATTGGTGTTAAATTAAATTGAAATTGATAGTATTTATAATTCAAAAAAATAGATATTAATGTTTAAAAGTTTAAGACTGTCTGCCTTGCCTACCTCATTCATGAGTTTAAGCGTCACATGTTATTTACTGTATTATACTGTAATATACTTATATTTGTTATAAAATTAAATGGAAATAATAAATCTGATAAATTTTTATTTTGTACCTATTGATTTCTGCTTAATATCAAGTGTAAGAACATTTTAATTAATTGTGTTCAACGTACTTCCCCTTCAAATCTCAATCGAGTGAATTTGTATACCAACATCAACATTTTCGTCTTTGTTCGTAAATAATTTCATTGTACTAAAGGGTTATAGTAGTAGAAAGTCAAATAAGGAGATCACCATATTTTTTTACAAATACCATCTGTGTGAAAAAGCATAGTGGACTCCGTGACTGATGTTCTCTCATTGTTCCTCTTAGATTGTTTACTATAATGTAATATAACAAAAACTTTAGCCACAGCAACGCGTGGCCGGGTCAGCTAGTATGTTATATTTCATTTCAAATAAAGACTCTCCTTATCCAATATTTGCCGATTCGTCGACCAGAAATGATGTTTTTTCATTTTCAACGTCATTTTCGTTCACAGAGGACGCTGTTCATCCGCGCTTATTGAAATTTCATGAAGAAAAGGGGCTATTAGGGGTAGTTCAAGGTCTATCCATTATTCGAAATACCAACAATGGAAATGGAAAACTCAATCGAAGTATGCGTGCAAGGAGATGGCAAAAAACAGCGAATCATCGCCCTAAATCCAACCGTTAACGTTCATCTCGTTTATCGTTTAAGTGGGAGGCTACTTTAATCTGGAGTGCTGGTTTGCAATGAAATTTCTTAACGATGGGTCATGAATATCGCGGAAAACAAGAATGGCATCTGAATTAGGTAGGACTGTTGATCAGGATTATGGGAGTATAATTGACAGCCGCATGAATGGTAGAAGTATACACCTCTTTTCCAAGAAAAATAATAATTTTTCGGAAATTTTGTTAATGATCACATATCAGATCAATTGTATTGAAGAGATAATCGAATGAGATTAATTTTTGTTGGTCGCACGTCAGAAAAAATAAAAAAAGGCCAAAAAAAGTATCGGTTTTGAGTGTGTCTCGAAAGTCAGTTTCGGCTGAGATTCGAACCTGCGACAATAGAGTACTTTGCGTTAGAACGCTAGCACTTTAAAAACTAGGCCGCCTGGACTGTATAATTTCAAGTTCTTCTTATTGGGTGTGAAGAGTAGATGTGAGTCCTTCAATTCCACAACAAAAACATCAATTGTAACAATTCAAACTTGACTCAATAAAACAGAATATTTCAGATATAAGTACATTTATTTATACTTGAATGAAACGACTTGGATTTCGTGTTTGTAGGTAGATAGATCAGAATTATTATGACGTTCCTACAAAGATATGCCTAGTAACCAGGTATTTTCATTTCTATGATTGGTGGAATTCATATCCTACCTTGTGTGGATATGAAATCATATCCATTCAGTTAACTGGAATCGCCTACTTATACGTTTAGTGAACTATAAAGAAATCAGCATATTCACGAGTGGGAGTAGAAAAAAAGTCTCGCAGCCACAAAAGAAAGAGAATGTAGGTGAAAAACGAGTAAAAAATAATTATTTAGCATCGTGTTTCTTTGTGTTCCTCTTGTAGCAAGATTCGTACCTTCATGAAACAGGCCCCTGATACCACGTACCTACACCTCCCATGGACTGAAGTGTATAAACACTATTTCTCACTTTAAAAAATTGCCAAAAAATGTATATTTGCCCCGATAAGCAACTGAAATATTACGAAAAAGCAAAATTGACTATTTTGTCAGTAACTTATAACTCGGATAGATCAAAAGAGTTATGTGTTTATTTATAACTCTTCCGTACATTCAATTGTAATAACTTTTTCATGTCATATATCACACAAATATCATCTCTCTATCCCATAAAAACATTTGAGCACATTACCGAGTATCTTTATTTTGAACGTCAACGTTTCGAAGGTTGTTCCCACCTTCTTCAATTCACATTTGAATCCTGAAGGCGTAAGAAATTGCCAAAACGGGGTCAATATTAGTGTAGACACCAAGTTGCCAGTATTCTTTGAATTTTCCAATGGAAATTCGTTTTTTTTGTTAACCACTTGACTACCTCACGAACGTCAACCTTCAGAAAATCGAAACTTGTCATGGCTAAGTATTAACGAATCCTTTTATTTTTAGGAAGCAATCCTGAAGTAAACCAAAAATTCATGTAAAAATAAGTTTTTGTAAAACTAACATTCTATAAATCAGACGTTTGTTCTCATATAACGATATATTATGATATGGCAGAGACGCTCATGCGTAATTTGAGCGTTCTAATTACATAGAAATACTTATTTGGTTCGTCACAAACGATATCAATATGCGTATTCCATGATAGATTACAAACTGCATTCCTAAGAACTTCACTGTTTTGGAAGGTACGATTGAGAGAGTCTCCCAAAAGAAAAATGTAGATTTAGTGGTGTTTCATACTATAGAACTCAATATAATCTATCTCACTATGACTGATTGATGATAGATATAATGTTTGAAGAACCATTCCTCAAATTCTGAAACTCTATGATGCTGTCTGTTGACTTTTCCAGATAGATTCTCTGATGAGCGGTTAGATGCTGTGTTACAGGTGTCATCGGCAAACATTAGAACACTGCCTTAAGATGATATATGAGTGGGAAAGTCATTAATAAAGATCATCTTCTCATTCTCGGTTCTTCCCACGATGATTACTGAACTGCTTAGTGTAATTGATGGTTGATATTCGAATACCATACCGACATACTTCATTAGTGATTGTTCGTAAATATGATACTTAGCGTGCTTCCTGAAATTGTCCGCAGATCGTAACTAAGCATGTTTATTGATAATATCGCCTACAGAAATCACCATTACATGTATTTGTGGGTACTTTCAAAAGAAATTATTGCCGTACCATGTGTTTATAAGTAATAAGAATAATATCATATTTTACTGTTTGTATCTATTATATCCTAATGCAGCAATGAACGGCAAGGAACTATTATTATACCGTAAAGTCTACATTTAAACTGTTTGATGGTGAAACGCTTAACATCTTAACTAATAAATCACTCTGTTGAAATTATAATGTTCAGATACCAGAAAATGTTCGTTGAATAGATATGAGTATATCTTTTCCACGCGTCTGACCATATATCAGAATTTATCTGGGCATAACGCAAAAAAGTTATTGAATGAATGATGGTCGTATGGGGAGAAGTTATCAAAAACTTTTACAGCCCGAATATGCTTTTATGGCTCATTTTCGTCGAATGGCGAGAAAAAATTCGGTTGAGTGCTACGTTAAAAGTTGAATTATTATTTAGTCGACCACTAAAACGTATTTTCCACATATTTCATCACGCAGAATATATTGGGGTCAGTGGACAAATTGAATTGTTATGAATGGAAGCACGGATTCAGATTCCAGAATGACCGAGGTACCGAATTACTTTTTTTGATTAGGGACTAAGAGTAACCATTTTCATTTAGTATTCCAAAAATTTATGCATTTCACGTTTGAAGACGTATGACCAGGGATACAAAGAGAAACAGTGTTCTCTGTAGTTCGTACCATTCTTCCTTTTGATGACAAGATACAGTATCAACCAATTTTTCTAAATTAATACCCCTCAAAAAAATAATGATGAAGTCTAGAAATATATCTTCGTATTGATAGTCATTAACTCGAAGTAAATAGTGAAAAGAACGCTGATTGGCAAAAAACTGATATTTTCGAAACTTCAACCTGAGCAAGTTATGACTCTTTCTCTTCATTTTCAGTTATGCGGTTTGATTGATAATGTCAAAGTCCTGCCGTACAAAATTTGTTGGAAATGGCTCCTGCACCGCCATCTTGAAAATGAATGACTATGTGGAAAGGAGAAACTTGTTTAGTCGAATAATCTTGGAAGAATATAGGAAGTTTCATTTGAAAATTCTGAGAGTGATCCACTTCCTGTTGAACCGTGATGTTTGCAATTGTTTTTCATTCAAAACTATTGTTTTCAATAAGCGATACTTCCATTTGGACTATTGAATTCCCTATTTCATGAACAAATGAGTAGAGCTGTGTGCAACTATTTCGTTGTCATCCGATATATCGAACAGTTGTTTCCCTTCAACTTTCTCAGCCATCAAAACCAAAGTAAAATAAAAATCTTGCCTGAATAAAAGTGAATCTTGATCGATGGGCGTTATTCTATCGAATGGTTGACTGACCATATTTTTTAAGTTTGATACATGCATCTCATCATGTGAGTAAGTTTATTTCCTTCCGAAGAAAATAATGTCCAGCACAGTTCCAAGTAGTTAGACGTGACATTCGACTTGCTCAAAACTGTGAAGGTCATACCTGTGCAATTGCTTTGAACTATCCTGAACACGATTCCCTTTCGAAGGTGAACGAACCCATAATGAGTGCTCAACCGCCCACAGAACATGCATGTACAACAGTATCTCATTTTAGAGAAGTAGTCCCCGTCTGAAACCATGCCTTGATGGTGCTGAAACTGACTTTTCGGAATAATTCGCCTATGCTTGAAATATCGTGCTATGTTGGAAGGTCGTCGATGGAACCTTTGAAAATGTTACCCACTTTGTTCCCACAAGGGTACTGCAGTTATCTTGAGCGTTCTTCAATTTTATTGTGATTTGGTTCACGATATGGTACATTTGAATAATATCCTCTAATAACTACATGATAAAAATGGTATAATTGAAATGTTAAAAACAAGAATCGATTGAGTTTAAGGCCATTACATGTCTAGTTTCATTCAAATTCACTCGCATTGTGACAGGAAGATGGAGAGAAAGCTTTAGACTAAGCTGTTCGGTGTGGCTGTGGTCTGGAGTGTTGCTGCGTATGAATTGGGAGCCAGTGGTTGTACCAAAGGGCAAACAATTGAAAAGATGAACTAAACAATGCAATCAACATGAATCAATTGAGTTCTGTGACTCATCAGGAGTATATCTAATAATTCTCTGAAACAATAAAAGTTCAATTTCTGCTCACGAGATAGGTGCCACTGACAAAATTGATATCATGGAGTATTTTCAAAAACATTCAGAGATACATTTACTGTTTCTTCGCTGATTGGCTGTGGAATACATAAGACACACTGCAATGTTCATGAAAACATTTTGTGAAATATATGATTCAGAACGATCACTTCGTGTACGAAAAATGAAGTGAATAAACTATTTTGGAAATTATATTTTTTATAGGTAGGTTCGTCAGCTGGTTAACGATAAGAAAACAATTTAAACGAACAAATATATGTGGTGAGACATCAGGTCAAAATAGTATTTGTTTCAGCAAAATATGTAATGAGTTCACTAATGTTCGGTGATTTGAATAAGACAGATTGTTCCGTTACATCGAGCCAATGAACCAATTCAAATATCTATCTTCTGTCATTTGATCAAACGGAATGGGCTGATACTCGAAAGAACTGCATTTCACATTCAAACTCTTCGAACTGTTCCATGTTTTTGAAAGTAGAAACATTGTTGATAGAAGATTTGCCAACAAATGAAAAACTGAGGTGGTAGGAGTTCGATCTTTCGTTGTCAAACTATTGAATTTCTTCGTAACCTACTATAAAAAGATAAATCGTTCGAAATTGAATTAAATTTGAAAAAACGAAAATTGGTTACTTGGAATTATAAAAAAATGAAATTTATGAAATATGATTGAAGAAAATTCTGAAAAACGAATGGAACATTGAAAAAGGAACTGATGATGTCAACTTAATGATTGGAAACGAAAGAAAAGATTACTTCCTAAACCCCAAAAAATCCATGTAATCGGATTGAGCAAAAAAAGAAAAAATGGAAAAGTATCACGATACTTCGGTACCACCATCAAAAAAATATGAGTTGGGTAATTATCTCCATTACATATAGATATGAAAAAGCAGGGATGTACATAAATAACATTCATCACTAATCAACTTAAGAATTTTCTTTAATATGACGTTCTAGCATGTAGTCGGCCATCATGTAAAAATCTCATCTTCCTTTTCACTTTCCATAGTTTTAATGTCCTGATGAAATTTTTCTCCCTGTTCTTCACTTAAATCAACTAGGTTTTCTGGAAACCGATTTAAGTGGCTGTGGAGGTAGTGAATTTTCATGCTAATGTTCCAACCAAAAGATTAAAGGGTGGAAAGCTTACTTTGTACTACTTTAACAAATGAAAACCAAGTGTTGGATACAATCTCGTTCATTAATGTTGTAAATGGTGGATCTTCAAAAAGCTGCCTTATCTGTGGTCCATCGAATATTCCGGCTTTCAGTTTTTGTGTGCTAATTCCAAGAAACTTGCGCGAGAAGTAATTAAAACAAAGTCCATCTTGATCTAAAGCCTCTACAAATTGCTTCATAAGCCCCAACTCGATATGCAGGGGTGGAAGTATGTTTTTTCTCTCGCAAGCAAACGTTCGTTAATTACGTTATATTGTCCTTGAATCATAACATTTTTCAATGGCCAATTTCTGTTAACCCAGTGCTGATTTTATGCTCTGCTATTCCATAGACATAAAAAACTAGGATATTTTGTATATTCACTTTGTTGTCTGAGGAGAAAGTTCAACATATTTGAATCGACATATATCACCCACTGATGTTTCCATACTTACTTTTCTTATAGAGAGGTCGATCTTTACAATCATGGAAAATAACAACTACATGAAATGGGGTGAATACATGCCAGTTTCAGGTGGGAAATTTTGGTTTTGACCTGCACAGATATCATTGGACGGGTGGTAACACAGATTGCACTTTGGGCTTGTTGCATTTCCAAATATTGGTACCATTAGCCGTTCTATTGTACTGCTTTCCACAATGACCGCCTGAAATGTGGTTGGGACATGGTTGGTGAAAAGTTGGTTACACATCCGTCAAAAGTAACCGTCATAACAAGTGACAGATTTATTTTTAGCGATTCACGTTCATTCGTTGTGGAATGTGAATATCTGAACAACTGAGTGATGTCAAAAGACAAAGATGACCGACAAAACCAATCTGCAAACTACTACATATAATAGAGAGAGTTTTTATGTAAAACTTCAGACCAGTCACGATCATTTCCAGCTAAAATCTTCAAGAAAGTTCTGAAAATTCGAATGGATGAACACCTCCACTATCAAAATTTACTATCATCGAAGCAATTGAGTTCAGAAAAGGGATCGACACGACATGCTATTTGTCATCTCACCAATAACATATATGACTAGGCCAACTCCCTGTATATTCCTTGATTTAGCCAAGGCTTTCGATACCGCAAATCACAAACTGCTCCTACAAAAATTATTATTATTGTGGTTTTCGGGGTACTGCTCACAAATTAATGAAAAGCTGTCTCAATTACAGATTTCAAACAGTTAAAATCAATGAATGTACCAGTTAATTTAAAATGTTCCGCTATGGTGTGCCACAAGGCACTGTTTTGTGTCCCATTTATATACATACACTCTTATGCAGATGATATGGTCGTTTCTCATACTTTAACATTTTGGAATAAATTGAATGAAATGATAATAATCCATTAACGACTAATTTCAATAAAACCAAATATCTACCAATTAGCTCATAGATGAATGCATTATATTTGATTATTTATGATTTTCGTCAACCATAATTGATATGAAATATACATTTCCACCCCCACCACAAGTTTACTTCGTGAGGCCAATTTAGTTCTCATAACCTCTATATCAATATGTATATATATATATATATAGGAAAGTAGTGTTTGATTTGACTATATCGATCAGGATGAAGGTTTCTTCTATATTTGGGTATTGTAGTACTATTTTCTGATTTTTCGGACAATTTATATAACAGCGGAATGTTTGTGAGGATGCAGTCAAAATGCTGGGCTGTTGTACAAGTAAACTCTTTGTTATTTGGTCGAGCTTTCGAGGATGTTTATTCTCTTTTTCAAGACATTAACGTGAGGTTATGTGAGAAGTCAAGCGTAAAAATGGAAAAACATCATTTTCTCATGATTATGTGGTGTGAAATCGATTAAAACTGTTTATAAACACTAAAATTGTACAAAGATTTTGGAAAACATTTTTATATATCTTAAAAACACTTAGGTGCACGTGCTGAGAGGTTATTCATGAATATCTGAAGAACTGATATATATATATATATATATATTTTTCTGCAAAACTTCTATTATTATTCGTATTATTCTGGAAGAAAATAAATTGTAACCATGACTCCGTCATCTATACAATAAAGCTGTCACCTCTTTCTCTCCTCCCATACCTGAACAACTTAAAATTGAAAATAAATATTTGAAAAGTTATATTCCGCCGGTGTAGTTTTCAATCACACTTAGGCTGTACTAATCTGTTATTTCCCCGAACCAAACCGCAGTTCCCACCCTCTCTGTAGGACGGCAATCACGAAATTAATATCAGGAAATCAGCCGCACCTCGTCTTTTCGCCTGGCCGATGACGTCGGTGTTTTCGCATTGCTCCGGAAGCTCACTCAAGCCTCGACGTTGTAACGAACTCCTGCTGTTCGCCCCTTCCTGCTCTGATTATCGTCCTTGGCGAGGACAAAAGCGACGTCCTGCCTGTGAAAAGGATGATGAATGATCCGGGAACCACCGGCGGAGAAAACGCACCGGATACGCACATTGTGCGGGAGCCGATAGACGTTTTTGCTCTACGAGGATGTGGAATATTCGCGAGGAATTTTTGAATTGATCGGAGCATGTGAGATTAGGGCTCGGGAGGCTGTGGAATTGCGATTCAGCGGGTTTCTCGGTGAGTTATGGAGTCGGGTGTATGTTGCGGGAAGAAAAACGCGGTTGAGAGTTCTATTCACAAGCTGAATTTCGACTTTCAACTAATTGTTGAGTGTAAGAGTCAAACATCATATGATTCAATATCAGTCAAGGTATCAGTAGTAGTCATTGAGTGGTTACCGTGTGCTGTTGAGGGCCGTATGCGAAACCATACCATACAACACAAGATTGACAGAACCATTTCTCCATCAGAACGGAATTGAAAACATGCGATCAAATTCAAACACATAGTATATGAGGGCAGAATATGGTCACCTACATTATTATTGGTGCCTACTCTCCTATCCAACACATGGAAGAGGAAGAAAAAAGCAAAGGGGAAGGAGGGATATCCAGAGGAACTTTGAGGATCATTTGAAATCCAGAAGATTTGAATTTTTCTCACTTGAAATCGGTGGGAATGTTCATTTTCGAATCAAGAAAATCTAACGTTCGTATGCTAGTATCAATTAAATTTCACAGAAATTTGATGTTTTCTAATGGTATTTTAGGAGGTGATCATAAAACCAATTCCATTCTTTTGGTTTTCTCTCCCATGGAATTAAGAAAAGCTTCAATTCTTATGTTTGCTCCTGTACGTAACTTATAAAAAACGAATCGTATTTTCCATGACTTTGAAGACTGAATGGAACATATGTTGAAAAATACAAATACGTCCCTTTTTCGAAATTTCGGAAGCTAGCCCACTCTTTTTTTCAATTCTCTTGGAATTGTCTAATGAGAATCGAGTTTTTGGTAAGTACTGCCAAAATTGTTGGTAGGTTAACGGCAATAACCTCACAAAAAATGATGAAGAAACACCACTTCATATGAAGGTTCTATGGATCCCCTGAGTTCATTTCTAGGGCAGTAGCCACCCACTCCTTCCTGTACAGTTACCCCACCTACATTTGAAATATCCCACCCCCAACTTGGAAACAGCTGTAACTCGACAACCAAGGCTTTACCTTGTAATTATAGACCAACTGCATTGCTTGCTATCATTTCCAAAGTCATGGAAAAAGAAATCAATATGAAGCTTATCAAAAATCTACAGAAATCAGAAATAATTAATGATCGACAATACGGATTTTGCTATCGAAGATCAACCAGTGACTTATTGGTTTATATTTCTCATATTTGGCAGCAATCAATCGAGAAATTCGAAGAAACGATAGCTGTTGCACTCGATATTTCGAAAGCTAGGCTGCCATCTTATGGTTTGCCTCCTCAGTTGTGTGCTTTGTTGAAGAGTTTCTTGTCTGATAGGTCTCTGTATGTGGTTGTTGATGGAGTATCATCTGATATCCTCCCTATAAATGCAGGTGTTCCACAGGGCTCAGTTCTAGCGCCCACTTTGTTTTTGCTTCATATCAATGATTTGCTCGAGAAAACATCTTGTTCAGTACATAGTTTTGCGCACGACAGTACTCTTCATACCAGTTTCTCTTCCAGAGTCCCCATACCAGCTCGAGAAACAAAACTTCAAAGAAACATTCACGCCAATAAAATTAACGATGACTTGGCAAATATAATAGAGTGGGGTTAGATGAATTTGGTGGAATTTAATGCTACGAAAATCCAGGCATGTCTCTTCTCAAGAAAACCCGATCTATTATCGTCTAATTTTCAGATGTAACTATTCCTACAAAATGCTACAATCAGTTATAATCTCTCATGGGAAAACCATGTGAGATCCTTTACTAAAAGGTGCTTCCCAGAAGCTTGGATTTCTGAAATACTTCACATCTCGTCAGTTTCTGATGCTCTACAAGGCTCAGATACGACCTGTTCAGAAATTCAAAATAAATGTTAATTCGTATCTCATGACCCTTGATTCATGCGGTGTTCTTTGAACATCACAGGGCTTCCATTTCGTGTGAATCTGCATATAAAAAAAACACAGTTGCCACGACACTCAGTAGCGCACTCGCAGCCAAGGATTCTCTTTTTGAATCGATTGGGAGATTGCTTCAGTTGACTTCTTATCTTACGCTATCGGAGCTTCGTTTCCAGCCCCAATCCCCAGGCGATAGAAGCTTTCGCATCGTTTCCTTAGCCTGTTGAAAAAATTTCCGATGCACGAAGCAAATGGAGGAACAATGCGTTCTCTATTGGTGTGGTGTCCATCAGTTTGTTGTGTTCAGAAAAAGTGCTTGCGGCACTTCAAGATTGATGAAAACAGTTCGGTTCTGATATCACAAAGATACAAAATATAATAACAACATTAATTATGTCACCTATTTTTGGTCTTCTTTACTTTCCTCCAGAAATACTCACACCTCGTACAAAACAGAATCGAAAAGAACAGGTTTAGTTCCTTCAATTTTTTAGCCTCTGGCTGGGCCACAAGTGAAATAAATGAACAAGCTATCAGACACGACGACATGGCGAATGAAACAAAGCCGGGTGATTATGAGAAAATCGAAATCATTTTTTTGACAGGGGGGCACCCCTTCGCCCCAAGAGGGCTCTCAGGGCCCCGAGGACACCCAAAAAGATTCAATTGTGAGTAAATGATCAATTCTCACCATTTTGGAACAAACCTCATCCTTCTACCAGCATTGGTTGCCGAGTTACAGCTGTTCCCAAGTTGAGGGGTGAAATATTTTTGAACAAAGTGAGGAGGGTTAATTGCACGGGGGGTTGAGTGGCAACTGACCTAAAAATGACCTGAGGGGTCAACAGTACCTTCGTACTTGAAGCTATATTTGGTCGTTAACATCCTCACTAAAATGGGACACTGGCATGACTAGGTCAGATTTCATGTGATATATATCGATATTGAATTTTCAGAACTGATTTTTTCGGTAGATATCCAAGATCCCGAAAGTGAATGGGGAAGGTTCTTCCTCAATTTAACTCGTTACCGAACTTTTCTCCATTCAAATGATTGATATGGTTTTGTATCTGACGCTGTATATTTCAGTATGAATAGGGCATTTCAAACTCCATATGAGAGGAAGCAAACCACTCAAGAACTCAATGAGCCGATGCAACTTTGTAAAATACTGTGAGTTTTAACAGTTTGCTTTCAGTTGATATAGAACATCAATATCTTCTTGGTATGAATAGAGCAGTTCTCTAATTTTTATTGTTTCGAGAGTGTAATTATCAACATATCAAAATACAGTTTGTGACAGTTGAATCCCGAATGAAAAAAATTCCCCTTCAATTGGGCTGTAAATTAGTGTCCTTTGTATTTCATGTGAGCTCCGGCTCCTCTGTAAACTCGTAGATAAATTCGCTCCTAATGCAGTTCATTAGCTGAGCGAAAGCCCTCTGAATGCGAGAACTACTGAAATCAAATAAATTGTCGCTCTCAAAACAATAACCGATAACGCTCTCACCTATTTTATTATGAAAGTTGTCTATTCGATTCAAGTTGCTTGGTATACAAATTGTGCAAGATCAAGTGATTTCTATATGATTCATCATATGTCGTGACATATAGACAGGAAGGCAGCTACATGGCGAGGTTTTTGGGATTGAGGGCCGTGTTCTAGAATTTTGAGATCTTGAGCTTTCGGCTGCATCTGCGGCAGCCATCTACAGCGGCGTGATCTTAGTCGAACTCCTTTCTGTGAGTCTACTATGACAAATGACAGCTGTTCAATAAGGACTTTTTTTAATACAAGGATTTGGATGAGAGAAAATCTTAAATCAATTTATTGAAAATTCCTTCTTTCCATAGACATTTTCATGTTTTTGGATATCATTACAGAAAGCTTTGTTTACTAATCATGTGGATGAATGTATTAACAAAATATCAGTTCGTTCAAAGCAGATTGGTGAGAGTCCATTACTATTTAGTTCCTTACATGAGAATAATGATGTTTCTGAAAATCAATTTCCTTCAACTTTCCGAAAGAAATGTTCCTTTACTTATTGAAAACGATAATGAACAAAGTGAAACTGCCTGAATGATATTTTATATCTCCTAGTCTATTTAGATTCATTCTGGCAGCAATATGTCAACATTAGATCGAACTCATTTGCAATAAAAAGTATTGAATCTCAATACAATATTGCGACCGAACACATCTGCACGATAGAATAGCTGAATAACCATTTCTCGTGATTTATTGATTTTTCTGTAAAGGTATATTTTATGAACGACTACTCAATCAATACTCGGTAAAATGAGTCGTTTATCTTCAATTATGGCTCATTAAATAATTTACTGACCAGCTTGCTACCTAAATGGTAAGGAATTCAGTATCGGTATTCCGTCGCTTGGGTCAATTTTTTTAATGATGAGTTACATGACTACCTGCTGTGTCGAAAGGGGTCAGTGAAATATTCACATATGTACTTACACCGGTGAAATTGTATTTTTTTCCCGTTAATCACCTATTTTACTCACTTTGAGATTCCAATCATTAATATTATCATCACAAATTTAGTGATTTATTTTACATGCATACATCAACAGATATTTCAATAACAATTTGACAAAATCTTTCACTAATCTTTTGAATGAGTTTCATCCACTAGTATAATTGTTTTACTACTATCGTCATTTGCATTAAAATATCTTCACACAAATCCTTCGCAGACATGCCCATAGCAAATCACCAAGATGTCATCATAATCAGATCAGAAATGAAAGCTTAGAAACATACATACAAGCATTTTTACATCAATAGAAAATCTATCTCTGCGGAATTTCTATATATCGTTTGAGGCCTGATTCTCAAATGTTGACATCAATGTCGCATGCAACAAAATCGGTGTATTGCTTTTATTGCTATTTCGTTGACAATTTTTTGCTCAGGTAGAAATCCAATGAAATCAATTTAATTTAATAATAATAATAATAATAATAAACGTTTTTATTACTATAACCAGAAACAAAGAGAACAATGTGTACATTTCAAATTTTAAAGTAATGGATACAGTAAAAGGCGAAGTTCAGTTTTCACAGTTACGAGGTAACTGCTCCACTGTTCTTCCACTTAACCTAAACAATCTCTGCTCGAGCTGATGATGAACACGAAAATCGAAAGATTCAAAGGCGATCAAAAAATAGTGGCCAGTAATTAAATTTAGTCATGAAAGCACGAAAGGATAATCAATAGTCCTGAGATGGTACGATCGAAGAGAAACATATACCTATGAACTGAAAATAAATTGGGGGTCTATTATGTTATTGGTTTTGAAGCAGATATGATTTGTATTTCCGTTTAAACTGTGAGGGAAGTAAATATTTGTACGGTGTAGGGATAGCATTGAATGATTTACTAATCTGATAGCTGAATGAGCGTCTGAATGATTCAGTTCTGAAAATGGGTGGTGTCAGAGAGCCTCTGAATCTAACATTAAGGTTATGAACATCCGTTCGGAACGTCACTTTCCTATGAAGGTAAGGAGGAATTTTGAACATAATAATCTTATGATAGAGACAGTTTGCATGCAGTTTTCTTCTGTTCTCCATATTTAGCCATCCCGCTTCTTTGAGCTTGTGGGAAATTCTGTTTCGCCTTTTGATCCCAAATATAAGTCTCAAGCATGAATTCTGAACCTTCTGAACTTTTTGTTTATATATACTCGTCAGATTCGGACCGTAAAGAATATCTGCAAAATTCAGTTGTGACAGCACTAAGCTTTCGCATAACATTTTCTTCAATTCAATTGAAAGAAAATGCCTGTTACCATAAATGAGTTTGAGGGAGGAGTATGCTCGTTGAACAAGTTTATTAATGTGCTTTTCGAACCTCATATCAGAATCAAACAATACCCCAAGACTCCTAGCTTCATTAACAACATCGAGCGTTTCGCTATTTATCCGAATTTTTACTGAGCTCATAATTTTATTTCTGTTGCTCTTTGACCCAAAAATGATCACCTTGGATTTATTGGTGTTAATGAAAAGTGATTGAGCCGATGCTAGCTGAATGAAGCGGTCAAGATCGGAGTTAATAATATCGCAGGCCTCTTCAACTGTTCCCGGAGGAAAACTGTGGTAAATTTGGGTATCATCTGCGTATAGATGTACGTTGCAAACCCTAAGATTTCTCAGTAAAGTTGATGAATAGATAGTAAAAAGCAGCGGTCCCAAAATTGACCCTTGCGGCACCCCCGCCCCCAGTGCCAGATCACTCGACTCCCTGAAATCAATGCGAACTTTTTGCTTCCTATCATGTAGGTAGTTAGCTAGTAGTTTGATTGCATTTTCTGATAAACCTATGTAATGTAATATATTGAGTAATATTTCATGATTCAGAGTGTCGAAGGCTCTGCTGAAGTCGAGGAGAACCAAAATAGTGCACATACCTTGATCCGTTGCCCTAAAAATATCATCACTGATAGTCAAGAGTGCAGTTGTACAGCAATGGCCTTTCCTGAATCCAGACTGTATATCTGCATTCAAAGAGTTTTTATCGAGATATTCCCTCAACTGCAATTCCATTGCTCTTTCCAGCACTTTCGACAAAGTTGGCAAAATACTGATTCCACGTAAATCTTTGAACTCCGTGGGACTATTTTTCTTTGGCAAAGCTTTGACAACTGCACTTTTCCATACAGATGGCACAATATGTTCAGTCAGACAAAAATTCACTATATGTGTAACATAAGTAACTATATGAGGACAACATAATTTAATTAATTTCAGATTGAGGTTATCGCAGCCCATGGCATTTGTACGAATCTCACAAATAGTTTTATACACAAATAGGTCATTCACTTCTTGAAATTGAAAATTATTATCATTCAACCTGTTATTTTTATAGAAGTCTAAGATTTCATCAGGTGGGTCAGAGCGAGGAATGGAATTCACAAGAAAATTATTAATATTTTCAGGATCCTTCAAGTGTTCAGGTATATCTGATAATTTTTCGTGGACCATTTTGTTACTTTTCAGTGATTTCCAGATCTCTCTACTACTGCAATTGCCAAACTTATGACAAAAATAAGCTTTTTTCTCGCGTTTAATCGCACCATTGACATAGTTCCGCATATCCTTATAAAATTGTAAATGGGTAACTGATTTTGTGGTTCTATATTTTTTCAGAGCCTTTTCCCTAATTCGAATCATTTCTTGTAAAGTTTCAGTTAACCAGGGAGCCCTTGGTTTGGTTACTCTTGAAGTTATATAAGGTGCATGTCTATCAAAAAGATTTGTGAGGCAATTAATCAGAAAATTAATTTTTTCATTTATTGAATTTTGATCAAAGATCATGAAAAAGGGTGTATTGAATAAATCAATTTCGAACGAATTGAAGTTGAAATTCTTGAAATTTCTGTACGTACACATCTTAGGACCTCCCTTTTCACTATCTAATTTTACCCTGCAAGCTACCAGCATGTGATCCGAAATTCCATTGCTATCTATCGAGATTTTTTCTAAAACAGTTTCCGTTTCTTGTAGAATAATCAAATCTAAAAGAGTTGCTGCGTTACCTGAGATTCTTGTTGGAGTGTCAATTATTTGTTTCAAACAAAAAGTGTCAAAAATGGCCATCAATTTTTGTACCCTTGGACATTCGTGATCCATCAAATCTATATTAAAATCACCAGTACATATTATGCCATCCACATTCATTTGAATTGAAATCAGTGTGTTTTCGAAATCATCATAAAATGAATTTATATCTTGAAGAGGAGCCCTGTATATAGTCCCTATGGCCAAATATTTCTTTTTTATTTTTGTTTTTACCCATAGCTGTTCGTATGATGTGCCGTTATTGATGATTAATTCTCCTCGTAGACTGTTACGGATAAAAATACATAGGCCGCCACCTCTAGTTTCTCGATCTACCCTAAATATTGTAAAACCATTCAGATTTAGTAGGTCAGTATTTATGTCACGATGAAGCCATGTCTCAGTAATAGTAAAAATATCGAATGCTTGGTGTAGTATTATTCGATGAATTTCATGAAGTGACGGTAATAGTGACCTTACATTTAAATTACCAATTTTAAGGGATTCCATGAGTGACATGTAAAATACAATATTTACTTTTTCGTAACTGCCACTATCTTTATCACGACTATTTTGGGAGCGATAAAAATAACAATGAAAACACTCTTCACTTTACAACAAAAAAGGTCAAGAAATATTTTTATCAATTTGGATGGACTGCAAGTAAAACATCTTTGATTTTCAACATGCAAAAATAAACTATTAGTCTGATGTGAAAACATCGAGTATAAATGAAATCATTCAAAACAAATCTATTATAATGTAATTTCACGAGAAAATATGCATCAGGAAAAGCAACAAATTCAATTGTGAACATAAATAAGCACATATGAAGAAGACAAAAAAAAAATACATGGATAAGCAAATTTGAAAGATGACAGTTTTGATTATTGTTCAAAGACTAGCAATATCCTCCATAGTATTGATCTTCGAGACGGAAAGTTCATTATCATACTTGAGGAAAATCTGTCCAAAGTTTGTCCACACTTTACCACGAGTACCTATTTTCTGCAACGCTGCTTGGAGCAGTGTTGTTTGTACAGGTGTTAGGTCTTCTCTTATAGTGACACCAGTGTTTTTCAAGATCTTTTTGCTTCCATATACAATGTTTTTATAATAATTTGTGGAAAAACGAACAAACAACGGACGGGTCCTCTCCGGATCATATTTACCTATTCTGTAACACTTCTCAATGTTGGGAGTATCAACATTCAGCTTCATTTTTTGCTTGAAAAATTTCAAAGAACATTCCCCATCATCTTCATTTCCAACTTCTGCCAGGCCATAAATTCTGATATTCTTGCTTCGCATTTCTCTTTCATATCTCTCCTGATTTCTCCCAAGGGACGTCATAGTTTCTTCTTGATTTTTCAGTTGCTGTTTGAGTTCAGCATTCTCTTCTTTTAGCATCTTTATCTCTGTTTCGAATTTTTTATTTATTGTTTCTGTAATTGATTTTGCTAGCTGAGTGAGAAAATCTTCCGAAGTGCACAATTTTGTGACCAACGTTTTCACCATTGACTGTAGTTCCGACATTTCCTTAGTTCCTCGAGTATACATAACGAAATCTGCTTCAAACTACACACTACAGATTCAAACTGCCGAGATTAGATCACGAAGTTATCAGCATAAAAATATGCACTTGCACTACCAATCGATTTCCAGTTTCTTTTCGCAGGTTGTCTCAATTTGCAAAATTTAGCAGCACCGAATCCACAACACGTCTACTCCATCAGACACGCAGCAGAGAATCTGATCGAAAACAACCAATCAGAACAACATTATACTGAAAAATTCCCATGGGCTCTTTTCACTTCACTATGATGCCATGGATACATACAAACTGATTTATTTCAATTTTGACGTTTAAAATTTTTAATTTTACAAAATGGCATTATATGGTTGTAATACCATCTAGAATATCAATGAAATTACGGAATCAATTATACAGAAAAAATAATCGTTTACAGTGAAGAATTTATCTGAAAAGCATTCATGGACTTTTGCAATGATAGAATGTATCATTAATGATAGAAATCGGGTTGCGGAAGAATTGGCGTCAATTTAAAAGAATTGGGCTGTGAACATGAGATCAAAAGATGGTACAGAGTTCAAATAAGCTACGGTCAAAATCGTAACAGAATAAATTGGTTTTGCTCAATATTTTTTTTTTCAATAATAAGCAAAACAATGTCTATCCGAATAACCGTCAAACATTGATAAATGCTAAAAAAAAATTATAATAATTTCCTCAAGCTTGTTGCTCATAGGAAAGAAACCTCCGCCTACCGCGTCGGTCTGTTTCCAAGCAACAAGCTTTCGAAATATGTTAAACAATTTTTTCGACCAATTATCAATGTCCTTGTGTTATTACTATTGGAAAAAGATGGGGATATTTTTTCGCATGTGACAGTGGGCAATAGCCATTTGAGAATCGGGCTACTGGAGGGATATAATGGTTGATAGCTCCGTGAATCATACTGTTGCTCCTGAGGAATGGTTTGGGGAGTTACTAAAAAACTTGTCGAAGGATTTCAATGTAGAAAAACTTTTACTTCTTTTTCTTCTACCAATATATTTTCTGGATTTCATTTTCCACTTGTCCCACGAATGCACACATAAAAAAAATATTTTGTGGGTTGTAGTCAACTTTTATTAAAATTCATCGTTGTGCTCCAAGGCAATTCAGCTATTTGATACTAGCTGTAATCTGGTGCAAATGGTGTAATACACCCCTAAGGCGGAACGCTATCTGCTGGATGACTTCCGACTACTCAAACTCTCACTTCACCAAGTAGAGGAGACAGACCTCTCATAGCGCGCACATCTATGGCGAATTTGTAACAAATCACCCACCGCAAACGAGAAATGCCTTCGGTCCTTGCAGAGAAAGCCGCAACCCTTCACAGTAGGGCTTCGTGAGACCAAGAGATTAGTTAATCTTAAACAGACACATTTTGATCCATGACCAAGACTGTCAAGACCAAGTCCAAGACTGAGCCAGTCTCGTCTTGATCTTGAAACATCAAGACCAATACCAAGATCAGAACTACATTTACTTTTCTAGACCAGTCTTGGTCTTGGTCTCGCGAAGCCCTACTCCACAGAAATCAAAATTTCGATTATCGAAATGATTGCTTTCACAAAAACAATGCGAGTTTCCCGTATAGTCCAGTCTATGACCATTTTCCCGTGTATTTATCCCATACAGCACCGATTCGCATGAAAATTTGGAATCAGGATCTACATACACTCTTTTTCAAAATCTACCCTGTGCCGAGGGTTGCTTTCTTCCTGGGGGTCGATGCCCCTTGGGGGTGAAAAAATTTTCATTGGAAATAAGTGCGGAAATCAATAGATTGACTAATTCTAAGCACTTTTTATTCAATGAAGTTTTTTCTGAAAAGCAATACTTTTCGACTTATTCGCGAGTGAAATTGTCGGTTTTCAGTAAAAAAAAAACACGTTTTCCGATCTTTTTTCGCGAATAACTGGAAAATAATGCATCTAATCGAGAGACCTGCAGAGAGCAAAATTATAGCTTTTGAAAAAACAAAGGCGATTGTTTATTTGTGATGTATGCAAACCCACTACAAACTGAATAATTGATTGTTGAAAGTTGATTGGTATTTTCAAACGCCAAAATGGAAATTTTCTACGTACAATTACCAAAAACCAATGCATTTTTCGGGAAAAACTAGTTTGACCTTTTTTGAAGTCCTTCAAAAATCCTTTATTTTTGTTATTCATAAAAGTTTCTAGCATCAAAACTGACCGAGGTATGAAAGAAATAATGTTGATCCTATTTTTTCCATGAAAAAAATTGCGAATAACTCATCCTCTCTTTCCCCCCCCTTTGGAAAAAATCGTTGCCTAGTGGAACTATCTGTATATATACATATATAATATACATTACTAGGCCTGAAATATAGTTACTATGTGTATTCTTCAATATACTAATGTACATACCGAGGTACATACTCTAATTTCTACAAAAATTGTTTTTGATTTTTCCCATAACTCGCTTAGTCTTCAAGCAATCAAATCCACCAAAAAAGTATTTTGTAGCTTCCTTCCAGAGCTATAAGCTCATTTACATTATTTTCAGTTTCAGATTATATTTTTGAAAAGATTCATGCTGAAAGGGCTCAAAAAAAGTACTTGCGCGAATCCTCACAATATTTAACTGGCCATATCTCATTCTATTTTCATCCTGCAGAAAAAAATGAAACACTGAAATTTTCAGAGATGAATAACCTTCAATTCTGTACTCTAGGAAATTTTGCATGTGATCAATACTTTTCGAGTTATTTCGAAGAAATGGTGATTTTTCGCTGAATCAAGTAAATGATTTTTCCTCTTCAATCTCAATGTTTTCCGAAACTACGTACTTTCAATTGATAAAAAACTCAGAACTCATTATAAGAACATGAATGAAGTGAATTATGGAGTAACAATGATTTTTCTCAAAGGGGGGAGAAGAGAGGATGAGTTATTCACAATTTTTTTTCAACGAAAAAAAAGGAATCAACATTATTTCCTTCATACCTCGGTCAGTTTTGATGCTAGAAACTTTTATAAATAACAAAAATAAAGGATTTTCGAAGGACTTCAGAAAAGGTTCAATTAGTTTTTCCCGAAAAATGCATTGGTTTTTGGTTATTGTACGTAGAAACTTTCCATTTTCTCGTTTGAAAATACCAATCAACTTTCAACAAGCAATTATTCAGTTTGTAGTGGGTTTACGTACATCATAGATAAACAATCGCCTTTGTTTTTTCAAACGCTATAATTTTGCTCTCTACAGGTTCTTCGATTAGATGCATTATTTTCCAGTTATTCGCGAAAAAGTATCGGAAAACGTGTTTTTTTTGACTGAAAACCGACAATTTCACTCGTGAATAAGTCGAAAAGTATTGATTTTCAGAAAAAACTTCATTGAAGAAAAAGTGCTTAGAATTGGTCAATCTATTGATTTCCACACTCATTTCCAATAAAAAATTTTTCACCCCCAAGAAGGGGTGGCATCCACCCCCAGGGAGAAAGCAACCCTCGGCACGGGGTAGATTTTGGAATAGAGGGTAAGTAGAACCTATATCCAAATTTTCATACGAATCGGTGCTGTATGGGATAAATACACAGTTTACACTTTTTTCACCGTCATAGACTGGAGTAGTAGGTGTCCCAAGCGACACCCGGCTGTGCTTGCGAAACAATAATAAAAGTCTGAACTTGGTGCAGGTGGTGTATATCTTTAAGGCAAAACGTCATCTGCTGGATGAGACTCAAACTCCTTGTACAGGTAGAGAAGACCTCTTACAATAGGCACATAGTACAAGAAAGCGGAATAGGAGAGAATAAGAAGGCGTTGATTATTTTCCATTCTGCCGATTCCCAGAAATAATCCATATTAGCTTAGATAGTTTGTATTGAACAATTTTTCTCGTTGATTTCCGCCTCTCGTTTTTGTCCGACGAACGGATTTCAGTGGTTGTCGGTATTGGACCTATAAACTCGTTTTGATAACCGTAACCCATCTGTTTCTGGCGATGTGCTCCTCTAGAATGTTTTCAATTATGTCCCGACTGACTTTCCATTCCTTTGAACTGCTGTGCGTGCCAATATTCTATCGTTTTCAAATGGAGAACCCATATCCATTATGATTCAAAAATTTCAGCTCTGTGAACAGTGAGTGAATGCGTTGGCTATACTAACTAATGATCAAACTATTGCTGTTGTTCAAGGCTTTTATCTCTTGGAGTTAGATCACCACAAATCTTTCAGAACCTCTCACGATTCTGCTAACCAAACTAGAACCCAAACACTTTCCAATGCAATAGGGTCAATATTGAGTTAAACTATTGAAACTTTCTGGAGTCCCTGTTGAGTAGCGCAAAGTCATTTCCCATATACATGATTCATCGTTTTCATCCACAGTGTCTTGCCTTCTTCTTTTCCTCTACTTGACCAAAGCATTGCAATATTTCACTAACATCGACTAAATGGTTAAGGCTTTCGCGGCCGAAGTTTTCAGTATTACTACTTTTGTACGGGTTTGAAGGCCGTCGTTTTTTAGAATTTCTTCCTGACGTTTCGCTGGCGCGAGTGGCTAGCTTTTTCAGAGGCTCATACATCTTGAGTTACTCAAAATGACGGCCTTCAAACCCGAACAAAATTAGTGATACTTTCAATAACATTGTTTCAATGATATTGATCGTGCATCTCATCAGTGTTCGTATTAACTTGAATTGATTCTCTCAAATATCACAACCAAAAAACCGATTTCAATGCATCAGAACAAATCAAATGCTTTCCCGTCGAAACAATTACACACTAAACTGTGCCGAATCGTATCTATAGTGTAATTACAGCCAGATAAGGCAATTAATAAATATTTCGAGACATTTTGTTTTTGCGCGACTTTGAAGCCAGCCGATTCGTCGAGTTCTGGGTCGCGAGAATCGCAAATAATTGATATAATTATAATTCTCCCTCAGTACGCATTACCATGATATTTCGGACATGTTTGGACTGATTCAGTGACAAAAAGTGTGAGTGCCAGTCAACGGCATGATCGATTGCGATATATCCTTGACGTCGGCTGTTTTTTCCGAGAAAGTAACGGTGAGGCAATCACTCATTGAGAGAGTTTGCCTCTAATTTGTCGCATTAACGATAACCCAAAAATTTCTGTTGACAATTTGAAATTCCTCGGCAATTTGGAGAATGGAATTCCATCCAAACAAAAAATTATATCGCTTTCACGTTCTCGAGAGTAAACGCCAAAATACAGACAGGCCATGAAAAAATTCTGGCATACAAGTTTGTATTGGCTATTATGTCTTTTCAGTTCACACGAGAAAGAATAAATGGATGTCAATTTTCATTTCGCAGAGCAAAAAAATCATTAAAATTTTCTATTAGATAGATAGATAGATACTTTATTTGGTCATGTTATGCAATTACATTTATGACAAGTCAAACCAATTGGTACAGAGTACACAGGGTAATTCAATGTAATTCAATATTCAGGCATAGATTCGAACAATATACAAGATAATTGAAAACAGATCCATCGTATAATTATAATTGACTACGTATGCAAATGCATGAGTAGCAAGTAGGATATAAAATTTTTGGAGGCAATAAGATCATAATAAAATATATACGCACATACTTACATCAAAATACATACATAAAACGCACTATAGTATTATATGAATAATAATGAGAGTACTGATAAATTAAAAATAAATTATACATACTCCATGTACAGGTACATGTAATAAAAACTTATACTATGTCGAATTGGAAAACAAGAAACAGATACCTTATTGCTTTGTTTGCGATTATTATCAACTTCTAATGAAGTTTGTCGAGTTTCATATACTCTTCGATTGAATGAAAACAATTTTCAATCAATAATTTTTTTATTTTCTTTTTGAAGAGATGAGTGGCGAGATTTTGCAAATCGTCGGATAACTTGTCATAAATTTTAACATCGAGTGAGTTACAGGATGATGTTTTCAGTCTGAACTTATTAGGTCTCAACTGATTATTAAAAGAGTAAGACTGTTCTGGGAAGAGTTTATGAATGAGGTATCGTCAGCAAATGCGATACACATATCAGGCAGCGAGTAGTGAAAAATATTATTCACGCATATAATGAATAATAGAGGTCCAAGAACAGACCCCTGTGGAACACCACTATGGATATGGAGCACAATGATGCCAAACATTCACTGGAGAAAAATGGAAAAATATGTTTTTTGAATTTTTCACAATCCTACAAAGACATAATTTCTCTAGTCACCAATATTTGCAAAATAGGTGAGCACTCAATGGAATGAATCACAGATTAGTATTTATTTCCGGTGAATGGATGGATCATCTAATGGAAACAATTGAGTCCAATGATAACTCATAATAAAACCCACAATCCCAAAAAAAAAAAGAGCAATTTAAAATCTTTGACGAATCTGGGACAACCCAGTGAAATTTTTGAAGTCTGAATACTTCTATATTGAAAACATAAAGATTGGAGTAGGATGTCAGACAGATCAGGAGTATATAAATTGTCTTATGGAGTATGCTTTATGTTTCACCTAGACCAAAAAAATGGTTTTGCTCATGAGAGATTATCACTGATCGTAATTCTTAGCATCGAGATACTCTGTAGGAATAGTTACTCCTGACATCTGAGTACTAGATGATGATAGATCGGCTTTTATTGAGAAGATACATCCCTGGGTTTTCGTTGAATTCATTGAATTCCACCAAGTTCATTTCATTTACGTGAATGTTTCTTTGATTTTTTGTTCTCGAGCTGGTATTGGGACTCTGGAAGAGAAACTGGTATGTTGAAGCCTTAGGAATAGTTTTTAGAATAGGAAAACCGATTCAACCAACAAAAACACATTTCTTCGTAAAAGGACCAGAGTATGATCATGAATTTGAATTTTTTCATCTCCAGAATTTGAAATTCTACCTCATAGAAAGTGGGGAGGTCAACAAAGTCAGAATTTTTCAATAGGTGGTAGACCCTTGCTCAATTCGACACTGATCTACTTATTCGTTGAATATACAGTTGAGAAAAAATTTAATTTGGCCAGGAGGAACACTCTGGGATATAGATAGAACATTCAGAAGTAATATTTCATTAATGTCTGTATAAACTAGTGTGTAGCTGAACAAGTGCCGCCGTTTTGTAAACCTTGTAAATTCCATAAAGAACTGTATAAATATTAATTCTTCAGCATCGATTGAAAGAAATGAAAGTGAAAAATGTCTTTGTATTATCATATGGTTGAATGCAAAAGATCGAAAACTGAATGATCTCTTAGGAAAATCAGTCATGAAAATATTGACGAATCATGGTTGGATATATCTCGAATCATTCCAATCAAGAACCCTTGTTGCTTTCCCCACTATATCATACACCCCACGGCGTCAAAGTGGAGCTAAACATCCGATTGAATGTCCATTCACTTCCTATAAACCATAATTTATACCCGTCGCGTAGAAGAAGCTCCCCGGGGAGAAAACAGTATTGGACGCACGACGTTTTTGCAACCACGAAACAATATATCTTCCCAAGTACGCAGACAATCACTTTTTCTGGTCCGGAGGAACAGATTAATGTCATAAGGCCCGATAGGGTGGGATACGGAATGTTTATTGGGGAAAGTGGGTAATATTAAAAGTTTTTCTGGCCTTGTTTCTTGACAGGAAGATGTACTTCCGGGTTGAGAAAGGTCGACGTGGGTAAATTAGGAGTTATGGAAAATGTTCGAGAGCAAAACGGTAACTAGGATTGGTCTGAAATGTAGTAGCCTCCAGACGAGTTTCAAATATCTGGCAATCCTCCATTTTCATTCAATCTCACGTTGGTCTAGTTCAGTTCTCAATCGAGACTGGAAGGGACGTATTTTAGGCAACTCCGGAGAGTGGCAACGTTGATGAAAAATTTTGTTTTCCTGATAGTGCCAAAAAAGTTGGCATTTGTTTGTAGCTATGGACGCGTGAAATGCCATTTTTTACATTGAAAAACAATATTTTTCTCGCCGTTATTTTTCTCACCATCAGAAGAATATGACCGGAAATCAATGTTTTTCTTCATATTTGATGTGCGGGATATGCGGAGGGGAGGAGGATTTCTTCTACTTCCTTTGCAAATGTGGAATATATGGCATGCTCAGACAAATCGTCTTCGGAGTCGCCACTATCAAGGAAGAAAAATTGCACTCCTTGCTGGAAGGATATTTCGACCTTTATAAGAAGGTCGAAGAGGTTCGAACAGCTATCCGCCATTAGAGTCAGTGAGTAGTCCAAGTCAGGAAAAGTACAGGAAAATCTACGAGTTGTTGGTGATCTAATTGAACCCACTAACCATTCTTTCTTACACTTACGCGTCGAGAAGCAATCTTAATAATCATCCGAAAATATAAGGCTTTTACTTCTAGATTGGGAATATACAGTACTATCTGAAGAAGCAGACACTCGCGCCAGCGAAACGTCAGGGAGAATTTCCAAAGAAGGGCAGCCTTCAAACCCGAACTAAAGTAATGATACTGAAAACCTCGGAATTCACTTGGAATTTCCACCCCTCCTTTGGTCCACACAATATATTTCGAAATCACTACAAATGCAGGAAAGCAGATTACTAGTCTTCCACACAAAGTTGTTGAGGTAATAAAAACAGTGGGAATTATCAAGCTGTGTGCACGCATCGAGGTACTTTATAAATAACAATTTGGCATTCCAGTTCACATGATGTCTGGGGCACAAACAATAAACAAACTGATTAGTTTTCAAACCATCTCCTTCTTCCACTATTCAAATGCTCAATGAAGGATAGAGAGACACCGATGTCATATCAGTTTTACCACTGGAATCAAAAAAAGCAAACGTAAGTTTCTGAGTGGCAGAGGTTCATTTGATAAGTATCTGGAATGCGTGAAACAGTTATAGTCTCCTTTCTGGAGGCTAAGCCTATGCAAGGTGTGGTTACTTATCTGAGGGACGAAAATGTTAATTCAAAACATATGAAAATGAAATCTTGAACAATTATTATCCTCGATATAATTTGGTAATAGGACATGTGTGAATTCATGAAGATTAAATTTTGACATTTTGCGGCAGATCAATATTGACGAATGATGATAAAGACAAGGGAATGTAAGATAGAAAAGAAAATTTTGCACAATGATTGGGTAGGTGAAAATGTCAGAATTGAGACAAGAGTTCCAGAGAAATTCAGCAAAAGATCTCGAGTCTAATGGGAAATCACTATATTCAGATTCATGCCAAGATGAAAAAAAAAAACTTGATATGGGGGATGAAAATTTCAAATGAATGTTATTATGATTCGAGTTCTTTCAACCCTGTGGAATTTGGGGATTCCAAAATCAAGATTAGTTAGGAACAGAAAGGCTAAAATATAATAACAGGAATCACTGGAAACCTATAATGTTTGATAATGCATTTGAAGTAGAAGTAGAAGTATTTATTTCACTACAATATACAATGTAATAGTAGAACGTCAAGAGCAAAAGAGATAAAATGTAAAACACAGAGTAAATAATTATAGACAAAATATTAACTGATTAGGAATGAACATTCAGGTGTGCAGTGTACATCACATAGATTCAAATTCATTCTTGTTTAAAACAAGATACTCATCGACACTATAAAAGCAATGTTTCAACAGAAATTTTTTTATTTTTACTTTGAATTGAATGAAAGCCGAATTTTTCATTCTAGAAGGTAGTCTGTTGTATAAATGTATGTTCAGAGAATTCTTTGGCGATATCTGGAGTCTATAAAATGGAGTCGAAATTAAATTGGCATGTCGAGTGGTGTAATGATGGACTTTGGATTGAGACGAGTATTTATGCTTAGTTTCATGTATTTCTAATAAACACGAGTAAATATATAAAGTAGGAAGAGGCATGATTTGAAATTTGATGAGAAGAGGGCGGCAATGTTCACGATGATGAACTCCTGCCATTATTCTGATTACTCTCTTTTGAAGAATAAATGCTTTACTAGAGTGACACGAATCACCCCAAAGAAGAATACCATAAGACAAATAACTATGGAATACACACTGACAATATCTCTCAAACGTCGAATCAAAAAGGTGACACTAGACAGTTTCTTCGCTAATATTGCGATTTGTGGGCCCCAGTTGAGTCTATCATCTAGTTGCATGCCTAGTAATTTCACACAGCTACCACGTGTGAGATTGGAATTGAAGGATATAAAAATGGATTGATTTTTATCTAGGTTGAGCTTGAGTTTATTACAAATAAACCAGGTTTTAGCTAAATCGATTGTCTCATCTGATAACGTGGACAGATTGTCAACAGTATTACTTTGACAGATAAAGGTTGTATCATCTGCGAACAGGACGCTTTTTGTAGGTAGCATGTGAAAATATAAATCATTTATATAAATTAGGAAGAGAAGGGGTCCCAGAACCGAGCCTTGAGGAACACCGTGATTCACGGATTTACTACTCGATAGGTCACCGTTCAATCTGACGCATTGAGATCTTTCACTGAGGTAAGACGCAAAGAAATTCAGAGCCAAGCCCCTGATGCCATAGAAGTGAAGTTTTTCCAGAAGAATATCATGCGAGACACAGTCGAAGGCCTTGGAAAGATCACACAACTCAACTTGTAAGTGTTTACCCTCCTCAAGGCCCTCGACTATGCCCGACACTACTTGGAGAAGAGCTTTAGTTGTGGACATCTTATTTCTGAAACCATATTGACCTGGACAAAGAAGAGAGTTTATTTCCATGAAGTTATAAAGTTGTTTTTTGACGATGATTTCGATGATCTTACCTATCATTGGAATAATAGATATTGGACGAAAGTCCATTTGTGGATCTATCTATCTCAAACCATCGTTCGAATTATCGATATAAGATATTTTCACAACTTTCAATATTAATAGGATGAATAGTTCCATTCCACATTTTTCCTCACTCAAATATCTACATATTATAATAATTAGTTCTCTATGGACATTGCCCGAACTCCATTCAACTCCTTCCTTCAATTCTGAGAACTTGTTTTCCATTTTCATTCTAAAAAAATGGACTCAAAGTCTTAGGATTTGGTTTTCATGGACAAAAAAGAAGTAGCCCTCATTCAGACGAAACTGTTTTGATTCAAGCAGAAACTTTCGGGGTAGAGTAAAAGTCTGCCGTCTTACAGTTCCGACATGATTTCCTCATTCTTTGTAATTGCGGAGGGTTATCAATTGAAAAACTACGAATAGAGAATTCATCCATCACAGAATCCACTTTCGAATAGATTATGGGAGAATTGAGGTATAATACTCAAAGAACAGGAACCACTGAAACGAGTACGGTCAATGTGCATGAGTCTATCGATTCTAGCAACTTCGTCTCCTTCCAGAACAGAACTTTCGATTTCGGTGTCTATGCTCAGCCAAACACAGATCCCTACGGACCCCAGTTGCAGTTAACCGCAGAGCAGCCCAACTTCTGGAATAACTTACATTTCGAACCATTATCGTTTCAATCAAGATAATTTACCATTGCCGACAGTCGTCGCATTCATTCTGGAAGGAGTTTCGAGCATTCGGTCCGAAGCTGTCGGAAATATGCCGCAGTTGAGAGCAGCAGCGGGACCTCTCGAATAACATCTCTCGACAGCGTTAATCAAATTTTATTGGTCCGTACTCCAAACTGCCATTTGCCGATATGATTATTGCCCGTCATCTTCTACTTTATTAGTTGATTTCAAGTTTTCAGTTTATTGGGGAAGTTTTCGATTGACTTTATTCCAGAGACTCTCAGAATACCATCGAGGGGTATTGTGTTTTTATTTTCTGAATTCAACGAAATCCTGTAATGATTGGAGGGGATAATGGATTCTTCTATAATCTGTTGTTGTGAATGGAAATTGGCGAGTTTTCAACATTTTCAACAGAGGAATGGGTACTTATATCGACTCATTTCTTGAATTGTAAAGAATATCTGAAGGAGCGGAAGTGAAGCTCTGCTACAATTTCAGCTATGCTCAGTCGATGAACGTCCGAAAAGATCTTCTGTGTTGAACGGTTGAGAATGACAGAGGAATAGCTGAATATGATGTTCATAAAAAATCAAAATTGGTCCAGCGAGGAATGTGCCCTAGTTGGGATCCAGACACTCCAGACAATAAAAGGGGGCGAAGGAGGTCTTACTTTTTTTTAGCAGCATAAATCTTGGTTATAGGCAAGAATATTTCACTTTTACCAGAATCTTTTTCTCATATACTTTTTTCGAATTTCCAACCGCATTTGACACAAGCTTTCGAGTGTGAACGAAAGAAATAAAGCAATATTTTGAAATCGAAGGAAGTAAAACAAAATATTCTAGTTTGGTGATATCTGGTAATACCGTATCACCTATTTTGTATTTCTCGTGAGTAATTATGATTCATGTGGCAGAGCCGAACACATTGAAGTAATATTGGAATAACGTGTTTATTGAACAACGAATTATTCCAGCCGAGGCAGATTCTATGTTGTACCGAGGTAATCGCGAGATGAATTGAACGAATGGAGATCTGAACTAAACTGAGATTGAAACTGAACTGACTGAAGTAGTCTCCACTAGATTAAAACTCGAACTGAAAAATCCGAGTACCTTAGCTGGGTACATAATTAGGGCTCGGAAAATCCCAGATTCTTAAGGTCTTAGAAATCCCGACAATGTCATAAACTAGGTACCGTCCGTAATTACAATCCATAAACTCGACATCTGAAATCGAGATATTCAAAGGAACTCTGAAATATTTTATTCATTTACTAAGACGAATTTATAGCTTTTCTCAAAAGATTGATTCTAAACAGTGATATTATTGCTAGAGCGGATTGTAAACGTATTGTCGAGGATTTTTCTTTTCCTGGGAAGATATGAACAGATGTGTCGGTATTCGGTATTTCATAGAATCCATCTCGGACTGGCTAACTTTAAATATACATGGTGATGATGAAAAATAAATTAAATAATCGAAAAATATATTATTGAATGGTGAATTGTTTAAACATTACTTCGAATAATAATTATTTAAACGATCACCACAGTACCCCCTTGCTAGTGATTAACGATACAAATGACTACGCTACAAACAAAAGAGGGTCAGGGGTAGACTTTGCAAAAAAATAAAAACAAAAATATACACAGTTGATTTGAGAAAAAAAAATTGAAATCGTGGTTTAAAAAAAATTGTCGAAAATAAAAGTTGTAAACTGAAAAGATAAGTTTGGAAAAATGGTCACCATTGCATATAGTCAGACAAACACAGTTAATTATCTAATTAATTATTTACAAATGTACAGGATGAGGTAAAGACGGATCACGTAGCGTCGACCTATGCGAAACCAGCCTGGTATCGTTCAGTAAACCGGACTTGACGTCCAGAACGTGTCCTGAGGCTTGGAGGTGGTTGCTTCGCGGGTGGTTCTGCCACCACAGGTTGTCTGGGTGGTATCTGAGCTGGGGCTGGTGGCGGGACTTCGTTCTGTTGTGGCGGAATTAGGACGATACCCTCGTCGTCGGAGTCGTCGTCGTTCTCTGGTGGCTGGATGTTGTCGTCCACGATGTAAGCAGGTTTCAGACGGTCGATGGTGACTGGTATGTGTCTTCCTCGCATTAAGAGTGTGAAAACTTTGTCTGTGCGAGAAAGAACTTCGTACGGTCCGTCGTAGGGCAGCTGGAGGGGTCCCTTTGGTGCGTCGTGTCGCACGAAGACGTGGGTGGCTGTGGCGAGGTCCTTGAATACAAATACTCTGCGTTCGCCATGTCTTGATCCACCAACTGGTCGAAGCTCGTCAAAGTGTTGTCGGAGGTCTTTGACAAACTCGGATGCGTTGTCGACGTCTCTGGGTGCTCGAGATACCAGAAACTCGCCCGGTAGACGAAGAGGTTGGCCGTAGACCATCTCTGCTGCTGTTGCCTGCAGGTCTTCCTTCCAGGCAGCGCGGATGCCAAGGAGCGCTGTTGGAAGCGTCTCCGTCCAGCGATTTGCCTGCAAGCACTTGACTGCTGCCTTTAGTTGCCTATGGAGACGTTCGACCATTCCATTGGCCGCCGGGTGATAAGCGGTGGTTCTTAGGTGCGTCGTTCCCATGAGGTTGTTGAGGCTGCGGAATAGATAGGATTCGAACTGGCGTCCTTGGTCCGTTGTGACTCGTAACGGTACGCCGAAACGAGCGACCCGGTGCTCGTAGAAGGCGCGGGCTACGGTCTCAGCTTCCTGGTTCTGAAGTGGGATTGCCTCTGGCCACCGTGAGAATCTATCGACACAGGTTAGGCAGTATCGATATCCTTGCGAATACGGCATGATGATCAGGTCCAGATGAACGTGCTCGAACCGACGAGATGGCGCTGCAAATTCACCGACTGGAGCAGAAACATGCCTGGTCACCTTGGCCTGCTGACAGGGGATGCAAGCTCGTGCCCAGGTCCGACAGTCCGTGTTGATCGACGGCCACACGTAGCGTTGCGTCATCAGCTTGGTTGTCGCCTTGATTCCAGGATGAGCCAAACCGTGGATATCGTTGAAAGCGGTCCTGCGGAATGGTGCCGTGAGGAAAGGCCTGGCCGTTGAAGTTTTGACGTCGCAGTAAATGGCTTTGTTGGATCCAGGAATGCAGATCTGCCGCAAGTCAAGCGCTGTGTTTTGTTCTTGTAGAATCTGCTGGAGTTCCTGGTCCTGCTGCTGCGATATCGCCAAAGCCTCGAAGTCCATAGTAACAGCAATCTCGTCCACCCTGGAGAGGGCATCAGCAACCACGTTGGTTTCCCCAGAGATGTGCCGGATGTCTGTCGTGAACTGGCTGATGAAGTCCAGGTGGCGGAACTGGCGTGGCGAGCACTTGTCAGCTTTCTGGCGAAAGGCAAACGTGATCGGTTTGTGGTCGGTCAGGATGGTAAACATTCGTCCCTCGACCATATGCCTGAAATGCTGAACAGCGCGGTATATCGCCAACAGTTCTCGGTCGTAGGCGCTGTACTTGCATTCTGCGCTGCTAAGCTCTTCGAGAAGAAACCCAGCGGCTCCCAGTGGTCGTCGATACGTTGCTGGAGTACGGCTCCGACACAGTAGTCTGACGCGTCGCACACCAGTGACAGCTCTGCGCCAAGTTTCGGGTGAGCCAGGAGTGTTGCGGCTGCAAGTTCCTCCTTGCACTGCTCGAAAGCTGTTTCGGCTTGAACGTTCCAATGAATGGGTGCCTTCCCTTTCAGCTTGCCCTTGAGAAGGTGGTTGAGTGGGGCCTGTGTGTGAGCAGCCCTGGGCAAGAACCTGCGGTAAAAGTTCAACATACCCAGGAACTGTCGAAGTCCTTTGGCGGTTTTTGGCATCGGATACTCTCGAATGGCGGCGACCTTCTCGGGAAGTGGCTCGGTTCCTTTTTCGGAGACGAGATAACCCAGGAACTGTACGACTGGCGTACCGAAACAGCACTTGTTGGGGTTCATCACGACTCCGAATTTCTGCAGGCGTTCGAACAAGATACGCAAATGTTCTCGATGTTCCTCGTCGGACTCAGATGCTACCAGAACGTCGTCAATGTAGGCGTAGCAGAAGTCCAGACCCCGAAGTGCACCATCCATGAATCGTTGAAAAGTTTGCGCGGCGTTGCGCAAACCAAAGCTCATCGATGGAAACTCGAAAAGTCCGAACGGCGTGATAATAGCGGTCTTCGGGATGTCCTCTTCGGCAACGGGTATCTAGTGATAAGCCCTCACCAGGTCGATGGTCGAGAAAACCTTGTTGCGGTGGAGTGTCTGCGCGAAATCTTCGATATGGCGTACCGGATAGCGATCCGGGATAGTCCTGGAGTTGAGTGCTCGGTAATCTCCACATGGACGCCACTCGTCACCTTTCTTCGGTACCATGTGTAGCGGAGAGGCCCAGCTGCTCTTAGATGGGCGACAAATGCCCAATCGCAGCATGGACTCGAACTCCTTTTTTGCACACTTGAGTTGGTCTGGTGCGAGTCGCCGTGGTTTCGCTGCTTCTGGTGGGCCTGGCGTCGTGTGGATGTGATGAACGGTGTCGTGTCTGACCGTCGACACTTTGCACGAACCATCCGGTCGAGTGATATCTGGGTAGCGCTGCAGTAGGTCGTGGTATGAAGACTTACCGGCCAGTACTTTGACACTCGCGATGTTTGCTTTCGTAGATTGGCCAGGCACACTCAGGCGCGTTTCGCGGTCCACCAACCGTTTATTTCTTAGGTCCACCATCAGGTCGTAATGCGCGAGGAAATCGGCCCCAATAATCGGTCGCGATACGTCGGCGATGACGAAGTTCCAGGGAAAGTCGCGTCTCAAACCTAGGTTCAATGTCATGGTCACTGCACCGTACGTCGCGATTGTCATTCCGTTCGCGGCTGTCAGTTCGTAGCCGGTTTGTGTCCTTTTGCCGTTCACCAGTCTCCGCGGGAAAACACACAAGTCCGCCCCAGTGTCTACTAAAAATTCCGTGCCGTTCTCGCGATCGGTCACAAATAAACGGCGAGTGGGCGGGCATGTGTCACTAGTCGCCATTAGCGACTGCCCGTTTGGTTTCCCGAACGCGCGACGAACGAGGCTTTTAAACTGCAAGGGGTCTTACATTTTAGCGCACTATCCCCGAATTTGAAATGGTACCAACACATACCGTCGTACTGAAGTGGTTCACGCGAGTTGGATCGGCCCCGACCGCGGTTGTTTGACGGCGATCGGTTGCGAAAGTTAGGACGGCCCCTGCGCGATTCCTGGAGCTCTGCACGCACGGTAGCGATTTCCCTGCGATGGTCGCTCTGCACCTCCGCTAACTGCATTTGGAGTTTGTAAAGTTGTTCCAGCAGCTTCGATTCCAGGGAAGTTGATCCCGCGGATACCTGGGATCGCGGCGCCAGCAAGCCAATTGAGTCCATAACATTGTCGGCGATCCGCGCTAGGTCGTCGAGGTTCATGGTGTCCGGTTGGGCTGCGATACTGGCACGCACAATTGAGTTGAGGCGGTCCATCCAAAGTGCCTTGACGATGTCTTGGGCCGCCGATTCACCTGCGAGTTGTTGAAGGTGGCGCAAGAACTGTGACGGAGTCCTATCACCGATGTCTTCCCGTTCCAACAACTGCCGCGTGCGCTTGGCCTGTGATTTGCCAAGCCGTCGGAGAAGTTCATATTTTAATTTTTCAAAAGGATTCTGAGCTTCCTCCGGTGGGTTCAGAAGCAGGTCACGAACTTCTTTGGCATATCGCGGCTCGAGCGATGTTCCGACGTACTGAAATTTATAAGTGCTTGTCTTAACACCAGCATTCTTGAGTGCCCATTCTACTTGTTGGAACCAAAGATCCGGGTCGTCAGGAATGAAAGCCGGTAACTTAACATGCGCGATCGCAGCCGTGGTCACTTCTTCTAACGACATTGTTGGAAAGTTTATTGAATTATTCGCAGAAAACTTTGGTCACTAGTGTCTTTGAGACCGTTGTTTAGCACACTGTTGTCTAACCCGTCGTCGGAACTCGCGCCGCCACAAAAAAACCTTACGTCGCGTCGGTTAGCCAAAGAATATCACTCACGAAAAAAAGAGATCACGTCGGGGTCACCACTTTGGTGATATCTGGTAATACCGTATCACCTATTTTGTATTTTTCGTGAGTAATTATGATTCATGTGGCAGAGCCGAACACATTGAAGTAATATTGGAATAACGTGTTTATTGAACAACGAATTATTCCAGCCGAGGCAGATTCTATGTTGTACCGAGGTAATCGCGAGATGAATTGAACGAATGGAGATCTGAACTAAACTGAGATTGAAACTGAACTGACTGAAGTAGTCTCCACTAGATTAAAACTCGAACTGAAAAATCCGAGTACCTTAGCTGGGTACATAATTAGGGCTCGGAAAATCCCAGAATCTTAAGGTCTTAGAAATCCCGACAATGTCATAAACTAGGTACCGTCCGTAATTACAATCCATAAACTCGACATCTGAAATCGAGATATTCAAAGGAACTCTGAAATATTTTATTCATTTACTAAGACGAATTTATAGCTTTTCTCAAAAGATTGATTCTAAACAGTGAAATTATTGCTAGAGCGGATTGTAAACGTATTGTCGAGGATTTTTCTTTTCCTGGGAAGATATGAACAGATGTGTCGGTATTCGGTATTTCATAGAATCCATCTCGGACTGGCTAACTTTAAATATACATGGTGATGATGAAAAATAAATTAAATAATCGAAAAATATATTATTGAATGGTGAATTGTTTAAACATTACTTCGAATAATAATTATTTAAACGATCACCACACTAGAACATAGCGGCCTGCCGAAAAGTGGCAGAGATTTAGGCTGGTCGCATGCAGAAGGCCGTTGTTCTCGGTTCACTGCGTATGTTCAGGACACACGATATTCGGGGCCAGTGATCACTTGCCATGCGGTGCGGGCAGTAGTTATTGGGTAATGATACTGGTGCGTTCGTCCACTGGATCGGAGCAGTAAGTAGTACGGACCTGGCTAGATTTGTTTAGACGACAATAACAATGATGGGACTTTTATCTACCTCAAATAGGAATATCCCAATAAACAGAAAATAACTGATAATTGCATATCTAAGAATATTAGAAAAATAATACATTGTATAATATATCAATATTTTAAATCCATAAACTCAATTTAATCGCAGTGACTTTTATAATGTTGAACTGTTGTTACAATTACGGAAGATGTCTTATGTGAGTTATGTTTTTTTTATTGATGACTAGTGCGCATTTTTTGAGAATACTGGAAGTTTGATTAATTATTTTTTACTTTTTCCTTCTGCGAATCAAAAATTAGAAATAACTTCTATGAAAGAAGTAAAATTTAAAAAAATTAAAAACACTTTTTGTTGATAGACGTTTGATTCATCCACGAAAAGGAAGTAAAAATCCATCTCAAACATACTTTCTATTGCTCAATTTGAATACCAAACATATGAAAATTGATTCAATCAGATAGCAAGAACACGAATACCTACACTAAGCAAAATAGAAAGCTATTTGTAGAAGAAATCCCACTCACCAAGAAAATATTTCATTCAAACCCATACGATATCTCGTTTCGCTCAGACAAATCTCTTGGGTAAAAAAACAAATTACTGGAAACTCTCACAAAAATCTTCATTCAATTCCGAAATATTCAATGCAGAACAAGTCTGTCATCAGTTTCAATTGAAATTTCGGTGACATTGATTTTTTTGAGGTGTGTTCGAGATCACAACAATAACAGTCCAGGAACAGTTTGAAATAGTTGGACTGTTGAGGCTTGGAGGGTTCGTTTCCAATATATCTACAATAATTGGTTTGGGTGACTATTTTTCAAACCGTCCTAGAACCCGAATAGGGATATGATAACCGAAAACCAGCCATCGTTATAATGATTGATCAGTAGAAGTTTGTTATAATCTTCCAGGCCCTTATGGAACAGGGATTTCTTTGTATTAGATAAGTTGGCTCTTGGGATATAAAAGTGCTGCTTTACTCATAAAGGCCAATCCCCATCTAAGCAGCATCAAGCGGCGCGGCGCAGAGCAGAGCAGAGCAGCAAAATGCTGCTTACAATTGGATACGTATAATTCAATGGGGTCGTTTCCACCTAAGCAGAGCGTTGCAGCGCCGAACAGAGCAGCGCGGCGCTGCAAAATTTTAATTTCCCGCGAAGCATTGGCATGCAGAATGTCGCTCGTAAACTCGCCGCTCTGCTTGTTGACGGACAAGTGGGAATTGGAAGATTCGCGCGCAGGCAGCAAGTTGTTCTAACTTGTTTGTTTTTATTTTAAAAAGTCTGAAGTGATTGTTTAAACTATGGACGGAGAAAAAATTGATAAACTTATCGTTCTTGTAGCTGAATTTAGTGAGCTATATGACATGGCTCATAAAAATTATAGTAACCAACATAGGAGAGAAATAATTTGGACGGAAATTGGTAACAAACTTAATGAAAAGGGTAAGTGTTAATTTATTGTATTTATATTAATTATTCAATTTATAATAAATTGTTATTGCTGTTACTATCCATTTAAATACAATGTACTCATAGTTACTCATTGATGGGTCCTATTTAAGATATAATTAGTAATGACATTTACAGGCCCTATTTTTAAAACTAATAAGTAACGGGTAATTTACTTCATTCATTACCATACAATTATAAAATAACTTTACAGTTAGTTATTTAACATTTTTAAGCATTTCCTATATTAATTGCATCTTCTTGTCAAGAAACTGCCCCTGAATCAGAGTTAAAATATCCCTCAAATGCATCTCTTATTTTGATTGCTTCATTGGAGCATTTTCCACCAATGTTAGATATACTTGTAAAAACTGGTGCTGCATTTTCTGTTCTCTCTTGCTCTAGTACGGTCAAGAAGACATTGTCATTTCTAAGAAAGTTATGCAAACAAAGACTAGATAAAATTATTTTATCTGCATTTTTTGGGTGAATCTGTATTTTATTTAAGAATATTCTAAACTTTTGAAAAAGAATCCCAAAGGCATTTTCGGAGACTCTACGAGCTCTGGAGAGACGATAATTGAAAATTCTTTTATCTTGTGACAATCCGCGTCCTGAGTAAGGTCGCATTAAATAAGTTTTACAAGGGAACGCTTCGTCTCCCACTATTACATGTGGTAAAGGTTCGCCATTTACAGTAACTGGTCGATCCTTAGGCATTCCAAATGTTCCATTTTTAAGACTTTTTCCCATATTCGAATCAGTAAATATCCCACCATCGCTATTTTTACCGTATGCTCCAACATCCACGGCAATGAACCTGTATTCTGCGTCTACCATCGCCAATAACACTACTGAGAATGATTTCTTATAGTTGAAATACAAGGATCCACTTCTGGGAGGTGCTTGTATAGTTACATGCTTGCCATCTATCGCAGCCACACAATTAGGAAAATTCCAAGTACTTTCAAATTTGTTTGCACAATACCGAAGAAACTCTGTTGTGGGTTGTGGCATTACAATATTTCCTAGAGTCTCCCAAATAACATTGGCGGTATGATTTATAATCTTGTGTATTGTGGAGTGTCCTATTATAAAGTTAAAAGAAAGTGTCTGGTAGTCTACCCCTGTTGCCAAAAACCTGAAAAAGAACACTATACTTAATAATGTATTCTATATAAAAATATATTTTTTTACAACTGGTTAAATACTATTACACATTTTTTTTAGCCGAGGTTTGTAAGCAGAGATGGAAAACTTTAAGAGTCGCTTTTCAGAGAGCAGCAAAAAACAACCAAACAAAAAGTGGACAAGCTGCTAAAGGCAACAAGAAATGGAAATACTGGGATGCCATGGCTTTTCTTCAGCCTCATATTAAAGGAAGAGAAAATGAAAATATTTTCATATGCTATCATTATGAATTTATTAACCAGTGATTTGGTTATTTTAGAACTCATTCAAATGTAAGCCAAATACAGCAAGAAGATATTAGTGAAGACGATGAAGTTGATACTCGAGTAGAAAATAATACACAAAGCCAAAGAGGAGACATATTGTGTGAAGATTATGATGCCGAAAATAGTTTAGATATTCCGTCTTCCGTTTCACAGCCAAACACACTATCTTGTTCTTCAAGCGTAGAGACTCCATCAAGACCATCATCTCGTGTTACAAGTGTAAAAAGTGTCCAGCGTTTTAAGAAATTGAAAGCTGCAGTCAGAAATGATGAGTCAATACCGGAAATATTAAAAGAATATGTTGATGACAAAAAACGTAGTCGTTTAGAAAAGCAGACCAAAGATCTTGTAAAACCATCAGTAAATGAAAATAGCCCACTAATAGATTTTTTTATTAATATGGGCAAAACAACGGCTACATTTCCCCCACTATGGCAAGCTACCGTGAAAAGTAAAGTATTTCAAATAGTAAATTCATACGAATTGCAAATGTTATCAAATTCCTCCTCTTTGATAACACAAACTTCTAGTGAGTGTCAAATTCTGGGTCATAATCAGACACCATCCCAAATTCATGAGACAATACCACTTCAGCCACCAATGCAAATACAGTCACCTATGCAGAATCCACCATCTGTACAAACTCGACCGCCAATGCAACAATAAAGCTCTGCACAAGATGAATCGTCTACATTCTTCGGGGAAACTTCTACATACTATTCACAATTCGCAACTCAATTACCTCACTCATAGACACTTCACTAATCTTGCCCATTTTTTTGTGAAGAGATATGTTTTTTAGTTTATTTTTTCTATGTGTTTCCTTAGGACTATTTTGTTAACTGGTGTTTATTTTTACAATCATATTATCAAACATAAAATCAATTTATTTTGTTCGTTAAATAAAAAATTGTGTTTTCATATCAATTAAAAATAAATATTTGGACTAATTACATCAATCATTTGCTTACCTTAGAAAAACAGTTAGCCTCTCTTGTGGATTGATGCTCTGCCGAAATTTAGTATTTTGTTTCGTCAAAGGAATGCGCAAAAGATCGAATAGTTCATTAAATTTTTCTGGGGACATTCGATAGTACTTATAGAACTTCTGTTCATCTTGCTGGAGACGCGCGAAAAGTGTATGGAATTCACCCTCCTTCAATCTTGCACGAAATATGTCATGGACCCAATATTTTCGTTTAGTTTTCTTTTTCTTTTTCAATTCATGACATTAAGCAACTGCGAGAAATATAAAATCGTCTGATGAAGATGAAGACATCTTGACGACCAGAACAAAATAACAAAAACTGAAAATTCTGTGCTGCGCTGCACTGTGTATACTGTCTCGTGCTGCTTAGGTGGGAATTGGTGCCAGAAAACACTGCTTCGTGCTGCGCTGCTCTGCTCTGCGCCGCGCCGCTCGATGCTGCTTAGATGGGAATTGGCCTTAACTCTTGTTTGGTAGTTATGTAGTTCAGATCGAAAAGTGCAAAAATCCTCCAAATAGCTGGGCAACAAATCATGCAGGAATTTGAAAATGAAAATCATGGCCATTTGATACAACCTCAGGGAAAAAGATAACTACTGCATGCAATTTAAAATATTTGAAATATTGGCATATCAATTAACACTCAGAATAATTAGCATGTCACGATTTTGTAGTTTCTGTAATGCTGATGTCTTGTTTAGATCAAATTGATACCGAATACTAGTACAATAATCAGGAGTTTCTTGAAATAAATTGGCCGATACTTGGATGAGAATGCATAATCAACAATGAGTCTCAGTTGTTAGTGAGAAACGTACAGAAAACTGTTATATTTTTTGTTCAACATCTTTTTATCAACCTCGCTTGAGAAATCAATATCACCAACAAACTTCAGGTGAAAGTATGTCTTGAAAAATTTAAACTTTTCCGGAATGTATATCTCGAATATGGCTAGAAATTCGCGAATTGTTCGTGACAAAAACTGTTTTTCATGCATGTTTCCGCTCCAACACACTAAATAAGTGGAAACCAAAAACTGGAAATTATTTTGTCTTCTCCCTTTCCTCGAGCAACAAAAAAGAGAATTGCAAGAAAAATCTCAGGTTTGAGAGGAACATACCACAATGGGTTAGTGTAATGAGAGAAATGAGGCTTCCGAAAAATCCATTCAGAGAAAATGATTTATTTAAATGGTGATTGTTCGAGTAGATGTGACCTATTCTAGTACTTTGGCGAAACTTCTAACGTATATGTTATTGTCGGTTTATTTTTTTCATGAACAATTTAGAAGAACATATGGCAGGTTGATGTGGGAAAACAGACAAAAGTCCTGTAATTGATATTACTGAATGGTCGATTTAATTTTCTCAAATTAGAATCGTTTACTGCATACATCTTAACCCTTTGTGCAATTTACAATTCTCCCTCTATATGTGAATCATTCAAGTCACCAATCATTATTAAAAAGAGAAATACTCAATCTGGCAGTCATGCACCAATGTTCTCTGTGAATGATTTGGAAACTGGACAAAATATTGAGAAAATATCCACATGTAACAACAAAGCCATTAAAATGTTGGAAACATTCCTTATAGTTCGATATGAAATCTCGAAATGGAGTCAATTCATATCTTCTGATATCTCTCAATATATGAATATACAGAGCATGACTATGCACTGGAAAATAATCGCACTATAATGAAAGGAGATTCTTTTTTGCAATTCAATATTATCCAATGATGTGTCTATGTAATCTAGCCAACTATAAATCATCATTGCGTTGAAAGTTGAAACTTTTCCTAGAGATCAATTACCCTAACACCAAATTAATATTTTTGCACTCGACGCGCGTTTTGTTAGGTTAGCATCAAAGAAGATTTACGTATAACGAACAGGAAGCGTCACTTGCCGCTACACAGCCGCTATTTCCGTGGTCCCCACCACTACCATATTTCATGACCTCCAAACTATTTTTGTTGCGACTATGCATGACTGCCAGCAAAAAAACAGTAATCCAGTTAACTACTCGACAAGAAACACCACTACTTGTTTGTTGATATGACTGACCGACTGCAAAATGCTGACACTGCTGGTAGACATGCGCATTCAGGGTGTATTTGTCGAATAGTCAGATTCGCTTCTTGTTCGTGTATACGTAAATCTTCTTTGTTAGCATCTTCAGGAGAAGAAAATTGATATTAAATCTGAAGCTAGGGTTAGTTGTTGATATACCTAAAGTTTTTTGATTTGATATGAACTTTGTTACTGTTAATCATTCTAAATAATTTCTTGACAATAAACTAGTGCAAGCACTATCTGCAAGGTTTGTTGTTCCGTCATCTGTTATTATTGATTATTCTGATTACTTTCTCAACAATGAATTGGAAAGCGGGCTGAGAGGGCTAGGTCCCTTGTCACCATTCATGCTGTCTTTACATTTTGCGATTTCTAGACTCTTTTGAGTCTAGTAGTCTGTAAAAACAGCATGAATGGTGACAAGGAACCTACCCCATACAGTCCGCTTTTCAATTCATTGTTGGGGAAGTGATCAGAATAATCAATAATAACAGATGACGGACCAACAAACCTTGTTGATAGTGACTGCAGTTCATTGTCGATAAATTGATTAGAATGATTAACAGTAACAAACAAACAAACATATTGGACAAAAAAAATTGAGCAACTACTCCTAGCTTTAGATTAACTATCAATTTTTTTCTCCTGAAATATCAGTTTGGTGTTAGAGTACTTGATCTCTGGGAAAAGTGTCATCATTGCGCTCATCAAAGCATCACCCATTCTATACATTACAAGTTTCCTCAACACAACAAAAATAACATCGTTTTTCAGTGAAATGTAGGTCGACGAAATCATTACGAATATTCCCACCCTACGATCGCCTGAGCTACTTTCCATAAAGTACGTGTAGTACATTTCCTGTGTATTGTGAGTCGGCAGAGAGCTTCAACTTAAATAGTTCAGCTTGCTGGCCTCGCGATGCGATACAACTTCGTTATGACAACTTATTGCACACCATTTACTTCTCCCTGTGTTGCCTTGCATACACAATTTACTCCAGTATCATTAGCTTGAAATAATATGAGAAAAGGGAAATCTCACTCGCAGCGCTGGTGGTTTCCCGTTCTGAGTGATTCAACAGGATATTACCTAATGGAAATTAATTAACCGTGATTTTTATCCGACTCAAACAAGTGAAAATCATGTATCTTCTTCAACTGGGTGACTATTTAGGTGGAGCACTGTTACATGTATGCCTCGGAATCTAGGGCGAGTCAAATTATCTTCATGAAAGCTGTCGAACTGCATTGTTGAAATCTCGAATGAAAAAAGTTGAAAAAACTAAAAGAGTACGATCTCGGTTACAACAATTTTCAACAACAATTCAATGAAAAGGACATGGTAGAAAAACTTTTTGAGCAAAAATTTTCACCCAATGAATAATATTTGCAGAGTTATTTTGATGTAAATATATTCACATTTTGCAGAAAATAACGACAAAAAAATTATTACCTATATCATTATACAGTGGCTTCCTTTAAAGTCTACCCCCTTTTTTTAACAGACCCAATAGAATGAAATGATAGATGAAAATTCCACAATGGCGACTGTGCGCCACCTGGAAAAAAACTAAATGGAAAGGGGGGCTTGTAATACATCCTTTGGAAGCTCCTGACGAATACCGCACAACCCTAGAATAAAGTCGATATCTTTACCTAATGGCGGAACATTTAATAATTGCCTGAATAATCGACCTTCAACTTCATGATTTGGGGAAATGAGCTGAATTCAGTTCAGGAGATACTCGAAACGGTCGCCTTGAACTTCTTGACACAAGCACAGCCTGTCCGATATTTCACGCCAAACACAGAAACGTCGAAATTTTCATGAATATTCATTATATCAAGAACGAAAAGCCCCCAGGTCATCGATCTATTCCGGAAGAAGAGCAAGTTCATTCAATTGGTGAGATGATGGTGAATCCTCAACAGTGTACTCCATCCGTAGCGAATGTTTGTGATGTATGTCCTTCTACTGTGTTGATACTTTTGAAGAGGAATGAAGTATCATCCATACAAAATCAAAATGGTTCATGAGTTAACTGAAGATGACAATGATCGAAAGACAGATTCCTGTGAAATTATGATGGAAACCATTGCAAAGCATCCTACCTGCCTCCAAAATATTTGTTTCATTGACGAATGGACATTTTTTCCAACGGCAATGTTCACAGAAAACATTGCCGTTATTGGAGTGACACCAACCCTTAAGTTTTCTGAGATACTCATACTCAAAATATCAACCAATGTGTGAAGATTTTAGTGAAGGTTTCAGTAATCTCCCTCTATCCCACTGAAGAGCCGAGGAGATGATTTTCTATGAGCCAAACGAGATCTTGTATGGGTTTTAATGAAATATTACCCTGGTGGTTTTTTCTACAAATAGCTCTCTATTTTGCTTTGTGTAAATATTTCTATATTTGCTATCTATTTGATCCAATTTTCATATACATGCTATCCAGATTGAGCAAGAAAAAGTGATTTCCATGTAACTCATTGCCCTTTGTCGCCTATAGGCTGGAGATCAGCAGTTTTAGATGTACTATTCCCACCTTCATACTTCTTTCATAGAAGCTGTAATTCATATTTTTAATTCAGAGAAAAAAAAAGGCAAAAATAATTCAATCTTCAAACTTTATTCTCCCACAAAAATACCGAAGTTCCTGATTCGAAAATAATAACGTCTGGGCAGGAATATTGGGAAACCATACTGTAGGACCTCTATTTATTGAACAAAAATTTGAATATGCTGGAAACTATTGTTGACCCTCAAATAACCGAAATCGTCCAAGGGAATCCTAATGAATTCGATATGGTTATTGTATTCCAACAAGATGGAACACCACTACATCACTCCATACAAATGAGAAACTATTTGGATAATACTTTTCCCGGTCGTTAGATTGGCCGTCGATAACCTACGGAATGGCCAGCCCGCTGGCCAGATTTGACACCTATTTGGACTTTTTATTGGGATATTTCAGCCAAAAGGTGAACGAAACTGAACCTGCTTCAATATTGGATACACGGCAGAGAATAATAAATATTTGTAGAAATATCGACGTTAGTTCTTGGAGGACGCTGTCCCAATTAGCATCACTAACTTTTGTACTTAACGTGAGGAAGTCAGCTTTTTTTATAGTCATATCTGAATTCGGGTGCGGAAATCTTATGTTGTACAGATTTTATTTTCATTCTCATCAATATATTCAAAGGTGGATGGTAACTACCCTCTTCAACAAGTGGTAAGCTTTTTATTTTAACTATACAGTCTAGTACATTATTTTCCGAACTGATAACAATATCGAGGGTTCTGCCGTGCAAGTTTTGTACGTCATTGAATAGTTCAAGATAATCAAAAATTATCTAAAAATTCACAGAGAAAGAGAGTAGCAAATTTTTTATTATTCATATTCATATTGGAATTGATCCCAGTTACTTCGAGTATATTCAAGTCATCTGAAGTAAATCAAGTTGGAGAAAAGCAAGCAAGATGTGATACACCAGCGTGCACTGACTAAATGGATCGGTTCGAGTTGAAAATGTTTGAAAAGTAGATACATCGCCTTGTCCCATTTTGTATAAAAGGCGCATGTTCAGTGTAAACTGTTCTACCACATGAACCTAGTCTACCTACTACAAAAAGAAAATTATAATGATTATAGAGAAGTAGTTGTAATGCACAATGCTATATAAATGTAATGAAAATATGCAGCAAATACAATAGACCGCGGGCATGTGACGTCACACGCATCAGCCTGCTGGACAAACAAATCGTATTTCCATCAATAACAATGGTAATTTAATGAGATTATAATTTCAATTCTGAGATACAAAATTCATGGATATACCGTTGCCCATTTCAACTTACCAGTACTAAATATGCTCTTCTAGTTGCTTGAATCCACAATTTACATCTCTCAACATCAAAAGGATTAATATTCTTCCTATTGTCGGAAATAGAAAGGAATCAATGGATTGAAACTTCACAATCACTCAAAATTGAGTTATTACCGAGAGAAAATATTTTGAAATATGACACAAATGCACAAAAGCCTCTTTAGATCCGTGTGTTTGTCCAGCAGGCTGGATTTACAACTGTCAGATTTGCTGTCGTCTGGCAGATATGCCCGCGGTCTAATTTGTTTGTCTTTTTGAGAGGATTCAGAAATAATCAAGAGCATATCTATTCAATTGCATTATTTTTGTTCATCATAATTTTTTTCGAATAGTTCCTCCTTGAATGTTACCATATTCATCGTCCATTTCAGTTCAATTGACAAATTATTATATTCCTTAGAAATCTGGTATGAGAAACTTCTTTCTTTCATTGGAATGATGATGAGGTATTGAGATATCTTTTCGTGTTGAATTTATATAATGAACATTTGTTCGGTATTTTATTTCCTCAACTGAATATGGAGGTGTAGCATGAATTTTCACCTTATGAAAAAGGCACAAGGAGTGTAGTTCCTTCCTGTTGATCATATTGAGCCATCGCACTTTAGATAATGTATGAGATATTTTGTCAAACTTTCGTATTCCAAAAATCAGTCTCGAACAAGAATTTTGAATTTTTTGAATCCGACGACTATCACGAACAGTTAAGCCAAGCCCGTACACAAAATCGCAGTAGTTTGTGTGTAAGGAAACTGAGGCTTCGCAAAGATCAGTTTTCAGTTTTGTATTCAACAAGTGTCGATTAGCGAATAATACTTCAAGTTGTCCATACGATTTTTGGAGGATAGATGGAGAATTGAAATATCCTTTCAACAAAGTGCTACAAGATTCTGAGTGTGGTGCTTTTTTACGTTATGGTAGTGGGTGATGAGCACTTAATGAAATATATTGAAATTTGGCCGAGGGAGTTGACGCTGTGCTTCTATGTCCGGTTTATGATCGGGAGGTCGCGAGTTCGACTCCCTGAGGGGTCAAATATTCCTATTGGATAATATCTTCCTGGTGGAAAGTTCTTGAGAGATGAAATTCAAATCGAGAATAGAAATGTTGAAAAATGACAACTCCTTTTGTCAACATTCGAGTAGACACGGCCTGTTTTGTAACTTAGGGTCAACGGTCTAGCCACCATTAATCAATTTAGATAAGACAGTCCAAGAACAACTTTTCTTCAACGCAGACAACTTCCGTCGGTAGACGAGTGAATACGAGTGCAACACAACTGAGTGTATCCCATTTACATGCCTTGAAATTCAAAATTTGCATGCAACTATTTCAACTCGTATGTTCCTTATGAATTATACAAAAGCCGTAAACCGTAAAAAGCTCAACTATCCGAGATGACACAGTATGTATCGACGTCTAGAGGAGTTTTTCGTATCTCCTGTCCTTCTCGGAGGCACCGCATTTCCATCAACTTTTACCCGGTCTTTGACATTCACTTTTGTTGAAGAAAGGGAGAGTTCAAGGAGTGTCTATATTACTGTATCGTTTCATTTTCTCCCGCAAATTCAGACGGTAATTTTTGGAAGAGTGCCTTGATATACAGTGAGTAATTCATTATCAGTTAGATTTTTGTCAAAAGACAGTGAAAGGGCAGAACGACAGATGACCCTGATATATATATATATATATATATATATATATATATATATATATATATATATATATATATATATGCGAAGTTGGTATTCTGGGAGTTTATCCGTTGGTTTGTCGGTATTGACTCCCGACGTTTCGCCAACATTTCAGTTGGCATTTTCAAGAATGTTACTGCTCCTACTTGGTGCTAGCAACTGTTGTTTGAAAAACTTCTGCCAGTTTTTAAATGATTTCTCGGTCGTAAATTGTAACCGATATGATCTGCTCCCTCAGCCGTCGGATTGATTATGGCTTTGACTAATGACTGTTCAGGTAGTAACGGTCGGTCTGGTTTGTGGTGACCTTCATCCACCGAAGGACCATTTCCTGAACTGTTTTTCTTTTTGTTGATGAGGGCCCTCCAGACATTTGGAATATTTTGAGAGTCGTCTCTTTTGTTATTTCTCCATGTTTTTCCATCTCGATGGCTTCCCTGATTTGGCGTTTTCTGAAGTGGTTCACCTGCGCTATTTGTTTTGCTGCCTCGAAATTTATTTTGTGACCCGTCTGGTGGTTGTGTTGAAAGAGCGCGGAAGATGTTTGTTTTGTCCTTATGCTATTTTTGTGTTCCTGCACTCTAGCTGACATTCTCCTATTCGTCTGGCCAATATATTGCTTTTCACAGTTCCCGCATGTGATGCTAAATACTCCTTAGTTTTCGAGAGGAATCCTGTCCTTTGTTCTCGGTAAGCAAGACGAAATGGTCCTTTGAGGTTTGAAGACGGTTCGTATATTTTGTTTTCTCATCAGTCTGCCGATTTTGTCGGTGACTCCTTTGATGAAAGGTAGTGTCACTGATTTTCTCGGTTCTGGGGGGGTCCTCCGTCCCAGTTTTTCTTGGGTTTGTTTGCGCATGGATTGCCCTTCTGATTGAGTGTGTTCCATAGCCATTTTGTCGAAGTGCTTTTGATGTCTCTGCTAGCTCTGCTTGTCTGTTTGTTGTTTCCGTCAGACGAAAAGATCGGGACACCAGCGTGTTGACTACGGATTTTAGTTGTGCGGGGTGATGGTGGGATTCGGCGTGTAGGTATCTGTTTGTGTGGGTGGTCTTTCGATATACTGTGTATCCTAAAGTGTCGTCCGGCTTTCTGGTTATCAATAGTTCTAGGAAAGGGAGTTGTCTATTTTCTTCTAATTCCGTAGTGGACTGTATGCGCTGATTCAAGCTATTCAGATATGCCACGAAGCGAGTCAACTCTTCTTTTCCATGAGGCCAGATGATGAAGATATCGTCTACGTATCTCTTCCATAGCGTCGGTTTGTGTTGAGCATTTCGTAGTGCTTTTTCATCGATACCAATCGATGTCAATACCGACAAACCAACGGATAAACTCCCAGAATACCAATTTTGCATACTCAAGCATGTGAAAACCTTCACTGTAACATATATATATATATATATATATATATATATATATATATATATATATATATATATATATATATATATATATATATATATATATATATATCCAGCTATCTTCCTGGCGTCTTTTCACAACTCAATCTCTGAGCGTCCGTCATGTAGTTCTCAAGAAACCTGTAGTTGTACAGATGAATATTTTCAAGATTCATACACGACGTGTCATGGAAACTGTTTGGACTTTGTTTTTCGACTATAAATAATTGGAATTTTCATTTGTCCATTCCTCAGCGTCCTTTCATGGAGCCCCCTCTCAGCGTCCAATATATTCAAGAATTTCCGCTAGCTGGCGTCCGCTTTATATATTTCACTTTCGTCCTTCCGATTCGTTAGCGCCCGGCGATGATGCCAGATTAAACCATAACGGCAATAGGTAACTTTAAGATGCTACTCGTGGGTTGACTTTCTGAGCTCTGATATTTTGCTTTGATACTTTTTTAATTTCACTATTTACTTGTTATTTTTATCTATACACTCACATGTGATTTGTTAAATATATACAATTTATGTAAAACTGACTTTTTCCACAGCTTATAAACAACAGTATTAATTGCCACACTACCTGTGGTCATGTTGTTCGTTATTTAGCTTTGTATTAAGCTTACTCAATACCAGTCCCTATAAGAAATTATATATTTTTCTTCAAACATTACTAAATCATGACATGACCACATATCTGGAAAATGGCCCTAAGAATCACATTCCAACTCATAAAAAATAAATAAATATATTACGAAAAATTTATTTGTGGAGATACTCTGTTATAAAAGGGTACACGGCAAAGTGTTCACTTGTGTTTGTAATGAGCAGACAAAATGTATGTTGAGAGGTGGGCCAAACATATACAGTGTCATCCCCAAAGTATGCACCATATGGGAAACTTATTTATTGAGGGTTTTTCGACAAAAAGTTTTTCCTGATAAGAGTTTGTGTATCCCCTAAAACTAAACATGCACCAACAAAATACAGTAAAACACTCGTAATATACGAGGAGCCTTCAAATATTTGATTTTGAGACAAGAGTATTTTGAAAAATCTCGGAAAATGTTGTTTGGAAAAGTTGTTCAGCATCAAAAAATACATCCAGATTCGAAGGCATGGCCATCTAGGTGAAGTTTTACTTTTTTACCCATTTTCTTCATAACTATTTTGGTCAAGAAAATCTCCAGAAAATCAATAAGTTTTTTCCAAAATACCTGTTTTATTTTGACGTTTTGTGACTTGATATTATCGAATATTAAGTTATTGTTAGAATACTGTATAATTTTCAGTAACATTCGGTGTCAACAAAAAATAAAAATAACCTTGCACCAAAAACATAGAAAATTATTTAACTCGTCAAAAAATTGACCGTGGTTAACACCTTACTTGTGTGATTTGTAATATTACAGCCTTCTAAAATAAACCGTGGTATACAGGATGCTGTCTATTTATCGTTTTAACAAATTTTTGTTTTCGTAGTCCCCATTTGAGAAAAGTGGGTAGAAAATTAAACTTCACTCAGATGGCCATGCCTTCAAACCTGGATGTATTTTTTGATGCTGAACAAATTTTTCAAATAACATTTCCCGAGATTTTTCAGAATAAGGGTACTTTACTATTGTCTCAAAATGAAATATTTGAAGGCTCCTCGTATATAACGTCTGTTTTACCGTATTTTGTTGGTGCATATTCGGTTTCAGGGGATGCACAAACTTTTATCAGGAATAACTTTTTGTCGAAAGACCCTTAATAAATGAGTTTCCCATATGGTGCATACTTTGGGGATGACACTGTGTAGGGCTAGAATTGGTAGTCTTTTTTAATTAAAAAAGGTTACTACAGTTGCCACTGTACGGATGGATATAATAATGACTGCAAAAAACATTTCATGATTCCACGCCAATATTTTTATAAGAAAATACGAAGTTCTGAGACACTGAATGATATTAAATATTTTTTGTGGCCCAACATACCCGAAAACAGACGTAGCAACTTATCGCACCAAAACAAATCATGCAACTCGAAAAACCTGCATGAATACATGCAATTTTCTGGAGTTTTAGGTGTGAGTTTTACAACAACAGCAACAAAAGCATAACCAAACCTTTCCCTAAGTGGAGCGTTAGGCGTTAGCACTCGAATCATTCAGGAAGAAGTAAATGAAATGATAACTCTTCAAATAAGATATTTCTCGTTCAAAAAATATCGAATTTCAAAATTTCAATACTACCTTTGACCAAAAATGCAAGAACCGATTTTATTTCACCTAAATACTGATCGTTTTATTTCAATAAATTTATTCGAGAGGTTTCTTTGTTTTTTAATGCTGTGCAGATCCTTCGCATATTTTTTTTTTTAATTTTCAGAGTGATGTAAATTTGCTACTGTTATCGCAGACTTCCATTGTCTGAGTTGTTAGTATCAGCACGACGCGACGTTTCAATCGATTCAGAATTTCCGATCGTTATTGAGTATACTGACTGACCATCTGAGTTAATAAGACAACATTCATAGGGCTTGAGATTATTGGCAGAACTCCCTGTTTTTCTGATGGGACCCTACCTAGCTTGGTATTATTCAATAACAGGTAATTTTCATCGTGTGTCCTGTATCTGGATTCACTACAAATTGCCATCGACTCATTTATAACAAATGTCATAGAGAATGATCCTGCATGTGATGCACAAGAAATATTTTTTCACAAAATGGAGCTCTACCCCACTACTTGCTGAATGTACGCAATTACAAATATCATATAGAATGACAAATATCATAGAGAATGACCCTGCATGGGATGCACAAGAAATATTTTTCCACAAAACGGAGCTCCCCCCATTACTTGCTGAATGTACGCAATTACTTGAATGGCACGTTCCCAGGTCCCTGGGTAAACGAAGGGGTGCAACTGAGTGGCCCTCTTGGTCGCCCGACTTGAGTCTTTTAGTTTTTTTTGAGCATATAAAACCAAAGTTCACAGCACTCCGAAAGATCCAAAGATAAGCGTTCAACAGTGTGCACATTCACTTAACTAATACGGTATGTTTTTGAGTTGAATCAAATAAAATTTTTGATTTTTTGTCAAAAATTGTCCTTCTGACGTGTATTCGGATTTTATCGAAATTAATTTTCCAGCCTCTAATGCCTTGCGATATATTTTCGATGAGCCACCCTGTATATGATATTACATCGCGTATCCGGAATGAAAAACAAATGGTTTTCAAACCAATTTTTTTTACCACCATGTATCAAAAATACCGATTATGAATTATTTCGATTCATTCAATTCATGGGGGCTAGTTGATGAATGATCTATTACACAATCCATAGAGGTTGTAAATAACGAATTGAAATTAAATTTTTGTTCTCCCTGTTGTGAGGTTCAAACCAAATAGTTGTAAAGGATATTGGACACACACGACATCCTATCACCACTCTGGCATGATTTCCTTAAAGGAAAAGCCATCTGTATCACTACTTTTGTTCGAGTTTGGAGGTCGTTTTTTGGAATTTCTTCCTGACGTTTTGCTGGCGCGAGTGGCTAGCCTTTGAAGAAGCTAGGAATGGTGTGGTTTTCCGCGAAAAGCTTAGTTCGCCTTGAAAAACCCCCTACTCTAGGTCTGTGCGTTGATGAACTCAAGCGAACAGCGAAAGAATACAAAGTAGTCATGAGTGTGTGTCAAAACCTCATTTGATTCATAACTTCCCTGAAATCGGTTTATCAAATATCACTCACTCTTCACTCAACGAATGTTTGTCAATAAATACTGCACTTTTTAAAACACGCTGCCTTCTGAAATCAGCCCCTATTCAGCGTTGCCTCTTCTTCAGAAATTGAAAGACGCTTGGAAATCGACGGTCCGAAAGTAATATATACCTTTCAATGAATATTCAGAAATGCTCCGTGCGTCGCTGGCGGCAAACCTGATGAACTAATAATATACAAAAGTATTCGAAAAATTTGCACAACTATCAAGAAGGCGTCCAACGAATTTTCAAATATGTGAACTACTCTGGTGCTCTGAGTTCAGATTCTACACAGTTTCTTCAGAGCGTCCATATATGGACGCTCTGTTGGAGCCGGACGCTTGGAAGATAGTAATTTGTTAATGTACGGACGCTCGGTAGATAGTGGTATGCTTATATATATATATATATATATATATATATATATATATATATATATATATATATATATATATATATATATATATATATTCCTGGAAACCAGAGAGAAAATCCTGCGATTGAACCTTCTCAAACCAGACCTACACGGGTCCAACCACATCTTCAGCATCGTCGTACTCTCATATTACAATTACCATTCCCTTTACCACAAAACCACAGTCTTCATCTCTTCGATATGAGTGTTGGAAGTTGAGGAGACTTAGACTTCGGCATCAAGTCGTGGAGAAGCCTTGATAATGGTTCCAAAGTAGGAGCCGAAACATCGATAAAAGAACGATTCCAGACATGGAATCTGAGTGTTATTGTGGTTTCATGATTTTCAAAGAAATCACCAATGTTAAAAGATGCTCTGCCTCTTGATGCAACATGATTTTCATTTTTATATACGATAAGGGTGAAGTTATCGGCATGCTACTAAGATAAACAATGAAATAATACGAAATATTTGTGAATATTCAATATTCAATGACCATGCACCATTCCATGGAGAGGATCAGTTGAAATTATGCGTTATAAATCAAGCCATGAATTGAACATTAAAGATATTCACTAAATTAGGAATTGTGCATTATCCACTGCTACACCCGCCTTAAATCATACTAAACCGAAGCATAAGGTTAAAACAAACACCAGAACCTACCAAACTGTCAGCTATTCCTGGAGGATATAAGATCGGTCTCGTTGCATGAATTCCCACGAAACGAGACAACGATCCACAAAAACGTCCCGAGGGATTTTGATATTGTGCTGCGCTGACCCCGTGCTCTTAGGTACCCCTTTTTACGGGGGTGATATGTTTACGCGAAGCTGATGGAAAGGAGAAAAACAAATAAATACTCTCTCTCCTCGGTGAAATGGTGAAATTGTGCCAGCGAAACATTTGATCTGCGGGGGGCGAGCGGAGTATTGATTCGAAACGTCGCTAGGGAATGGGGTTTCGCTGGATCTAATGGGCTTTGATGTATTCAATTATCGAAATGGGGAAACAGGAGTTGGCTATTTGGTCTTTCTTTTGTCGAGGGGATAAGTTGTTGTGACTGGAAACACGTTCTCCACCCCCAGTAGTGGGAAAGGGGAGAGGGGTGGATTCAACCACTTTCACCTCAAAAAGAAGATGTAAATACTTTTTGAGATGATTTTTTCAGAGATAACTGAGTGAAAATGGAGAAGAATTTTGTGAAAGTAGAGTTGAAATATAAATTCTTGGTAATAATATTACTTATAATACTTTCCGTCAATTATTTATATTTCAAGTATAAGTATAAACTCGAGGTATCATGCATGGCTAGGTTGTCCTTGAACCAATAATTTTCATAATATACTTTGACCGTCTGGGCTTTATCATGGCAGAAGACCGGAATTTAATCATGCACACGACAGTACCAAATCGACCAAATTAACTCAAAGATCAAATCAGAATATACTTCATTATCAGAAGATTTGCTTTCCATTGACAAAAATTTTTAAGTATAAATATAAACATAACTGATGGTGTATAGATAAAAACTGGTAATTTACAAAAAATAGAATAAAACAAGTACAAATACAATAAAAATGAAATGGATTACACGTTTTTATTAATGATTCATTAAAATACTCTTCAAGGCTAGACCGCTGTACAATAGATTTTCTAATTCCAAGTTGATAATAAATGAATAATAAACGAGATTGTTATTATGTGTGCTCAATCGGGGTAAATTTGGAGCTGATAGGAATTTGATCGCTTGTGTAAAGGAAATAAAGTTTTGGGAAAATTGACACTAAGAAAAAATGACAAAATGCTTAAGACTTTTGCAGCCGAGGTTATTAGTATAACTACTTTTCTTCGGGCTTGATGGCCGTCGTTCTCTGGAATTTCTTCCTAACGTTTCGCTAGCGCGAGTGGTCAGCTTCTTCACAGGCTCACTCATTTCATATCTACCCTAACTGAACGTGCTCGAAGAATATCTGAACCAGAGCATCAAGAACAGGAACTGGAACATCTTCAAGTGACCTTGAGGTCAAATGGATACAGTGTATCTGAGATCAACAGGGCCATGAAAATAAAGAGTTCCACGGTTCGAAACAGGGAGGACTCTCAGGTAGTTGCAAATGCATATCTGCCATATATCCCGAGGATCACTGACAGAATTGGAAAACTCTTGGGGAAATATAACATAAAAACGGTTTTCCAGCCGACCAAGATGATCCAACAAAGCCTCAGGTCGGCTAAAGACAAAAGAGACCCACTGTCAGCGTCAGAGGTTTATCGCATACCGTGCACCTGTGGGAAGGTATACATCGGTACCACGAAAAGATCCATGAGAACAAGGCTCAAAGAGCATGAAAGGAACTGCAGGCCAGGGCAAACTGACAAATCGGCGGTGGCGGAATACGCACTGAGTGAGGGGGACCACAGGATTCTGTTTGAAAATACTGAACTGATTGCCCCCAACCAGGGTTATAGCCGACTGGGTAGACTAGAGATCCAAAAACATACGGACAATTTAAACAGAAAAGAAGAAGCGTTGAGTCTAATTAGAATTTGGAATCCCATTCTGAGGAAATCAAGAATAACTAATGAAATCACGGCAGGTAATACGGCAAATGGTAATGATGATTGTTTCCCAAACCCGACAGAAGAAACACTCCGGAGTACCTGCATCAATATAAATACGCTTTAAGAAATCGAAACGTTTAGTCATCGGAAATGAGTAAGCCTCTGAAGAAGCTGGCAACTCGCGCTAGCGAAACGTTAGGAAGGAATTCCAAAGAACGACGGCCTTCAAGCCCGAAGAAAAGTAGTTTTACTACTAAAAAATTTTCCAAACTATCATTTATATACGTTCAATTACTTCTTTCATAAAAGAGTCGTTTCAAATTTAAGACCTCCACACTATACCAGCCACTTATCTTTCCCATATTTTGATAATCACGAAACAGACCTGGAAACTATATATGTTTATCAAACGCTTCCTCAAAAATTTGCTCTTTTTAGCTCTTATATGGTAACTGGGTATATGTTGGCTGCTCAATCAAATATATTTCCATTTCCAGCCATTCAGAAAACTAGCCCATATATGATGGATTGATTTCATAGTCATATGATCGAGCTTTCGAGAATGTTTATTCCCTACATAAAGACATCTGCAAAAAATATATGGTTACAACACATTGGAAAATTTGTTGTAACCAAATATTTTTGTGGATGTTTTGATAAAGTTCGACCACGTGACATAGAGTATTCTTTAAGAAAAAGTCCAGCATTTCGTTTGTTTTTCCTTAACATGCCAGACAAGGCTACCTTTCGCTTTCTATTGAAGAAAATCCCAGTAATGTTCAAAGAACACCGGGTGAATCAAGGGCCAGGAAACCTAATAAACTAACTTCAACTTTGGAAAGCCAATATATTGTTTTTTCTATTGTATGAAAACACTATTGGAAAAAAGAACCTCTATCGGCAGAATCGAATTTCTTATTCGCTTACAACATATCGTGAAAAATGCAAATATAATGGTTGGATTATATAGTGGGTAATATAGTGAGATTATAAGCATTTGCTCAATATTTGCATTCCATCCAATGAGTGGGGTTAAAAAAATTGAGCACACGTTCAAACAATGGATCTGTTATATTTCCACATCTCAACAAAACAAATAAGTTTTTCTAAACCAATACTAGATAAAACATTACCTCGAACCTAATTCTATCAACTCAATATCTCTTTCAACATAAACGAAGGAAGTGTCAGATGCTTTCTCATCGGTCTTGGTATTAATGACGCAGTTTGGGTCATAAAATCCTAAAGAAATGATGTATCAAGTTACTACCTCACATATGGGATATTCAATTGGCAAAACCAATGTGCATAATAATCGATATTGAAATGTTTACGGTACTTGAGTACCAACACACTCGATAATTTATTAGCAATAAAATGGCGATAAATTAATTATTCGGAATTGGAACTCTCGGTAAGAAACTTCTCGAGTAACGAGTTGGAATCTGCAAGACCAGAATAATTGAAGGAGAGGAGGGGTGACTAGAGGCTCGATAGTAAGGGATATAATTCCATTAATCAATTTATGAGTTATCAATGATAGGAATACTAACAGTAATCATTATCACAACGGACGTTTCGCAGTGACTACATATCTGAAATGAAGTTTTTGGTTGTTTCAATTTTGTCGTGTCAAAATATTTTATCAGTAAACTTCATGAACACAATAAGAAACTTGCTCGTCATACCCATACAGTCAGACAATATAATAGGTCTATCATAAGGACTGATACAAAACCAATAACATTCAATATGATCATATACACTGAAACGAAGACAAATTAGTTGATTCGAAATTAATACGAGCCATCAGTTCGAATGTGGTGATTCTTGTTCTCATTTGTTAACTCATCGAAACTTCCCAACCTTGGCAATTAGCAATCTTGATTCTGGAAACAGTGAATATGTTCAACCCGTTAATGGTGAATAATGATGAAAAAAAACAGTTATTCTTCTATTTGTATTTGAACAAATGCTATTTTGGACATTAAAAACATGTTTTGGTTAAAGGTATCATCACCTAAGAACATTTTCCCCTACTATTATGATTTAATTTATTTTATATCTTGCTCGACACCTGTTTTTTTGGTACAAAACTGAGACATAAGATTTATTATTGCTTCTTCTGAGCTGTAGAAGCTAATTGTTTATAATTTGGATCATGATTTGACAAACACTAAGTTTTGTGCCTATATTAAAGAGAATGGATTTTCCATAGGATTTTCATCTACCTTGTAGCTCTCTACGTAATCATTAAATAGCTTCACAATGACAGTTTCACTTTCAAGATCAGCATCTCCCATCTGGGATTGAATCTGTCAGATGATATTTATTACACTCAAAACGAAAATTGTCCAAGTCTTCATAGTGCATCTCAAATTTCAATGCGTTCTTTGAGTCTCAGAGCATTTTGAGCTGCAGTAAGGATGGAGTAGGTGTTTCATCCTCTCAATATAGGAGAACAATATAACGAACAATTTCATCGATGAGTACAACTTTCTCTACCTCCCACGCCTGTCTGCCGAGATCCTTTGACTTTGAGGGTTGAAATTACCTATTAAAAAAGATCTACTCCTTAAGCTGATATGAAGAGAGTTTTATACATTCAGATGATCGAAAACAAGAGGAAATTATACCAATTCTACGCTCTCTTGTTTCATTTCCATTTTCAAAAATAACCACAGCCCCACATTTTCATTGAAATCCTCCGTAGATTGAACTCACGAAAACAACTTCATTTCCATACACTCCGTTTCAGATTTAATCAGAGTCGACCGAGTTAATATTCTGTTTACGTAATGCTTCTCTTCCGAAAACGTAAAAAGCACATGAATTTTCATACCGAAACGGAGCCATTTTCTCGCTTACATCCCGAGCATACCTCTTTACTCCGACTGCTATTTCTCGAGATACGCTAAATCGGATCAACTTATTATGCGGAAATGTAGGTAATAATTCCACCAGGCGTTATGGCAACAAAAACAGTTTATTTCCAACATAAAGCTCAGGTGGTCTACATTCTGGCGAATGCGATGTCACAAATCATTCGCCTATACAGAAACGATTGCTACTTTTGACATAATCACACTCTTCCGACGCAGATGAATGTGAGATAGGTTTAAAAAAAATACACTTAATGCTTGAATAGAGTCTAGGTTCAGCGAATGTTAAGGAAAGAGAACAGATAACGATCTATCCCATCATAACAAAGAGACAAAGAATGAAAATTTTCAACGCTAACGTGTCATCATCATTCAGTGTTTGGATAATGAGTCGAATGAGATTGCGGACACTGAAAATATTCCAAACTCATGATATTCTTTGAAAGATAACAAGTGAGCGATGAGAAATCTGTTTAATATTGTTTGTGAGAGTTCATAATTATGGCAATATAGATATTACTTCTCATTTTGTTTATGAACTATTGCTCAGAAAGTGAAGAGATCTAAATTCAGTGAATTTCAATGCCAATGTTATTACGTCAAGAAATTTTGGAACATTAAGTTCCATATGTGAATCCACCTTCACATGGAATGGTAATTTTTCAGTATTTCCCAATATACTTTCTCTTCAACGAATGTCCAATCAAGTACATTCCATTCAGCCAATATTTTCGTAATATTGAAGCATTATTGGTGTAATATGTGTGTGCTATTTGATAATATGCTTGTAGAAATGCAGAAATCATTCTTTCTGACATAGATATATCACTACCCCAGATAAAAATCGAAGACCATACATGCTCTCACCATCATCATGATAATTGGGAGATTGGTTTTGTTGAGGTTGTGAGATTTTTCACCTCACAACTATTTCGAAACTTCGAAACCAAATGAATGCCCTGAATTAGTAATTCTCCATATCAATGGGAACATAAAAGATTCCGAAAATGATTTGAACAGAATGTTGAACTGTTCGACGTTTCGACTCTCATGGTGGAGTCTTTATCAAGAAACTATAGACATCTCTATAAATAACGCCCTCTAAGCAATCAACTTCCGTACTGATCGACCAGCCGACTCACAATACTGACTTTGATTGCCTGTCCTCCTTCAGTTCACTGGTATATAAAATACTCCTGTCACAATCTGGTCCAACAGCTGATGAAACAAGTTACAGTTCCATTGGTCAAACGGCTTCGCTCGATCAGATCCCTCGCCTTCCTGCCCGTTCAGGTGTGGTACAATGTCTGTATTCCAGTGTTGTATATCTCATTTGGATTTATCACTTCTATTCAGCATGAAATATAAATAATTTGGAATAGGACATTTCAAACCAACATCACTTCTACCTATATCCACAAACTTTTGAATGTTTCATAACAATGATATGTTTTAACAATATTCAACATATTCACCTTACTCAGTCTAACACAGAACGCGTCGTGGAAGAATTTCAGAAGACTCCAGACAGTAAGCAATTTCCATTCAATTATGTTCGAAGGTCCAGATAAATCGAACAATCTTTCCAAACAGAGTTTCCCATCATATATTCTCGTGCATTTTGAAATTGCTTTCAGTCTCGACCAGCTCAAATCAACACAGACGATTTTCATGAAGCATTTATCCTATCTCTAAGCAATTAAACGAAGCAATGAATGAAAATGTAGTCATTCGATTTTACAGCTGATAAAGTGACCGTTTTGTGGCAGACAGTTTCTATCTCTAATGCTCTGGACATTACCAAAGGTTGAAGGGTCGCAGTGGCTACATTGAAAGTAGTTTGGCTACGCTATTTCCGTCAACGGATATAATGGTTTGGTGATGTTCGCGAACATTAGGACTCTCTGTATGGTTTGGAATCGAATATTCACAGGTGAAGGTTCACTAGGAAATATTAAACGAAATATACAAATCAAGATTCGAAAATTTGTCTTTCTGTACGTACCTAATATATAAGTAGGTGGTCACCTTTCAGAAAATAGAATGGAGATAGAGCGATATGGAATAGATGTTTTTAACTGCGACACAACACAAAGTAGTATACTGAGAATACAGCCCCTGGAAAGGTTCGTTATGTTGCAATATCCAATTTTTTTCCAACACTCGATCACCTAAGGATTGGGTTCATTGATTCCAATCGGTTCAGATTAATATGAATGCTCACAGACTCACTCACTTCATTGGAACATAATAGAAGGGTTTCCACCCCTTTGTTATGAATTCGGAGACCTGTCGAACCTCTCTTGCTCAGGGATCTTTTTCCAATAGAACAACTGAGCTTTGGAACTCTTTGCCGAAAGAGGTTTTTCCTGAGGCTTACAAACTTCAAAAATTCAAACTGAATGTTAAATCGTATCTCCTGTCGCTTGATTCACGCGTTATTCTTCGAACATTACAGGGCTCTCCTTCCATGTGAATCTGCATATAAAGAAAATAGTGACCTAATATTCCAAATCGTGACATCCATCGACTGATGTGGGGCGTAATCCTGAATCTATTGATTAGCCTGAAGAGTTTCTCATATGTCTATTCTTCTTGCAGGAACAACTACTGCCATGAAGTTACGTAACAGAACAGTAAGTTCTTCCTTTCAATTTAATTTGATTTCCTATGAGAATTTATCTTTTGGATATACTTTGAATAACAATGCAAGGCTGCTGAAAATAACATACATGATTGAACATTATTGACATAGCAAATAGAGCCGAATCCTGGAAAGTTTCTTCGTAAAACATGTGTGTGGCTATGTAGTTATATATATGTGAATAGTTGAGACATTATTGATATTTTTATGAATATCGGACTACAGTGTATTCCAAAATCTAGCTTATTCCGTTTGATTCACAAATATGAATATGAGATCGATTCGTACGTAGCGTGCTTGCTATGTATGAAAGGATTCCAGAATAAGATTCTACTCAATGAAATACAACGTTAGCGAAACAAAATCATGTCTGTTATACTCCATTGGAACAAAAATTGTTACTCGGAAACTCAGTTGTTCATTTCATTCCTGACTGGTCCTGCTGTAACTGAAAAAATGCTATTATTATAGACTTTAAGAACATGTTTAGGTTAAAGGTTTCATCACCTTAGGAGATTTATTTCTACTATTATGATTTAATTGATTCTCTATCTTGGTCATGGCCTGTTTTTTTTTTGGAACAAAACTCCATGAGATTTACCATTGCTTCTTCTGAGTTGTGAAAGCTATCTGCTTATGATTTGGATCATGATTTGACAAACATGATAGGCAGAAAATGAGTCATGATATGAGCTCAGGGTCAAATTTTGATTAGCTTCAACTTTCGGATTCTTCATAGGATTTTTATCTCCAGTAAATATATCATGATATGCTACCTTGTAGCTCTCCACGTGAACATCAACTCGCTTCACAATGACAGATTCACTCTCAAGATTAGCATCCTCCATCTGGGGTTGGGCAATGTATTCCAAAATCTAGCTTATTCCGTCTAATTCACATATTTGAATTCAAATCGTACGGAGCATGCTTGCTATGTGTGAAAGCTCTGTAAGAATTCCAGAATGAGGTTCTACTCAATGAAATACAACGTTAGCAAAACAAAATCATGTCCCTTGTAGTCCATTACAACAATAATTGTAACTCGGAAACTCAGTTGTCTATTGCAAGACACACTGACAGCTCCTGTTGGATGGCTCTTGGAATAATTTTCAATCACTGTAGCGTTGATATACAACCCAAATATCTCCTGAATCCCATCTCACCAAATGAAAGCCGCAGTAGAACGATACAGCAATAAATAAACTGATTTTGCATGCAGTTGCCTTCGAACGCTGAAATCGTTCAATTTTTCTGTCGTATTGCCGGGATTGAACGTGCCAATTGCAGGATAAAAGGTCAATAATCGAAACAGGAGCTCTGGTGGAAAGCCGTCGCGAAAATTCCCTCGATTGCACGCCAAGATTGCTCGGAACAATGCCTCTGAATGCATCATATGTGATAATTCGGAGATCGGGCAGATTGCGCGGAGTGCGCTTTTACGAGGATGCGTTAGATTTTATGTTCGACATTTACATAGTATCCGTTTTTATAAGTGCCATAGAATTTAATGTCGAGCCTGTAACGATATTGTACTCGTAGTCGCCAACTCTGGGAGATCTGGTTGTTAACTGCTAGCTCGAACACGTTTAAGGAATTTATACTGGGTATCAATGAAACGATCTTGATTCATATTGTGAAAGCAAGCCGAAATGGAAATACAGTTTTGTGAAATCATTATCAGAACTTGTCTTCTGAAGAGTTGTGTGATTGTATCATTATACATCCTTGAGGTAGAAGATATTGAGCAATAATGTTATTTTGTGAGCTCTAGTTGTTGTCCCCAATTGATGGAACCCTCTGTAAAAGGTATTCAGATGAAAAAAGTATTCGACAATGTTCGTATTATTTTTTCCTGTCTTTTTCATTTCATGTTCTCATTTGCTTATTTTATATTTGCTCAATGGAGAAAATTCATTCACTCACATATATACTATAACTTTCTACACAAGATAATCCAACTGTAAAAGTCTTCTCCAAAGTATATACCGATACAGATAACTTCATAAAATCCGAAATCAATGCCATTGCTCTCTAAATTGAGATATTGTTTTCCTTATAATTCGCACTCAGTGTTAATTTCTGTAATATAACATATTCCAAGAAGGGGTGGGTGAATATTGTCAAATTATTGTAAAGAGCTTCCGAACAGATCATTTCATAAATATTCATCACTCCATTTAATTCATCACCCATCGCCTAATCTAAAATGATTTTACATCAAGGGGTAGCCCCTTCCTGAACCCTGAGTTATCAAAGTGAACGCCAAACTGATGTTCATGAGACGACAAACTATCTGCACCCTCCCACTCAGTGGCGGGCTCATGTTTTTTCGATTCATATAAAGTTGAAATCTATGTTACTTCAACTATATAGCCGATGTATCCATCGTTTCATTTACAGGATATAATGAGTTTTAAATATATATTCACCTACATCAACAAGAAACCTTCAATTCAATTTTTATATCATGTTTCCCCTTGTCGAACACATTTTCGAGTACACCCAGAAAGCAGAGCATCGAGCGGATGAGAGACATTCTACAGTGTTCCAGCGTTCTGGAAAACTTACCGATTTACAGTCTCGCATTTGCCATTTCAACTACGGAAAAACCCGTGTCAGTTGGTGTATTTAATAAACATGACTCACCTACTGGGATTGGTACCTATTCATTGCCTATCGCAAAGAGCCAACCAGAAAAATTTCCGCCGTGACCAGGCGCAAACCGGCACCGAGGAAAGTGAATCGAATCATAGCGAGCACCTTTGTTCACTTGACCACCAATCACCACTTGAAATTATTGATATTTCTTCAGAAACACCCAACATAACCATGCACTGAGGCACAAAAAGGAGACAATGATAATTATTTGAAATGTTCCAGAACAATGAAAAACTTTCGAGTAGTATAATATTATTTTTCTACGGGAAGAAGCTATCAATTGTGTAGTGATACACGTGTCAATATAAATAAATTCATACCCATATGCTATGATTTTTCTCTGCTAGGACTTCTATATCATAATCAGACTGCTGCTATTTTTTATCAATAAGACTCTCATATTCACCCATTTCATATATTCCCTTTCATGTACCTACTTACATATGGAACGATTCTGAAGCTAGTGAGTTATAGAGTTCTGTAATAGGTTATTCCCTTTTTTATGTAGGTACCTACTTTTATATGGAGCGAATGAATAGGGTATTTGAAAGTTGTATATGGATGGTACGATGTATGGTATTTCAGATAGGCAGAGAATATTGAAAAGCATACGATCTACAACATTGCGATTTCCATTCTTTGAAACGCGCCTTCGGCGTAATTCTACTTCTCAAACCGATAATTTTTCAATTCCCAAAGTCTCCATCCCAGATCCAATACTCTCCGATCCAGCCACTGTTTTCGTCGTGTCATTTGCATATCTCCCTCCTAATCCACAAATAAACTCTTACTTACGCATTCCGATATCGATTCCCAGCTGGATCTTTCGACAATTCTGGCGATGAATACAAATTTGCGAGGCATTCAGGAAATACCAATAAATATTTTCCGAGAAGCCTTTCTCCTAGTTGTGGATTCCTGACGAGACCCAAGAACCAGCACTCTTTGTGCGTATCTTGATCTTGAGATCATATTGTTATTCCGGGCTCATATGCCCGAAAGAAGTTCAAGAGCATCTGGCTGACAGTGGATTCGGGAGAAGTTACTGATGTGTTTGGGGAGTAGGGTAGTCGTATTCATGAAAACTACGGGTTTCTGGTATATCTGTGGAACTGAACTGTGCTCACACGACCAAAAATCACAATGAATATCAGGTGGCGAAAATTTAACGGCACACTATTGCTATTTCAGTGACGGTAGAAGAAATGAATGTTGGTTATATTGAACAGTTGTATTTTCTATAATACATTGAATTCAATCCGAGAAGTACAGGCTATCTTGTACCAGCTTGGTATCTTTATAATACAAGATATGCGAATTCTAATGATTCTTTCAATTCTGACTTCATCAATTCATAGCACTTCCACTTCATCCCGACGTTTTTTTAATAATAAATATCACTTTTTAAATCATTATAAAGAAAAGGAATCAAATTACAGAAGGTATACTGGCTGAATTGCTCTAAAATTCAGAAATAATGTGGTCCGATCAATTGATATGCAATGGCGATTTGATCAATATATTGATGAAACTCGAAAAATCTTTTGAATTTCACAGAAATGTAGCCAGTATACTGATACAGTGGTGATTTAATCGTCATCAACATTCATTTCATGCAAAAACTACCAAAAAACTTTCAATTGGCTTGTTTCGACTTTCTCTTAATTGAATTTTCATTGCGATTGGATGATCTGATCACGAGCACTCTGAAATAGCCATTTTTTTTGAAAATCTTTCGAAAATGTTGAATTTCGTGATAGTTAATATATTTGAAAGTATGTCGAAAACTCCATCGATGTAGTGAAAGCAACCACTTGTGCTTTCCAGTTAAGAATGCACAAAAAAGTTCTTTTCTGTGAAGAATACCTGACTAAACTGCTGAAAGAAAGCTGTTAAAACATCAAAATGATATCGAGAACAGAGTTTTATGCAGAAGATGAGAGTATATGAATAATTTGAAACACTGAAGAAATATTGTACCTCTGTTTCTGAAGTCATTGGTATCTTTTGGCATTATGTGGAAGTAAGATGCCTGAAATCCCTGGTGTTGACCTGTGAAAGTTTGGGGTATGTTGGCGAAACATACTTACCACTATAATAGGCTTGATGTTGTCTCCCATTGAATTATTTCAGATGGCGATTGCAATGAGAAGAGTTACATAATCTGCACCAGATTTCTTAGCTAATGTATAGTCGACCGACTAGTCGAATATATGTAGTATTGGACACTGTCCGTTCAGAAGCCTATATAATTTGTTTAGAATGTCACCCACATTGTTCATATTTGTATTACTTCATTTCGATTCTGTTCTTGAAAATGGCGGTAGATTCCGTTTATTTTAACTACTGCTCGAATCATAAAGTATAGTTTGCGATTGGTCGGTTGACTATGCACTTTCAATTCCCTAACTAAAGCATCAAAATGGAGTTAATTTAATGTGAAAAAAAATTGCGGGGAAGAAAGATCGAAGCATGAGAAAGGTGTGAATGTGAAGAATAACTTGTGATACTGGTTTTATGGTGCAAAAAAAGTGAAAATATTTCCTTCCAAAGTTGAAAGGTGATAACTCCTGAACCGAGGGAAAGCGCCCCACTTTTCCTTCCCATTTTTATTCTACACATTGGAATACAAGTTTTTGAAGTATTTGAAAACATGACGATACATGATCATGAAATTTCACCTCGATTCGAAATGCAAACCGTCCAAAAATAATCAAATTTCGAAATCAATCTCAAACATACTTCCATTATGCTTTGAAATAATTGTGGAAATGATACTATGCACATTGATTAATTCAAATCTCATGCACTCTCCTTCGGTACTGTACAAAAATGGAAAGCTCAGAAAAGTCAAATCAACTACTATAAACATCATCAATTAAAAAATTAACTGAACCATAGGTAACTAAACAACTCAAAACTACGATAAGCAATAAGATAACTCTATTCAGCCAGAAGTGAAATTCATATCTTCCATAAAAAAAATTAATTAAGATCAAATCATATGACTTTGTTTGTAATGCCTGGCAATTGGCGTTATCTAGCGATGGAATTCAGAAAACGACATGATTCGTAAAAGTGTCGCCTTGAAGTAATTCCCGCACGGCTGTCAATAAGCCGTCAAACCAGTGAATTCTGTAAGACCTACTGATGCAATCATTCATTGCTCTTTCCTATTGTTATCATTCATCTAAAATTGGACTGATAGGTAAATAATTATTCATAAAATATAAAGAAAAAAAGAAGTGTTGTATTACTAGTAATCACTCATTTCACATTTTCAAATAAACGTTATTTATCGTTCTTTCTTCATATCACTATAAAAGTTATTGCAAGTTCATGTGCACCCATTTCAGAAACAATATTCAAACATAGACTGACACAAACAAACTTGAGAGTGGTCGGGCAACTCAATATACTAATTGTGTATTCAATGTTCACACAACAATAATGTCCATTCAACAGTTATATTATAAATTGAAGGTATTCATTAAAAAAATCATTACTTTGAAGCAACGATTCTGGCCGACGCTATTAAATCTATATTTATCAATAGTCAATTGCGAGTACCCCTCTAGGTACTGTCAGCTGTCGGGTTGCTGTTAAGGTGAATTCATATTGTTGCGTATATTACATATACACGATCGGATATTTACATATTGTTTAGCTAATAGATGGTCGAAGGAAAAATAGTGTACCTTACTTGTGCACTTTTAATGTATTTTATATACTATTTTATGCAGTACATGAATGAACGTGGATGAAGTATGATAAGGTTAGACAATAAACAATGAGCTTCGAATCTTTGGGGTGATAGTTGAAACTTTTTGTAGAGATCGATTACCTTATCACCAAACTGATGCTAGTTGCACTCTCAAACTCGTCCACATGATCTCTACAGAAAGTTTCGATGTTAGGAAAGTTGAGGTGTACAATAAGTAGAAAAACTGTATGCATGCCTTCTGTGAGAAGCCACATTTCTGGATTTTGTGTACGTTGCCTTGCTGAACGAAAGTGTCTGATAAAATTTCAGGGCGATCTTGTAGATTATTACTCCCATTTTGAAGACATTGTCAAAATCTGATCCTCATCAATAAAGCATTCCGATAAATCAAACCTCCTTAAACAACCATCCTGGAATATATATTCTGCGTTCTGACTACTGTTACACAAAACTTCTTTTCACATATTCCATCAAAACATCCAATTTTGACAACTTTTTGGAATTTCTTAAGATGTGAGCCGTTTTATCTTATATTTGATAATTTTCAAAAGATGAATATATACTTGGTTGTTTGGAGAATTACCAACAATTCAATATGTTTGCGTAACGACAGTATTCCCAGCGAGTATTAACAGAAAAAAAGGAGGGTGTGACACCTCATTGAAGAGGACTCAGATTTTCCCATCACTCCACCGAGATTGGTTTATTTTTCAAATTCGATTCCATTTTGTTTCTATCGATGACAGGCTGATTCGCTTCTCAGAAATAAACCAGTGTCGGTTTTTCAGCAAGCATCCTTATTAATCAAGACCATCCAAATAGTTAAAACCGAGTACCAGAAAAGTCGACCGATGCAACATTCCTCCATCGAAGGTCACGACACATTGTCTAAGAATATTCCAAATTCGAAATCTATTTTTGAATGAACGTATCGAACGTGATTCGCGCAAGTAGGCCATGTATCTTGTTATAATAGCGAAAGAGAAAGTAGTCTGTCAAGATCAAACCAACACCAAATAATCATTGTACTCGTCATTGTCGGCCATTTTTGCCGTTTCTGGAGAATTGCTGATTGAATGCGATCGTTATCGACCTGAAATGTGGATCGAAGCAGTCGTTTAGTTTGTCAATGCGGTAGGTGTTTCGTTAAATGAATTAGTGACGATTGAATTATTGGCGAGACCGTTTCTGATAAGATGAAACTGGAATGACAATTGAATTTTTCGTTTTCCATATTGATTCTCCCCCTCAATGAGAAAAAAACGATGAAACAGTTGAACGCTAGACTGCTTTTACAGCCTGTTTCGAAGATGCAATTTGTCGCGGCAACTTGTCATCTGTCAGTTTGCCCTGTCAAATTACCAAGAATATTTCCATCGTATGTTGAAAATCCCATATGAAGCGAGACATTTTCGATCAATTATAGCGATAAATTCCCGGCGGGACATTTTTGTGCAGGTAAATACCCGGTAGGTATCGAAAAATACCCAATTGGTATCTACGGTAACGATTGTTAAAATGTACATTTGTCATCTTGACAGGCATAAATACTGAATTTTAAACGTCGTTGTTTTCACTCCGGCAATATTCTACCGAATTACACTCGTGCATCAAAATAAACCTGATAATTTTCCATTCAAGCAAGTTGTCAGTGAAAAAAACACATTCGGTTATTTTCATATCTTGCTAAAAGACAAAATATGAAAATAAACTCATGCAGTTTTTAGACAACACGCTTTCATGGAAAATTATCGGTAATTTTGAAGCATTTGTGTAATTACCTCCTATAAACGCCTACATTATCACAACTGATATATGATTCCATTCTTTTCTTATAATTGTCATTGTGATAAATTCACCTCATTACTTCAATTGAGTTCCAAAGTGTCCAAAAATAATTTAATCATTCAAAATCACTATTCTTCACAATGGTGCCACCACATATAGAATAGAATATTTTATTCAGTACGTTACATACATGAAGTATATTTGTAGCAAGTCAGCTAGTAGATACGTTAAAAAAAATATTGAATATATACCACAGACATTGACATACACTTTGTGGTAGACTTCGGTAGATAAAAGAATCAATAATATATATGACATTACACAACAATTAATTCGAATAAAAATAATGAAAGATCAATTAATAGAATATTGTAAAAGTAAAATTATAGAATATTACTGAGATGGCAGAGGGCAGGTCAGAGAGGTGTGCTCAGTGCTCAGGTATTCATCCACTGAGTGAAAATTATGTTTGAGAAAGTATATTTTGATAGTGTATTTGAAGTCTCTGAAACTGAAACATTATATCTCGTCTGGTGAAATGTTGTAAAGTTTGTAGTTCAACGAGTTCTTTTTTGAACGGTTTAACCGATAGGCAGGGTTTCTAATGAGCTGTGTAGTAGAGCATATTTGTAGTTTGCTGCAACACATTCACCACAGAGATCACCAAGTCGCTGCAACTTATCGCACCAATAAAGATTCATAAAAAACTCGAAAAACTTGCATTGAAACATGTAATTTTATGGAGTTGCAGCGACAAATTGCATCGTCGAAACAGGCTGTTACAGAGTTTTATAGCGATTAAATGCACTATAGACCATTTAACCGATTAAATTGATCGAAATAAACCAGGCGAAAGGCTCACTTTTCAATACTATCTCGGGTACTATATTGTTCCTGTGTTCGATTTTGATGTTTCCTGAGTTCGGATGTTATCTGGAAATAATCTCAATATATAGCGCTTTCCTGAATAATAATTTAAGATAAAAATACTTCGACCTGCGGTCTCGGGATTCCATCAAATTATCATACACTCAAGTCATTTGCTAAGCAAAATTTCGAGAATCATGGGATTCCAGCACACATTTCAACCGACTGAACTTGGTGCATCGGGAAATTAAATATAACGATGAGAACGCATGGAGTTATAGGGCATGAAATTCGCAACGAAAATCATCAATAGTTCGAAATGGCAAAAAGTCGAAAAGCGTAGAATTCATGTGGATATCAATATTTACATTTTTTTGAATTTTATATATATATATAAATATATATATATATATATGTATATATATATATATATATATATATATATATATATATATATATATATATATATATATATATATATATATATATATATACATATTCAACATTTTTCGTCAGCGTAAATCATGAATACTAATGAACAATGAATCCTAATTTTGAATTTTCTACTATTTTTCTAGGTCAGGAGAATATTTCAGAAAAAATCGAACCAGACTCAAAAAATATTCTGTGTATCAAATATTATTTTTTGAATGCCGTGATGCTAGACATAATAGTATATTTATAATAACAAGAGCAATTCAGAGGTTTTTACTTCGACGAATACGGAAATATATAAGTTGAAAATAATAACCCAGCCACATCATCGGTGACGAGCAGTGTATGATAATTTCTTCAAATGGGTGCATTCAAAAACACTTATTTTTCATTCAATTCCTGAGCACAAACCAATAGAATTCCGTTTTTGTTGGGTATAAGAGCTAAGCGATTATGGGCCACAACCTAGAAAATGAAGAAAATCGGATATTGATAGGGCCATTTCTCGAAAACTGTCCATTTTTGTAGCCTGCAGCAATAGATACCCGATGAGTACATTGAGATCTACACCATCAAATATTCAGACATTTTCACGAATTTGTTTGCCTTAACATTTCGATTAACCTTTCAATTTCCTCACTGTTGATATTTATCACTCGGTATGAATAAACAATGAGATCGAAACCTATGGTGTAAAACTTTTTGTAAAGAGTTAGGGTAAGTGATCTCTCCAAAAAGTTGGTATGAAAAATTTCCATTCTAGTTGCATTTTCCACTATTTGTTGGCGACCAGGAAGATATTAAAAAAAAAAAATATTATATCCAGTTCACATAGTGTGTATCGAATATAAATGTTTTGGTGCCCAATCGAAAGCTGTTGAATAGATGTAATTCTGTGATACCTAGAGAAATTCAGAAATTCTGTTTCTGCGAAAATGGGAATAAAAAAGTTGAAGATTGTGTGTCTCTGTAGGTGAAAAACCGAATGCGCTACAGAAAAAAAAGCCCCAGAAACTACGGTTCTCGAAAACTTTAGTTGTCCTTTGCCTGCACATAAGGCTCTGCCTTCTAAGATAACTCTTATGTTTGAAAAACCGAAAATATAAAAAACATCATTCAGATTTCACACGATTAAATCACTCATGCATAACAATGATAACATTTTGATGGCAGCCCGTTGTAGATATTGTTCTTGTATATGCAGGGCGTGAGTACTAAGTGCACACAATTTATCAGGATCAACTCTGCAAATGAATTTTCTTCTTTATTATGTTTTTTAAGGAAAATGAACATTGCTGTGGAAAGACGGAAATTTTTTTCCTCTCCCCAAAAAAATAAATATGATCCTAATAATCATTACCGAACACTTGAGTCATCATTTGAATTGATGTGTTATCGAAATGTGAAGTTATTCATAGCGAAGCAGATTCGATAACGTTTTGTGTATAAAGTGAGAAATTCTGTGATTCATCCACAGACCCATGGATGAGCCCGAGAGATAACTTTTTCTGAGCGGAACGAGCTCACCTGGGTTTTGAAAGAAATGTTATCCCAGATGGTTAAATTGCAATTTTTACCTTCGTATGTTATATACTATTTTCGAATTTCAATACCGATCAAAAATTCGATTCGGAACGCAAATTGGTGTAAGGAGAATTTTTAGAAGGTGAATACAATTTCAACATGAATAGTTTTTTCTTGAATTCCGTTAGACATATTTTATGAATGATATCTGTTTTTTCAAGAGTGTTTTATATATTAATTGAGTAAGAATGAGTGATGTAGTTCCATGCCGGTTCCAGGCAGGATAGTATTCGTTTGATGTAATTTTGTCTGTAGGAGTTGATCCTTAGTGGATGATGTACAATAAACAGTGTTCATTATAATTTACAGTCTGAGCTCTTTCACAGAAGTATATCTTGTATCTTGATTTGGGAGAGATAAAGCCTGAAACGTTCCTCATAACCACTAGTCGGGGAGCTGAAGGTGAGGAAAATAATTCATACAATATTCTAGATAAAGAAACCCTACACCGCTCAAGTCCTTGGAACATACCGGAAACTAGGCCATTTATATCGGAAGATAATGTATGCGACTGCAACTGATATCAAACATCATCGGGATTAATGGTTGTTGTAAGAGGAGTTGCGACACCACAAGTGCATAATGCAAAGTTATGCCGCTGGCATCTGACAATGTTTGCGGATACACAGAATTAGTTTGTTTAGTGGCGAACTATGCTCTTGATTGATCGAGTGTAATGTATGGAACAACTGAAATTGAATGAGTTTGATAATATGTGGATTTGACACTATCACGATCAGTTTAATGATTTTCATTCATTTTATCTTGATCTAAACTTGAAAGCGATAACTTTTGTGAATAGAGAATGAAGAGAACTTTCAAACAATATATCACAAGCCCATACTTCCCATTAAAAAAATTGGGAGTTGAACCTGTCGTTCGAAGGGGGTTGAAGGTAGGGGTGGCATTTTCACGTTGGAGAATGTCAAATGATAATTTGCATTCGACGTGTTTCGGGTTTTTTGGAGTATGTACAGTAACCGAAATAATGAATTTATTCCCTTTGGCTTTTACACTGTATAGCTGTATAGTTAAATCCACTGAAGTATGATGATCATCATTTCAAACCACTATTCGATGAATAGTCGAAGAATTTGTACTTGTGTATCTCCATAATGGTGTCTGGTGTGCAAACACCAGTCAGGTTTCAACGAATATTGTACTCAGCAATTCGGGGCACATATACTATTTCAAAAAATCATTTTCATTGATATTCATTCCATATTTTGAAATGGAAAACTGCCCAATTTCACTTCATGTTTCATCTTCCTGTATCTCAGAATTTGAAGAATTTTCAATTCATATCAATAAGATTTTTTTCATTAACTATCACAATAAATCATCTAATGAGAATACTTAAGAAACACTCTTCATATACAATTCTCTCTTATTTAGTGATTCGATATTTTGGTTTTGTCGGCCTGAGTTTCATGTTCTTTTCCATGATAATTGGTAACTAGGTACCCACCACGAAAAAGAGACTGGTAACAATATACAAACAAATTGGTTGAACTGGAGAAAACGATTGGATGAAAAATCCGAAGCTGCTGAATTATAGGTGTAGTTCAGATGTAATTATTGACGTCCCACGCCTATCTGCAAAAACTGCTTATGATAAATGCATCTGAAACAGGTCTACAGGATACAAGATTGTTTGGTATGCGCGAGGATTAACATAACGCTGTGACAAGAAAAAGAGCACCAGAAGTGCATCTCTTATCTGGTAGTATGTTATGCAACATGTAAACTTTTTTTGTTTTTATTGGCCTTGGGTTCAACGTGTTAATGAATATGATGAATTTAACAATGCCATCTCCTATGGTTCGAATACTTCTTCAAAGAATAGAATAGGTTCGTGAAGAGTGATACCGATAGCAGAGACCTAGGTTTGCCAGATATCGCCAGACCATTTTTTGAGAATATGACCCAAGCCAACATCATACGAAACGAGTTCTTGTGTTGCAATTCCGGTTGCAATATATCGAGCAAAAGCAGAACTACACTCAGTCTGTCACAGTCATCATCCCTCCAGCATTTCTATCAATCGATAGATGAGTCACAATTGTGAACTAATGATGGAATACTTTGGTTCAAGAAAAAGAATTGTGTATTTTCATCGACCTTGACATCAATATCAATCTGTTTGGAATCGTAAAATTGACAAATAAGATTTCAGTCTGTAATGACCGTTGCAGATTCCAGTGGACTGAAGTAATATTATGTTAAATCTGGAAAAACGAACTATGTGTTAACCAGGAGCTTGTTTCATAAAAGTACAAGCCTTGTAGCCACAAGAGAAACACAAAGGAACACGATGCTAAATAATTATTTTTTACTCGTTTTTTTCATGTACTTCCATTGTGTTTCTCTTGTGGCTACAAGACTTGCACTTTCATGAAACAGGCCCCTGGAGCAACCTCACTGAATTGTCACAATGGTAATTTGTCAACGCAATTGTTGGAGTTCTTCAACAAAATATCAAACATTGATTATATCCAGACATCTATGAATAAAACTGTACTATTTATTTCCCCGGAAATACTGAGACGAGAATAACTTTCCAATAATTTTCTTCCTTGACATTGAGTTATGTGCAAAAACCAACATTATCTCTGTTAGTGTGAAAGCAAAGCTCAGGGTTCATGTCTAGACGGCTAGCGCTCAAAAATCACCAGGATCTCTTTATAAGTTATATTTGTTGGCAAATCGTTTTCATTTGAACTCTGAAAAAATTTTCATTCATTGGATATTGTGAATAGCGTTATACTTAGTACGAAATATGTGCCTACATAAAATAATGGTATAAATCATGGACATCATCTGTGTCTGGTAACTAACATTTACTAAAAAATAATAAAATGATTTCAGATGTCAGTTTTCAATGAAACTTGAAAAAATTGCTTCATTCAAGTGGAATATCAGTATCACACTCGAAAGAGAATCCCAAATTATTTCTTTGGTTGATATTAAATTAACTGCAAAGTTCTATGCTCACTGGTAGGGACTCAATGAATAAATGAGCTCATATTGACGATGATCAGAAATAATTAACGACCGGCAATGCGGTTTCTGTTACCATAGGTCGACTGGATGACCTACTAGTATACGTTTCGCATATAAGGCAGCTGAAAATCAGATATGTGAAAACTTTGTGTTTTATTTTGTTAATGTGGTTTATGATGAAGTTTCATTTGAAACCTCAGCCACGCATGCTGTTGTTCAACAGAGATGAATTCCCAGTGCAATAGTTGACACACTGTTTTTTTGGAGATGTCATAGGGGTAAGAAGGGAAATGAAAGATTGAACAGATAAAACAGCTTCTATAGCCAAATGAACTCAATAATATCACAAGCCATATACACATTGCTCAAAATTTGAATGGAAAGCAAATGGAAAAAGATTTTTCATTCCGATTTTTCAGAATGAATCACCATAATAATTTGTCAATTCATCCTGATAGTTTCGTCATTTTTTGCAGTTCAAATGAGTCTAGTCGCAAATTCCACTAGTAATTGATATATTATAGACAATATGAGTGTAATCCAATTAAATTCACAAAACAGCGTAAATTTGTTGATAATGATGAGCATCACTAAGTAATATTCAGTTTTTCCAAATAATTCGATGATGAGACTCATATATTCAATGAATATAAATCGACTGATGATTAAACAAACGCCTCCACTTTTTCTAGAAAATGAAAACACTCAAAGCAGTAATTTGTTTCGTTTCTTTAATTGTGTTCCATTTACGCCCTGTTCTAATTAACCTTATTTATGTTACTCTGAAACTGAGCCCTCTTCCTTCCCTCCTTCTTTGTCTCATATATTTTGTAATGAACTGTTGTGAGTGTAACTCAGCTTATATCACAAGAAATAATTCAATTCGAGAATGGCAACAGGAGCTTCAACGACGAAAGAAAAATTCATGAACCGAAAAATATTCGGCATCACAAGAATCCTGTTTTTTATGATAATCATTATACCTGTGATTTATAACAATGTTGACCTCAACCGTGTACATGCCTTTGGATAATCAGCAAATTCCTCATCTAATCAAACGAATAAGTCATCTCAGAATGGGCATTCCTTATCAAATATAAAAAAGATGCCATTTGAACATGATTCCTAAGCAGTATTTCACATAGAAGGCGGTGTAATCACTATTTCGCGTGTGAATATTGTAATTTACATAGCCCGAGAAATATAATTCATTCCCTATACCGGGTGAACAAAAATGATCTTTAATTCTAAGCTGTATATACCTGGACAATGATCAGAAACATTGCTGAACCACAGAGGATAAAATGGAAATGCTTTCAGAAACTCAATGTTTTGGAAATGGTGTGAGATTGACAGAGTAACATTGATTGACAATTAATAAAAATATATTTCATTTTCATGGCATAAATATGGTTTCTGGAAACTTCATGCTGATTCCAAAACAAATGTGATCATAACTAGTAACGATCTTATTGATCATATTGACTCAACTGGTTTACGAGATTGAATTTTTTGATTGTCAGAAACACTTGAACATTTATCTGTGAGGTATGTGGAGGTATTTCATGAATGCGAATGCAGCAAGATTCCAGAAAACTTTACAGAATTGTGATCTTTCTTTCTTGCCTGCATGCAAAGTCGAATTACACCAACACATTGAGATCTCAGTATACTACAAGTGTTTGGCGTAATGCTCATTTGCCTTTACCTAGTGTCTCGATGCCAAAAAATAATGGCTGGTATCATAATGAACATATGTTGAAGATTCATTGGTTTGAAGGAGTATTATACCGCAATCGGTACTCGATGTGGTCATCAATGAAAACTCCAAAGACACCGACGACAGCGCTAAAACGAGTGAGTTTTGACTTTTTCTTGTTATTGCACTTTCAAATCATCATTCTTTATAATACACGGGAGTAAATCTATTTCATTCATCACAGATGATTCTGAAGAATTGGACGAGTAATGTTCGGTGTCTGGCTCATTAAAAGATTATAAATTTACGTATGAATTAACCTAGTCGGGTCCGTACTCACCACCGCATCGACCCAGTGAGCGAACGCGCTAGTAACATCAACCAATGAACACTTCTTGCATGGCGGAGTAAGTGATCATTGGCTCCAAGAATTGTGAGTTCTGAGTGAACGCAGTGAACCGAAAATAACTGCCTTCTGCATGCGACCGGTTGGTTCGTGAAGTAAATCCTGATACTTGTCCGTTTTTCCTCCTCAATAAAACTCAATAACGAATATCGTCTTACTTTGTTGGTCGAAGAGGACTCTATCATGCTCATTGGCTGTATCTATCACACAGACTACAGGATTGAAGACAACGTCTTGGCACGCCATGATGAACCTTTCAGTCTCCGACTGACCTAAAGAAGGCAAATGTCAGCTCAACAGAAAAGCCATGTTCCTCGATGTTCTTGAAGAAGACTCCATGCATGAGCTTGTCTGTGTTCAGCTGCAGCATTTTAGCATTCTCTGCAGCTTCGACGTAAGGTTTTCTCCATGGGGCTTCCCTAATCGGCGACAGAGAGTTGGTCAACACGTTCGTTGTCTAACACTATACCAAGTTCCTCAGCAGCGTGTCTTGCTGCCTTGAACAGGAAGGCTCCAACTCCTGTATTTCCGTGCTTTCGGGTCATGCAGGGAACGTAATTCGAACTCCTGATGACTTAACAGGCTCCAATTCAGTTACGGAGACACTCCAAACTCCCAATTCCACGGACCCCTTGTTGTCGAAGGAGATAAAACCATGGAACGGACAATATTGGATGCATGCTTCTGTGCGTGTGCATCATTCTTCGAGTTTTTACTTCAAGTTGCCGTCCATTGACTACTCCAAAAGAATAGACCAGAATCGAAACTTTGTTCTTGCCCGACAGCTCTGAAGACCAGGTCAGAATATATATAATCATCAACATTTTTATTATCACTATTATTATCACTGTTTTTGTATAGCATTTTTTCTATTGTTATCATGATGAATGAAACTATTCATTCAGTTCCGAAATCATTACTGAGAGTCCATATTGGTGCTGTAGGTCACGTGGCCTCATGGGAGCCAATCGCATCGCAGCCACCATGGGCGAGGGTTACAGTCGATATAGGCTGTCTGTCGCAGCCCAAGCTACTCATAGTAATAATCACCTGCACTGATATGGAACTTTCTTGATCCTCTGGTAGGCAAATATTCCATCAAGTTGATATGCTTTTTTGTAATGATTTGTCTCTTAGTCTGAGTTACTCTTCTAAAATGCCAGCGTGCCTCAATAACATTTTTTTCGTTTATTCAAAGAATAATTTTTCTACGGTCTGATTAATATATTCAAGACCTTTCTTTTTATCTATTTCTCAATTCCTCGAATATTTGAGTTGAAGATATAAAACTTAATACCAAAAAATATACCTTGAAAACGTCTTTTATTAAAAAAAAATTTCCGTATAATCAACTACAGATTGAGTGGTACGAAAGTATATTCTGATTGGTAAATTAATTGTGAAAAAGGTTGAGGAGGTAGTTGTTGCCTTCACTAATTGAAATGTCATAATGCGTCGAACCATATGCTGAGTTGTTCATTCTGCATCATTTCGTGATATGATTCACTTTACCTATATTATGCAAACCCTCTCATTCAAAGAACAAACCACTTCTCCTTACTTTTAATTCTACTCGGAACGCTGATGAAAACTATGTGTGGAATTTTTTATGTATTTACACAACCAGGAACAGAACCCCACACACTTGAACTCATTATACCTATGATTCTCCTTTCGTGTGAATCGTGAACACAAGAGAACTATGTAAACATAGTTAATGTATGACAGATAAGCACCAATGAAGGAGGTGACGTCACAAACCGTAGGCTCGGCACAGGAAGCCGTTTTGTAGCCTCTTTTGGATCTGACATTTTATTTTTATATTATTTTCGCCAAACAAGAGCATTGAACAATTGAATGGCAGTTATGCTTTCAATCTTATTGAAAAATCGTGTGTCAAGTATTACTAGTTTAAGTCATTAAAGTGGCAGAACGCACAACTGAGATTTCTGTTACACCAGAATTCCACAATGCAATTCATTGTTGCAATTTCTCGCGACGACATGTCGCTACAAGATATGTCATCAATCTGCCACTTGCTGTATTCGAAGAATTATCTTTCATCGCCACTGAATATTTCGATAAACGCATATAATTCATCAACTTATATCTGATTTCATTCAATTCTAATATTTCAAATAGAAATAAATTCACTTCATTATTCTTTTGAATTCCTTCAGTTTCAGAAACAAGTTGAATTGAAATTTTTTCCTTAGTTTCAGTGACAAATTGCATCGTGGAACTCAGGTGTTTCGGAACATAAGTATAATCATAATTCCTTTCACCTTGGTACCCTTGACAGTTGTTACGAAGACTGACTGGCATGTCAATATTAATTACAGGATTTTTGCATTATGACCAGCCTAGTCATGTGACATTCCTACAAAAAACACACACAAACTCACAATTTTCTGTAGCAGATATTTGAATCCAAATCTCAGAAGTTTGGCTACCCTGTATGCGATGGATCTCATAAGCATGAAAAATTGCCTCGTGTTTATGGACAATGATAATTATCTGTAATTGGTGAAATTTGATATCTGTTATGTGATCACAATGCCCAAGAGACGTGTTTCAATCCGATGAATTCTCATTTTGGTAATGCCGGTGATGTGTAATTTTGGCCAGTCATGTTATCAAGTCAGAACGAATGATTACGTCATCCAATTCATTTGTATTCTAAGGTACCATTCGCAGTTTTCATGATAATGGATTTTTTCTTTTGGACATTCTCAATGTATTTCTGTACGAAGGCTGAATACCTTTGTGTGATCACCTTCAGAAGTCATTGAAAATCAGAAAGAATCCATTACTGTGAATCCGTGAACACGGTTCAGTTATTAGTTGTTCTCTATATTCCTGAAGGGATCATCATTATAAAAATGCAGCCCACAGTGGCCTTTATAAATTGATCTAGAGGATATACCCCGTAATATCAAATGATGCACAAACATCAGTTGGATGTCTGAGTATTATCAGAAATCGGAATTTCGATTCAAACTGAAAATTATGAATAGTTTCTGCTTCAACTGAAGTCGTGCGAACCAAATTTTGATTTAGGAAACTAACATCATCACTGTAGATACTGGTGATAACTGTTTAAGGATTCAGTAATACTCAAAATAGGATGAAATACTTGTAACATCTAACATTTATTTTTCAAAAATTACATGTCAATCTGACAGTCTCATCTTCAACATAATATAGGATGATACACATCAAACACCTTCCCCTTTAGAATAAATACTAACAATGAAAATGATCAAAGGTTCAAGCGTCTGGGAGATCTAATCCTTCTACCGTATCGAGATACTCTATACCGATAGTCATGTACTGGAGAATCGTTAGTTACACGCTCTGATTTATGGCTTATATTTTCTGCATTATTATTGATGAATGTATTATCATATAGTAGTTCTGGTGGTAATTCTCTATCATTTTGGTACGATCTGGTATCAGACGGTCTAATGTGAACGTTGTTTCTGCGAACGATTCTATTATTACTGTGTTTTCGAACCCAGTACGATCTTGGTTCTCTTGCCTTCTCTAGAATTGTTGCTTTTTGCCAAATCTTTTCTTTATCAGTTTTCACTACTACTTCATCCCCCTTTTCATATTCTTTTACACTCCTACTTGCATGTTTGTCATATCTTTGTTTCTGATCGCGTTTCTGTTTTTCTATTCTTTCCAAAATATGTTTCTGTATTTTAGGTTTCAGTTTTTTGTTTGTCATAGGTAAATTTGTTCTTAAACGTCTACTCTGCAAAATTTGAGATGGCGATGCTTTCAAATTGATAATAGGAGTATTGTTATACTCTAATATTGCTTCCCTGTAGTCAGTACTATCGTGGTTACATTTACGAAGTATTTGTTTACAAATTGATACAGCTTTTTCAGCCATGCCATTGCTCTGGTGATGATGTGGTGAACAACTAATCACAGATATATCTTTTTTTCTGTAATACTCCTTGCATTCAACCGAAACAAATGGCAGATTATCGGTTATTAGTTCTTGCGGGTACCCAAACATAGTGAAAACATTTTGCATTTCATTTATGGCACTTCCCGAAGTTTTGTCTTTCATTCTCGACAAAGAAATCCAGTGTGAGAAATGATCGATTATTACTAAATATGATATCGAACCATAATCTAATATGTCTGCACCAACTTTAATGAATGGTAAGTCCGGTACAGAGTGAGGCAACAAAGGTTCCTTCGAGTTATTTGGCATGAATTTCTCGCAGGTACGACATTTAGAAATGAATGATTTTATATCACTGGACATATTGGGCCAGAAAAATAATTTTCTTGCTCTATGAATGGATTTACTAATGCCAATGTGTCCTTTATGTAAGAGTTTAATTATAAAATTTCTGAGACTAAATGGAACAATAACTTTGTGATTAAAAAATATAATACCCTCTTCGACAAAAATATCATCTTTGTTTTTGTAATACGGTTTACAATTTGGATGGATTACACTTTCTTTTGGCCACCCATTGTAATAATACCTTATGATATTCGATAAGATTGGATCTTCATTTGTTTTTTCCCTAAATTCTTTCTTACGTTCTTCACTCATTGGTAGGTGTCTTGAAACTGAGTGAACCATTTCTAACATATCGGGATCACGTGTAGAATATTGAAGACTTGATCTGGACAACATATCAGCAAAGTGGATTTTTTTACCTGGCACATAATAAACATTCAGTGAATACTTCAAAAGTTTAAGTCTGAGACGTTGAAGTCTGACTGAACCTATTTTACAAATTTGTTTTTTCATGATTGAAATAATTGGTTTGTGATCTGATTGAACATCAACCTCGGTACTATAAATCAAATTATGAAATTTCGTCACTGCGAAATAAATTGCTAATAATTCCTTTTCTGTTTGGCTATAACCAATTTCAGCATCATTCATAGTTCTAGAAGCACAAGATACTAATTTTAATATTTGATTTTCATGAACCTGGAATAAACAACTTCCAATAGAATCTTTTGAAGCATCACATTGTAACACGCTTTTCTTCAGTGGATCAAATGGTACAAGTGCAGGCGGTTTAATAATAATCTTTTTTAAACTTTCAAAAGCCTCATTGTGAGCTGGAAGCCATTGCCATTCTACATTGTTTTTTAGGAGCTGAAAGAGTGGTTGCATATACGTAGTCATACCCGGTATATATTGTCTGATATAATTGAAAGAACCTATAATTCTTTGTAATTCTTTCTTGTTTCCCGGAGGTTTCAGTTTTAAAAGCGATTCGATACGATCTGGATCAACTTCCATACCTAGAGAGGAAAATATTTGACCCATAAATTTAACTTGTTTTTGTTTGTATTGGACCTTGTCTTTATTAAATTTTGCATTTATTTTCCTTGCCCTTTGAATAACCTCTTTCACGGCCCTATCATGTTCATCTTCGGTTTTACCCGATATAATCATATCATCGTGACATACTTCTACATTCTCAATATCCCCGAAGTATTTATCAACTTGTTCCTGAAACAAATCTTGGGAATTAGATAATCCATATGGCAAAACTACATATCTATAAATTCCATATGGAGTAGCAAAACAGCATTTCCATGATGATTCATCAGTAAGTCTCAACTGATGGTACCCCTCAGATAAATCAAAAACGGAAAAAAAATTCTTCCCTATCAAATTCGAACTGATTTCTTGCGGAACTTTTGTTAAAATAGGTTTCCTGACTATTTGTTTGTTCAAATCAGAAGGGTCTAAGCATAGCCTAATTTTACCATTTGCTTTTTCAGTTATGACCATACGATTAATACTTGCACGGGGGTTGATATCATCAACTTTTACGATAGCATTACGTTTTACTAACCTATCTAATTCTGCTTTCAAAGGTTTTTTTATGGCAACAGGTATTCTGACTGGTGGATAACTGACACTCTCAAAATTTTCGATGGTTGTAATCGTATGCTTACCAGGAAATTGACCTGAACCCTCAAAAATATCTGAAAATTCCTTTATGAATAATTCTTTTTCATGACCCCTCTTGTTTTCCGTGACAGTACTGACTCTTTTTATCAATCTCATATTAAGACATGCTTTACCACCTAGAAGAACTTGATTTGCACCATCTACAATCATGAAATCTTCAAAAATAGATTTGTTTTTATATTTACAGCATAAATTGACAACACCTAGTGGTTTCGCCAAAGTCCCCTCAAAACCTTTCAAAATATAATCAGTTGACCTGATATTCAAATTACCACCTACTTTTTTGAAAACTTTCAAAGGCATGACACTAACGTCAGCTCCAGTATCTATTTTGGCATTTACTTTTCTATTCTCAATCTGGATAATTTCATCCCAGATGCTTTGTTTACAAATTGTCGTCGAGATGTCATTTTTTGGTGTTTCAACGCTACGTACAAAAATACTTTCATCTGAACTCTCAGAACTAGAATTATCATTCTCTACATTTTTCACATTTTTCACCCGACAAGATTTCGCGAAATGATTGAGAATTCCACACTTTTTACATTTTTTACCATAAGCAGGACATTCTCTTCGACCATGCGTACTCTGACATCTCATACATTCAAACTGACTACTATTATATTTCTCACTTTTTTGACTTTCACTCTGGCCTCTACTCACTGTCCTGTCTCTTTGCTTCCTCCTCACGAAATACACATCTGCGTTGCCTTCTTGCTCGAACTGTGAATTCTGTGACTTGCTTTGCTCCGAAGTTATACAGAAGTTTATTGCTTTTTCTAGTGTGAGCTTTTCAATTCTCAGTAAGGCTTCACGGGTGTTTGGATCTCTTATATTCATAACGATTTTATCTCTTAGGGCTTTATCTTCCACTGACTCATTAGGATCCATGACGTTATAGTTGCATGTCTTGATCAACTTCCTGCAATCTGTCAAGAAACTTTGAAAAGATTCACCTTCTTTCTGGGTTCTCTTCAAGAAATTATATCTCTCGTAGCACTCATTGACTCGTGGATTGACATACTTTTCAATTGACTGAATCAAATATTTATAATCGTTAGTCTTATCTGCTGGAATGTTAAAAACTGATATCGTCTTAGCAGCTTCACTTCCCATCAAGTTTCTCAAAATCGAAATTTTCACACGATCGTCGGATTCATGATTTCCTGTGGCCATGAGATAGTCTTCAAATGCTATCTTCCAATATACCCACTCATTTGCAGCGTTTCTTCCTTGCAAATCGAAATCTGGAGGTAGCTTCACTGGCATTCCACCCACGATCGACATTTTCATAGAAATCTTTGAATATGTCCTCAAAAATCGGTTGCACGCGTAAGTCTACAATTCAAATTTATTGTTTTTCTGACTGCGCCATGTTTAAGGATTCAGTAATACTCAAAATAGGATGAAATACTTGTAACATCTAACATTTATTTTTCAAAAATTACATGTCAATCTGACAGTCTCATCTTCAACATAATATAGGATGATACACATCAAACAATGATATGTCACATTTACTCAATAGTGTTTTAATGACTTTACCGCACTGGGATAGATCCACTATATTAACAAATAACTTCTATATTTCAGATATAAAACAGAGAAGAACAGTCAAACATGACTGATGACTTTTTAATGTGGTTGAAAACAAACACGGGCAAGTTGTAAAACTTTCAATTGAACCGTAAATAATTGTCAGTACTCAAGACGTCTTGCGGTATAAATAGAACTGTCGGCTGGAATATAAGCAAATGAACATTCAAGTTATATCGATTCACGTAGTTTTATATTTGTTGAAGTGACAGCGGCTGAAATTCGAAGATTAGGTTAGTTCCAGTACCTAACATGTATGGATCTCGGAGTAGATGTCTACCTTTGATGCAAAGCAATTCATTTCAAAAGGGACATCAGTTCGAATTCTGAAGAGCTTTCCACTATAACGATTACGGTATTGGTAGAAGGGTGAATGAATAACAAATTTTTCACTTTCAATATTAATAAAAGGGAACGATGTTGTTGAAAGTCTATTGGTACCACTATAGTATCGGACTTCAATAGTTTTCCATCCACATTACTACTACGACATATCGTTGGAAGAGAAAAAAAGAAAGCGGAAAAAGCGGGTATTTTGACACCAAAATTCTTATCAGAAATTCTTTCTTCTCAGGATACTGCTATCTTGCAATCGTCAGGTTTTGCTCTCGACTAATTGATGACCTTATTTCGTTTATATTGCCTTTGAGTCTACAGCCTCGTATTATTTCCCAGGAATTGAGTTCTTGACGGCATTACCACATGGAACTGAACTATGTCAATGCTCTGAGTGAGAACGGGATAACCATGGAAATATTGACAATTCTATCCCGTTGAGACCTTAAGTTGTATTTCATAGCGCATTGAAAGATGGTAAATGCGTTTCTACTTGTGTACTGACCCTAGGTCATCTACTCTATATGACTATACTGAAGCCAGTGGAGGGGTGGAGTATTCAGAAAAAAGCAATTTGTCTTGTTTTGATCTTGTGACTCTTCGCTCACGGACTCGCTCACTTCTTTGGGACATCGTGAAAGGATCGGAGACTTGTCTCTTTTCTATAGATATTTCAACGGTCCTGTTTCGAATTATCGTCAATTGTTCCACCCAGTAGTATCAACAAGGATGGCCCAATGAGTGCAGAATTTTTACTCCTTCGTTGTAAGCTTGGAGACCTGTCGAACCTCTCTTGCACAATTATTTTTTTCAATAGAACAGCTGAACTTCGAAAAGTCCTCGCAGGGAGAGAATTTTCCTGAGACTCAAGAATTTGAAGTTACAGTGAAATATCTTCCGAGTGAATCCGTATATATGAAAAAATAACAGACAGCACAAGATAGTCATCTAATATTTCATAAATGAGGTAGAATGACAATATATATCTCAAAAATATTAAAGGAATATCTAAATAACTTTGAAATATTCTATGATAAATATCCATGTAAAAATCTAGAAAGAATATTCAATTTATGAATATTCATTCGTGAATATTTTCAAAAGATTTCCTATTTAATATTCCATACGGTACATTTTCGGAATATTCTCTTCGGACTATTTTCAGAATATTCTTCAAGGTATATTTTTAGAAAAATTTTCACAGCATAGTTTGACAATATTCCTCATAGTATACTCATAGGATATTCTCCGTGTTATATCACTGAAAATCAAGGTTGGCACTCCTCAGTAGGTATCAGTGATATTACTGTAAAAGGTGGAGTTAGGATAGAAGGACACGGTTGAACTGTGTGAACAACCAATTTATGTATTTGTTTAATGGTATGTGAATTATCATCATCATCTGCCTGTCCCGAGATTGTACATCGAGATGGCTGCTTACTATTCGTTGGAAGGTTGGAAGATGGATATTGCAAATAACTATGGAGTAGATTCCAACATAATTCCATCTCAACAGATCAGCAGTGATTGTTAGAATTTCAAAGTTACCAGATAGAAGTTGTGAACGAAGTTGTTAACTCTTATACCATTGAACCATAGCAGGGTTCAATTATGAAAATATATATTTTTAATTTTATTATCAGTTCTGAAAATATAAGCGATGGGAGTAAAGTCTTAAATAGAGATATATAGAATGGTACCCCATGCTTACCCTTTTTTATATAGCTATAGGTGAGTTAGCCAGGAGCAATTTCAGGAAATATCCTGTTGAGGATGTATGTATTTCTGTCATATTCATATAATAAATACGATATCCATAAAAGAATATTATATTAATATTCATGAAATACCAATTGCTAGCTGAGATCGCCTGTGCTTCATACTCCGTTATGTGTTGAAATGAACGAAAGGGGTTGAGGATTTATATCTTATCCTATGTTTGTTTGTTTGTTCGATTGAAATGTTGTTTTTCCGTTAACCAGCTGACAAACGTGCAAGTAATGGATTTACGAGAGCATATCTCTTAACGTGTGAATCCCAGCACGGTGACTCGTCAGGAATTTGAACCCCGGTCTTCCGCTTTATAGGCGGACGTGCTTACCACTACACCCAAGAACCACGTGCATACCGTTACTGGCTCAAGAGACTCCACCCTGTCGCTCGCTTTACTTAAACAGAACAATCACATGACCCCTTCCCAATGAACTGACTTGAACTCCACTATGGCTGTCGTGTCGACATACGCCACGAAAAACATACAACACCGCAGAATCCAGAACACACCGAAATGCAAATAGCAACAATGAAGCGCTCACATTTTATCTCTGTCCACCCCGATTAAAATTCCGCATGTGTGGAAAGAGACAGCGCCATCTCGTGAGCAAGTATTTTAAATTGTGGCATATTCGCCGTTATCCGTAATGTGTTATAATTTCCTGGGGGCCATTCAGACTTGCAAACTGTTTAGTCGTAGTAGTTTGAGTTTTGTTCGGCTGCAATCTACTATACAACTTTGAGAAGTGATACGCGAGGATGAAAACAGGGTTGTACTTTCAGAATAAGGAAAGCAACTCCTGAATTTTCATCACACGATGAAGTAAGGAAGTTGCGGAACGCAGGAATATATTCATATCATGAGTGTTACACTGGAGAAATAGCTCAATATCATAAACGAAGATACATTTCTAGAGACTCCGTATGAAAAATATTATAACAACAGCTAGTTGTGGGGAGGCCTGTATTTCACAATGTAGCAAACTTCAATTCATGACAAATATAAACTTGAGCACTGAAACAGTGAGCCATCATCAGAGGATGTATCGATTTTCTAAAAATCCCAATACCAATGCATTTTCAAAATTTCAAACAAAACGAATTTAAATCATCAAGTAACGGTCCCTTCCATTCGGTTATTCAAAACGAATATGGCAAAGTTGGTTACTTTTTCTCTTGAGATTTTTTTTCACCACTCTCAGAATGAGACATTGATATCAATGACGAACATTCCAACACTATATTACCAAAGAAGTCTCAGGAAGAATAATCTTCATTGATGAATAATCGAAAATTTCATGAAAGTTTTCTATTCCTGATACTGTGTGATTCCTGTATAATGAAACGTTTATTTATTTCTGGATTAAAGCTGTCCAGATGGTATAAAATGTGATTATACGGTGGATGAATCAGAACGAATGAATAATTTAGTGAATAGTGAATTATGGCGACACTTGTTTGTTATATTCCTGTGTTATCGAGAACAGTGAAGGAGCTCTACCATCGTTTTTATTTATTTCAATTTTCGATCGAAAATAGTTCAGTCGAATCCAACAGGTCAGGACTTAGGCTGAAACATCTGCATATGAAATAATTTCAAGGTATCTATCTGTTGGTTTCACTCAATTGAAAATTGAGATATATGAAAAAGGTTCTCATAACGGATATTATACTCATATACAGACAATATTTTCCAGGTTGTTATTCGTTTCAGTGGAATTATAAGGATCCCGTTGGTTTGAGGCGTGAATTAACTTCAAATCGACCAAACTGTTATACAAACTAGTAGGGAGAGGCGTTGTTGTACAGCTTGTCCAATCCATCTTGGCACAAACTCAGATACTTTTCCAGTTGCACACTGGTAGTGTAGTCCAAGACAGAAGAAAAAACACCTTTTAGGGATAAATTTCAAAACAATGAACACATATGAGATGTGTTTTTTTATTTCAGTATACTTCGCAGAGATTGTAGGGCATATTATTTCTGTACCAAGATGGATTGGATAAGCTATACCTTATGGGGCAATATCTTTATTCCGCTATGTAACTCATCCTTGACTCATTAACAAAATGAATCTCCAGAGAACTTAATTCACCAAATATGACAGTCATTTCTTGAATGCAAACAAACACTACAGTTTCCATGAAATTTGGTGCAATGTGATCGTAAATCTTTTGGACCACTGTATATTTTACCTCAATATTGTCAACATATGATATGAATGAAATAACAAAATAACAAAAAAAAAACATTTTCGAACCAAACATTACTGATAAAATATATCATTTCGAACATCAACAAAAAGTTACAAAATTTTACTTTTTGAAATTTTCTGAATATTTTTTTAATCTTTGGTACAGTTATCCAAAATCTACCGACCCGGCTGTTTTCATCTACAGCTTTGTATTTCAGTACACACATTTATGATGGCCGACCACTGTTGGAGTTTGAAAAGAGACCTACCTCAAGTGTCCAATTCATGAAAATCATCAAAAGATCATTTTTGCAATATCCACAGAAAAGCTGTTTATCTTTCTGGAAAAATACTAGTGATTATACGTAATCTCCGAAGTTAACGTAAAAGTAGATAATAGCGTAAGATTCAACAAATAGTTGTACATTTATTCATGAATTCATTGGTGTCCGAAACTTTACGCAAATATTCAAGATGATCATCAATATGCCTACATTTGATAACTCTGGCCAAATACTAGTTTATGATTTTCTTTCCAGTTCCTTCCACTCGAGCATACATTTTGAGAGCGCTTTCACTCAAATAATCAATATTTTCTACTTCCATAATTTTTTCGTCACTTCTGAAGCTCCCTTCAAAGTTCTGTTATCCCTGAAACTAGATTGAATACATTTTCCTTCATTCATTCTCTTCTTCGGAATCAGATAACTCCGGCAGACTCACAGCGGGTCTTTTTCAGATGTCAATCATGAAAGTTGAACTGATCCAGTAAATTTCGTAACATTGAAAAATTAATAAATAGGATATCCAATTCCATAATATTGTACCTTCGTCCAGTCCAAATTACAATACCCTTTTTTGATCTGAGGGCAATTGATACTGAGTGTCATACATGGTACAATAAAGACCACTATTCACACAACATATTGTGATAATGATATATCTTATATTACGAGAAGGATGAACCGAAATATATGTTTTTGTACTACCACCCGTAAATATGCTCATTTCTCTATAGTTTACTGAACGGATAAATAAGTAGGCGATTCCAGTCAACTGAATCGATACAAGGTAGGATTTTTTTATATGCAGATTCACACGAAAGGGGAGCCCTGTTATGTTCGAAGAACACCGCGTGAATCAAGGGACAGGAGATACGAATTAACATTCTCTTTGAATTTCTGAAGTTTGTAAGCCTCACGAAAAACCTCTTTCGGCAAAAAGTTCCAAAGCTCAGCTGTTCTATTGAAGAAAGATCCCTGAGCAAGAGAGGTTCGACAGGTTTTCAAATCCACAACAAAGGGGTGGGAATTCTGTACTCGTGGAGTCATCCGTGTAGATATCGCCAAGGGGGAAACGATTGATAACAATTCGGAAGAGCATCGACCGGTAGAGTGTCAGTAAAAGAGAGACAAGTCTCCGACACTTCTACGATGTTCCAATGAAGTGAGCGAGTCTGTGAGGGAAGAATCACCAAAAAGACGAATTGCCTTCCTCTGTATAGAATCGAGAAGCCTCAATTAATGTTTTGGTGCCGAACTCTACACATGAGAACTGTATTCCATGACAGGTCGTATTCCACCAATCACATAGAACAAAATCCTTGGTTACCATGGACAACCTTGTAGAAACGTCACAATTCTGATATGTCTACCTACAATCACGAAATCAAAGTTGTTTCATTAAAGCATAAATAAATGTACTCATATCTGAAATACTTTCTAGTTCATCAAGTCAAGTTTGAATGGTCACAATTGATTTTTGTTCAGTGGAATTGAAAGACTCACTTCTTATCACACCCATTATTATTATCAACGAGAATTGAACAGTCCAAATAGCCTAGTTGGTTACAGCGTACGCCCTCTGAGACAGCCTACTATATATATAGTCCTTAGTTCAAGTCTCGCCAAGGCTCTTTTATTTGTGCTTTTTTAATTCGACATAACTAATTCAATTTGTATCGTTCAATATTGAATTAAAGTTTCTTCCATTGTTTTTTTCTTAAATATCGAAAAAAGACACTATATCTAAAATTGATTTTCAATATGATACTTGAAATAGGGTTCTGAAATATTTACCTAGTTGAAGAAAGAATCAACTGTATGACTTGAATGGATATTGGCTACATCGTCCTCAAACTTCGTCCTCGTGCGATGGCCACCACATCCACTCTTGTTGTACAAATTTCTATTTCGATTTACCGATTTCGAAGCAATAATGAACCGGAATAAATCATTGAATTGAAATAAAAATCAAGATGCCAACTGAATATATAAATACTGAAAATAGAGAAAAAATAAATTACAGGAATGAAAACTCTTTAAAGTACCCAGAGTATTGAGACGGAGCGAGCTATTATCCATGTAGTCCAGTCTATGACCATTTTCCCGTGTATTTATCCCATACAGCACCGATTCGCATGAAAATTTGGATTCAGGATCTACATACACTCTTTTTCAAAATCTACCCTATGCCGAGGGTTGCTTTCTCCCTGGGGGTAGATGCCACCCCTTCTTGGGGGTGCAAAAATTTTTATTGGAAATCAATAGATTGACTTATTCCAAGCACTTTTTGTTCAGTGAAGTTTTTTCTGAAAAGCAATACTTTTCGACTTATTCGCGAGTGAAATTGTCGGTTTTCAGGCAAAAAAAACACGTTTTCAGATACTTTTTCGCGAATAACTGGAAAATAATGCATCTAATCGAAAAACCTGCGGAGAGCAAAATTATAGCTTTTGAAAAAACAAAGGCGATTGTTTGTTTGTGATGTATGCAAACCCACTACAAACTGAATAATTGCTTTTTGAAAGTTGATTGGTATTTCCAAACGCCAAAATGGAGAGTTTCTACGTACAATAACCAAAAACCAATGCATTTCTCGGAAAAAACTAATTGGACCTTTTTTGAAGTCCTTCAAAAATCCTTCATTTCTGTTATTTATAAAAGTTTTTAGCATCAAAACTGACCGAGGTTAGAAGGAAATGATGTTGAATCCTATTTTTTCCTTGAAAAAAAATTGTGTATATAACTCATCCTCTCTTTCCCCCCCCTTTGGAAAAAATCGTTGCCTGGTGGAACTATATGTATATATACATATATAATATACATATAGTTCCACTAGGCCCAAAATATAGTTACTATGTGTATTCTTCAATATACTAATGTACATACTCTAATTTCTACAAAAATTGTTTTTGGTTTTTTACTCGCTTAGTCTTCAAGCAATCAAATTCACCAAAGAAGTATTTTGTAGCTTTTTTCCAGAGCTATGAGCTCATTCACATTATTTTTTGTTCCAGATTATATTTTTGAAAAGGTCCATGCTGAAAGGGCTCAAAAAAGGTACTTTGCGCGAACCCTCACAATATTTAACTGGCCATATCTTACTCTATTTTCATACTGCAGAAAAAAATGAAACAGAAATTTTCAGAGAAGAATAGCCTTCGATTTTTTACTCAAGAAAATTTTGCATGTGATCAATACTTCTCGAGTTATTTCGAAGAAATTGTGATTTTTCGCTGAATTACGTATATGATTTTTTCTCTTCAATCTCAATTTTTTCCTAAAATTCGTACTTTCAATTGATGAAAAACTCAGAACTCATTGAAAGAACATGAATGAAGTGAATTATGAAGTGACAACGATTTCTTTCAAAGGGGGGAGAAGAGAGGATGAGTTATTCACAATTGTTTTTCAACAAAAAACTAGGATTCAACATTGTTTCCTTCATACCTCGGTCAGTTTTGATGCTAGAAACTTTTATAAATAACAAAAATAAAAGATTTTTGAAGGACTTCAGAGAAGGTCCAATTAGTTCTTTCCCGAAAAATGCATTGGTTTTTGGTTATTGTACGTAGAAACTTTCATTTTGTTGTTTGAAAATACTAATCAACTTTCAACAAGCGATTATCCAGTTTGTAGTGGGTTTGCATACATCACAAATAAACAATCGCCTTTGTTTTTTCAAAAGTTATAATTTTGCACTCCGCAGGTTTTTCGATTAGATGCATTATTTTACAGTTATTCGCGAAAAATGATCTGAAAACGTGTTTTTTTTGACTGAAAACCGACAATTCCACTCGCGAATAATTCGAAAAGTATTGCTTTTCAGAAAAAACTTCATTGAACAGAAAGTGCCCAGAATTAGTCACTCTATTGATTTCCGCACTTATTTCCAATAAAAATGTTTTCATCCTCAAGAAGGGGTGGCATCCACCCCCAGGGAGAAAGCAACTCTCGGCACGGGGTAGATTTGGAATAGAGGGCAAGTAGAACCTTTATCCAAATTTTCATACGAATCGGTGCTGTATGGAATGAATACACAGTTTACACTTTTTTCACCGTCATAGACTGGAGTAATAACGATTTTCAATGTTTTGTTGCTCGAGTGAATCATGGAAAAAACTTGATATGATATGAAACATTTCTATGTAGTTCTGGGATGATGGAATTAGAATAGAAAAATGCTAAATCATAATATTCTTGAAAAGCTTCATCGTGTATTACAAATGGAAACTCACGTTCAACTGGGCGTCACAAGCAGAGGCCTTTCAAAATATACTTGAATATATGTTATCGCGTATTGAAGTTCATGTGAAACTCGTCTGAAACAATTCGCACCACAGATTCATATGAGTATTTTTCTCGTCGTTATGGACGATGATACCACTGATAATATTACTAGTGAAAAATGGTGGAATTGCTTTTTCCAAAATTGCTGAGTACAATCCAAAAATATATTCCATTGTAGAGAAGAGTAAACAACGCCAACCCATCAAACTAAACAAACACTAAAGAAAAAATATCATTGGAAATAGATCTTCCAACCCGCTTTCTCGATAACAAAAGATTCAGGATACTAATTCAGCAATATTTACCATAAAAATCCTATAAAGTCTTCTTCGCAGTTTCCATCGTAGCGTTCACAAAAGCCCTTATTTGCCTAACGGAAATGTGCCATTCTTGTTGATAAATGTCAACATTTGTTCGAAGTGATTTATTATCTGCCGTTTGAGGAGGCGAAGAAGTGAAAGCCCAACGCAAAGTGAATTTTATAGCGGTAAGAAAATGTCGAACGGAAATAAATCGGGGAGATTTCTTTCGAATCACCAGAATAATTGTTTTGGAAATGGTTTCGTTATTGTATAACAATTTATAGCGAGATATCAATAACTTTTATCGAAACTAATAAAAAAATAACAGGGCAAGGAGTTGACAGTTGTTTGTGCTCTGCTCATGACCGAAAGGTTCTGGGTTCGATCCTTCAATGGGCGGGTCTATCATATTCTAGAATAATCCTGCCAGTGTAGGATTCCCCTCCAGAAACACGTCATTTCAACAACTGAACGAAGACGCATGGGTATTTCCTGAAGATAAAGTCATTGGACCCTTTCACATATATTCCAGAACAAATTTCGAATTTGGAATATTTTCTGTCCTTCGTGAAATTTTTTGCACATTCACTTTTTTTGGTAAACAGTAATGAGTAAGTTATAAGTTTTGAATGAGTTCACAAACACTGTATTTAAATGCTCCAATTTATTTTTCACTCTTGCATACACATGAAGAGTGAAAACATCATAAAACATCATAAAACTTTGGATACCATCAGTGATCTCACGCTCATTTGCAAAAATAATGTCTATTTACTGAGGCAGAACAACTTTTCGATGATTTTATAGAATTATAGATAGAAGATAATATCATGCCAACCATACACCCAATTTTCCACAGTAAATCAATCAAAATTGTCCTATCAGTCTCATTTCAACCATTTAGTAAGTCATCGCAATATCCTATCGAATTATATATATATATATATATATATATATATATATATATATGTTACAGTGAAGGTTTTCACGGATACTTGAGTATGCGAAATTGGTATTCTGGGAGTTTATCCGTTGATTTGTCGGTATTGACTTTGGACGTTTCGCCAACATCTCAGTTGGCATTTTCGAGAATGTTATTGCTCCTAGTTGCTAGCACCAAGTAGTTTCTTTTGGGTGAACAGCAGAACGGAAGTGTACTCTTATAACACCAGTTTTTCCAATATTTCGATAATGTTTATTACCATCTTCAGGGAAAAGCTACAAATTATTATTTTAAGTTATCACATCAAATAAACAGTAACAAGAACCTTACTGTATTTGAGGTTAGTCTTATTAAAAACGTTGGTAAAGTGATATAACATGTCACAGACGAAAAATATGTTCACAGTCGAATATTAAAATATTACACCAAGTAAATTGTTTGAAACGTCATTGAAATATTAACAGGATTAACGTTTTAACAATTTACTTGGTGTTGAATTTTAATATTTGACTGTGAACATATTTTTCGTCTGTGACATGTTATATCACTTTACCAACGTTTTTAATACGACTAACCTCAAATACAGTAAGGTTCTTGTTACTGTTCATTTGATGTGATAACTTGAAATAATAATTTGTAGCTTTTCCCTGAAGATGGTAATAAACATTATCGAAATATTGGGAAAACTGGTGTTATAAGAGTACACTTCCGTTCTGCTGTTCACCCAAAAAAAAACTACAGTTTTGTTCTTAACTGGTCAGCAAAGACTTCTCCTCTAATATATATATGTAGAGAGGAAGGGTAGTCGTTGCTGACTAGTTAAGAATAGAACCAGTGAATAGTGGGGTGTTTCAGCAAGTAAAGGAGTACTCTTTTAAGTTAGTCCAAGCTTTCGGAAAATTTTATTTCCATCATCAGGGAAACTACAATAATATATAACTAACTACAGGTTAGGAATAAAACTTTTGAATATTGAAATTTCTTCAAATCACAAATTATTACAAAAATTGGATAGGGCGCTAGAGTCACTAAAGATTAATATAATTGCACAAACAGGTGAACCAATTTTTCTAAATTTTAACAGTAGACAACTTAGAAACATATAACAAAATTTTTCATAGAGCCAAAATAAAAAACATTAATAAATTGAACAATTTGAAACAGGTAAATTCAGAATCAAAATTAAAATCAAATAAAAAATGGATAAAAAATATTTCAAACATACCCATCCCTGATGAGGTATCTAATTTTTTAGCATTAGGTCCAAAATTTAGCATTGAACCTATATTAGGCAAGGACATTCCTATAAAGAACATTTTGGCTGACGTAGATTACATTACGTCCAATATTCCAGATACGACCCAGAGAAATATCACTATAGCAAGGGCTTCGAATATCGTCAAAAACCATATACACAATACACATCAACAATCATCATCTTTTCGAAACTCATTACTTAACTCAAAAAAATTCTTGAAAGAAAATCCAAATTTAATCTTAACTTCATCAGACAAAGGTAACGTAACAGTAGTCATGGAAAAACAACAGTACATAGATCTCACAAATGAAATAATCATTAATAATACAGCATATATAGAATTGAACAAAGACCCTACTTCTGCAATCCTAAGAAAGTGCAATACATACATCAAAGAATTGAAAGAAAAAAAGTACATAGATGAAACAACAAAAAAGAAAGTTACTTACCTGCTATAGTGGTATCGCTCCAAGGCTCTATACCCTGCCAAAAATTCACAAACCGACTCTTTCAGTAAGACCAATCGTAGCATCGATAGGTGCACCTACTGAAGCATTAGCGTCCCTGTTAACAAGTATCTTAACAAAAGCATATGATTTTGGCAACGAGTACTATGTAGGAGATTCATTTGAAATTACTGAAAAATTCAATAACAGTGTTCTACCTCCGAACCACATCCTAGCCAGTTTGGATGTGGTTTCCTTGTTTAGCAATGTGTACTTAGAAACATGTTTGAGATCCATGATTGGAGCAACATCAGTAACCATTGCAACATTGATAAAGAAACTTTTTCCAAATTATTAACTTTTCTCTTTGATAGCACTTACTTTTCATTCAACAATAAAATATATAAACAGACTTTTGGAACTCCCATGGGAGCCTCCATTTCACCAATATTAGCTGCATACGTGATGGATGACCTGCTGGACACAGTATTACCAGTTTTATCTTTCAAACCTCATTTTTTTTAAAAATACGTAGATGATATTATAATTTCAATTCCCCAAGAAGGCTTGGATGAGATTCTTTTCACCCTGAATAGTTATGACCCCCATATTCAGTTCACAATCGAAACAGAAGACAACCAGCAATCAGTACCCTTCCTTGATACAAAGTTCATCAGAACAGCGGACAACAAAGTCCTAATTGATTGGTACAGGAAGCCCTGCAGCTCAGGTAGATACATGAACTACCACTCGTATCACAAACACTCGATCAAAGTGAACTTGGTCAAACAACTAAAGAACAGAGTGCTCAGAATCTCAGATAAAAGTTTCCATAATAAAAATTTAAAAATCCTTGCAAAATCATTCATAGATAATTCTTATCCAACCCATTTAATTAACAATATTTTGTTCAGTACATCTACATCACTAGAAATTTACAATTCAATCGCAAACAATACCAATGGCAATGTTACTGATGATGCCCCAATCCACTTCATATTCACATCATTACCGTTCATCAGGGAGATCACTCCCAGACTTTCTAGAATATTCCAAATTTTACCTAACATAAAAATAGCAAACAAAACCGTCCTAACTATCAAATCAATTCACAGCAGAGTCAAAGACAAGGTTCCCTTGATAAATCAAGTGTATGTCGTTTATAGTATTCCTTGCCAATCATGCAACAAAATATATGTTGGCCAAACTTCACGAGCATAAGGTGCTAGAGTCGTTTCTCACAAAAGTGATTCAAGACTACACCCTGAGAGATGTGCACTGGCGAACCATGTGAATGAGTTTGACCACCATATGGATTACGATTCAATAAAAGTATTAACCACTGAAACACTAACAGTTAAGAGGTCCTTTTTAGAAATGTCCTACATTTTTCAAAATAATGATTGTATGAACAAACGAACAGACATCAATCACCTAAGTGAAATATATTCTTATTCATTGACTCTAGATAAGAACCGATCCAATAGTAATATTAGTTTCAGTAATTCAATTGCATAATCAAAATCCAAGGTAGCCACAATTTAGTAATATTTCAATTCAATTTGTATCAAATTAGTAACTAGAATTCAGTTGGTAACACACTGACACCCCAGGCCCTCAGCCACAACTCAATTGTCAACTTCATATTTCAAATCAGTATAACTGACAAGCTCATGTGAGAGCAACGTCTAGATTTTAACCGAAAAATTTTTAATCGAGTTTTAATTATGTATCATGTCTCATCGTCAACAATGTACCATCAATTCATCTCTAACATCAATGTAACCATCCTCAAATAAGATGTAAGTCATTAACTATTAATATTTTTAGAATTACTTTACAACTTTTTATATATTATTGTAGTTTCCCTGATGATGGAAATAAAATTTGCCGAAAGCTTGGACTAACTCAAAAGAGTACTCCTTTACTTGCTGAAACACCCCACTATTTACTGGTTCTATATATACATATATATATATATATATATATATATATATATATATATATATATATATATATATATATATATATATATATATATATATATACTATAAAATTGTTGAATTTTTCCTCTTGGAATCATAATTCATTTTCTCTGTGCAAAAATATTTTTTTCCAAGCAATTTCGATAAAATTCACACTTCATACCACACTTTGCCAACTTTTCTGCTAAAAAGTCTTCGCAAACAAGAACCCCACACTCCCGACCCTTCGAGACAGACAGACAAATATTTTCGAAACCAGATACATGTTATTACTTGCGAGAGATTTCACTTTCCCAGCAGAGACGTTCAGACATAAAGCAAATACAAAGGCATCTAGCCAGCGGTATTATACTCGCTGTTTAGTCCAATAAAGAAATTCGTTTTCTTCCTGCTGGCGATTTGACGGAAAGGTTACGTCTCAGTTCCGCCGTTTGATGCAGATACTTTTTGTTGATACTGAAATGAATTTTTGTTCGATTGGATTCCAGAGTTGTCGACAGCGTGTTTATGTTCCATAGATAAATTTGATCCTGAAAGCCAGATGCGGAGTAGAAATAGTTAGTATGTAGTTTTTCAAAGTTATGAACCCGTGGTTATAGTTCCTTACTTACAAACCTATCTTGACATGAGAGTGCTGTCTTTCTTCAAAAACCCAATAAACATTTATTTGAGAATACCGCACAATTGTCTGCCAGTATCTCTTCACATTTTGCGGTAGATGATGAACATACTCGTGAAACGTACAGAAGAAGATATAGAATCACAAATAGAAAGTATTGAGTTTTCCGTGTTCATTATGAGCAATTGAGATTCCTCTATCAGTTAAACTATGATATATTATCGATAATGAAAAAATGCATTCACTCATTGAGAACATTGAACTGTTAACAAAATAGAACGAAATGTTTCATAAGTGTTCAGAAAATAAAAATTCATATGATGAGTGCATTTGCAATTGTTTAGTGAGTAGAAAACAGAGAATTCAAGTTAATGAAAGTATTCATGCTTACGTCGATACAATAAAAATGATACAAAACTTATAGACTGCAATTTTTAGGAATAGAAGAAAGATAAAAATATCCATATGTTCATCTTGAAAGAGGAAAAAAATAATGAAAAACTATATTTCAGGAATAGAGAATACAATGAATATACACATGAGTATACACACAAAAGCTGTTTTCAAAGGGAATATGTATTGAAAAAAAGGCAATGACTCAAAATCTTGAAGTTCGTACACTCTTTAGGCATGAAGGACTTGCGTGCTGGGTGGAGGTATCTTTTCCGTTATAATTGCACGAGTGCATAAAAATTACCGATAATTTTGCAAGAAAGCGAGATGTCTAAAAATTGCAAGAGTCCTTCGGACTCGGGCAGTTTCACCAAAATATGAAAATAACCAAATGCAATTTGTATGAGATATCACGCTTGAATGCAAAATTAACTGGTCATTTTTATGCACGAATGTAATTCATTGGAATATTTCACGAATAAAGAATTCCTCAAGGAAATGTTATTTTTTGTTCATTAATACCTTCCTCTATAGATTGTATGGAGTACTCACCTAAACGCCAAATGTTTTTCAATTTTTGAAGTCTATCTGACATTTATTTGTGTTGTTTACTGACGTCTAGCGATACGGTTTCAAATGTGTTGTTATGGTGCCTTGATACAATGCAATTACCGCTGTAAGTTTTCGATAATTGCATTGCTCTTATGGGACATTTTATATATGAGGGAAATATTCGTGAATGTCAACATTCTATCAATTCGATTTCTTTCCTGCCTGAGAATGAAATAGTTCAATTTTCTTTAACCTACTTTCAGATTTGATTTCTCTCATTTCTCTCGGCAAAATATTGTAGAATAACTACTACTGTAGAAGAGTATGCACTTTGTGTTTTTTCCAAGATAACAGAATAAGTTAATTTTCCATGTTGTCTAGTGCATATGTGGGATAAGTTCTTCATTGCTGGAGAGGTATTGGACCTGAAGTTTATGATATCTTCATCTGAATACAGTAGATTAAAAGATATAAAAGAGAATTTTCCTGAAGTTTTCTCTTCAAAGTTTCGGAATCAGTCTGTTCCAGTTAAAGCAAAGCCGTTAATGGAAAAGCAACCGCAGAAAATTTACTTTAGAATGATCTGTTGAAAGTCTTGAAAACCATTGCATATTTTCCATTTTTCATATTTCTAACGTTTCTCTCAACGTGTCTTTTGTTCAAGAACTTGTGCTAGCAATGGATACCCAGTACACACAGTTAATGAAGTGGAATCCGACCAATTTATCTCCGTGGCTGGACAAAAAATACCGAAATTGGGAAATTCTGGTAATCCTCAGGACACTGTACTGTAATAGACTGAAGCCCGAGTTCTACACGGATCAGGACGCATCCTCGTGTTATTCAGGAGTTAACCCAAAACGGGTACCTCCTTCCTCAGGAACTTACATTTCTCCATTTGAGGGGGGGCCCAGCTACCATTAATCCACAAAAGCCGTAGAGAATGCACTAAAAGCAATAAGTTTGACCTTCAAATTTGAAAACGTTATTCCATGGCATCGGACAATAGATCATACCTTAGCCTTGAATACAACTGAAAAACTCTTAACTGAGATTGAAAATATTTGACTCGAAATCTCCAATTGAAATACAGTCTGATGCTAGTCAGTTTGCGATTGGTGGTTGCCTACTTCAAAATGGAAACCCAGTAGCTTTCTGTTCTCGCAGCCTCACGGACGCTGAAGTAAGGTATCCACAAATAGATAAGGAGTCGTTAGGCATTTGTTTTGCTCTGAAGAAGTTTCATAATTTCATTTATCTACACCCGTACTCTAATGATACACTTATATTCCCACAACCCGTTTTATAATGAAATCCATTACGATACAGATTTCTATTACGATGCAGATTTTCAACCAATAGAAACACAGAAATACAGTTAGAATGATTTAATTTTTCATTTGACAAATATATGATTTATTACTTATTTTTTCATCTATCTTTGTGAGCTCTTCGTAGCCGAGCCGTCTGTGGCGCTGAGATTGAATATTCTGGCTGGAGGAGACATTGGTTCGATTCCGGCCTCGAGCAATCTTTTTTTTTTCTTTGATTTTTGATCTTTTTATATCTCATCGTTTTATTTCTCGAAGTAATACTATTAATTACAATTCTGTGGAATTTTTCAAAGGAATTCGTTTAATTAGAATTATTGTGTGCAATACAAATATAAATATAATATTTGTAGTTCTTCACTATTTATCGGGTGTAGATAAAATGCAACTCTCATGTAATAGTTATTAATACACTCGCATAAACCATACGAAACTCACCTTCGGCTCGTTTCGTATCCCGGTTTATGCTCATATATTAATAACCATCATTACGTCTGTGGCGCTGAGATTAGATATTCTATATGGAAGAGACATTAGTTCGATTCCGGACTCGAGTAATTTTTTTCTTTAATATTTGATCTTCTTTTCATATCTCATCGTTTTATTTCTCGAAGTAATACTATTAATTACAATTCTGTAGAATTTTCCAAAGAAATTCGTTTAATCACTATTATCGTATGCAATACAAATATAAAAATATAATATTAGTAGTTCTTCACTATTTAGCAGGTGAAGATAAAATAGCGTATGCAACTCTCATGTAATGGTTATTAATACACTCGCATAAACCTCACCTTCGGCTTGTTTCGTATCCCGGTTTATGCTCATGTATTAATAACCATCATTACACGATCGTTGCATTAATATACTATTATGGTCGTAAAATTTTAGTCAAAACTGACCACAAGCCATTGGTGGATATTTATCATTAAGACTTTTACAAAGTGAGTAATAGATTACAAAAATTGAAGCTCATGTTGTAAAAATATTATTTTACTATAGAGTATTTACCAGGAAAATATATGTACATTGCGGACCTATTATCAAGATCATTTATTGAAACCAAAGAGAAAGATGAATCGAATATTAAATTTGTTAATTGTCTAGATCTAGATATTCCTATGTCTACTTATAGTCTAGAAAATTAAAAAAAAAGGGGAAGTGATGTAATATTATCCACTGTCAGAAATTATTATATTCTAGTTTGGCCAGAAAACCTTAAAAAATTAGGGCATGATAAAGAACTTTCAGCGTTTTTTAAAATAAGAAATGATCTGGTTGTTAAAAATTTCTTGGTATTTGATAATGACAAAATTATAGTTCCTAAAACTCTTAGAAATGTGATGCTTGCAAAATTACATAATATAGCACATCAAGGGGCAGAAAAATGCAAGGCTCGATCCAAGAAAATATTTTATTGGCCTGGTCTTAGCACTGATATAAATAATTTCATTGCAAAATGTAAAATTTGTCAAAAATTCTGTAGAAAACCCACAAAAAAAACTAGTTGAGCATGATAGACCCAACATTCCCTATTACAAAGTAGCTGCTGATATTTTAACTTATGCTGGTTGTGACTATCTTGTTGTAGTTGATTGCTTCAGCCTTTGGATTGATTTAGTTAAACTTGATTCCAAAACAGCCGGGGAGGTTATTAACGAACTCAAAACTATATTTTCAAAACATGGAATCCCTACAGTATTTGTTTCAGACAATATGCCCTTCAATAGTGTAGAGTTTAAAAAAAATTAACAAAAAAGTGGGATTTTGACATTATTACCTCAAGCCCAAAGTATCCTAAATCTAATGGTTTGGCTGAGCGTTCGATTGGTATTTGCAAGACTTTTCTACATAAATGTGGTGAAACAGGTGGTGATGTTGTTAAGGGATTATTGGAATATAGAACAACTCCACTTGTTGGAACAAATTTATCACCTTCGGAACTATTGAAACAAAGACTTTTGATAACTACCTTACCAGTATCAAAAAACCTTTCATTGAATGAGTCAGAAATTGACAAGACCTAGTTTCAAAAAAGGGGATAGTGTTATTGTAACATTGGGTTCCGGGGGAAATAATAGGCAGTACTGAATATCCTCGTTCGTACTTTGTTGTAAAATTTTGGGAAAGTTTATCGGAGGAATTCTTCATTCATCAAATCTTCTCCTGATCCCTAAGTGCAAGAACATTCCCAGTTCGAACAATTTGATGAGACCAACAATAATGTTGAGCTAGAACCTGACGTTATGCCCCCTTCAACAGATACAAGCATTTCCATTAGCAATAGTCCTGGACCTTTCAATGTTACCAATATGAGAGATACTATTGTTAAAACTATAGCAGGAAGGGTTGTTAAAAAACCCATCAGATATAGAGGATAGAAAAAGAAGGAGATGTCACGATAGTGTAACTTAGGATTAAGACAGTTCATGTTCTGAGTTCTGTGCACAAGGTGTGGTCGCTGTCAACACGATCATTGACATAGACAGATATGCGTTGTAGCTTGGCTTGGCTAGTAGGAGTTGTACATCGTTATCGTTAATAATAGTACACATGAAATATAAATGTTACACAGTTGTTTTGAGTATTAATATACAACTGTAACATTCTGAATCTTTTGACAGTGGATTTTTCCAATGTACACACGTAAAGTGTGGATATTGTTGATATTTCCCTCATTGGGGTTGAAGTATCGTGTTCTTTCGTCATGAAGGTGTTCAAATACCGGAGCAGATTTGGACAGAATTATCTTTATTCAAGGTCGTGAGAATTGGTGATACTTAAGAGGTTGCAATCGGTTTGATGACGACCCACCAATCTATTATACGAAAATAACGAACAGTACTGTAGCAAAAATCATTTAAAATTTTGGAGAAGATATGTTCAATTTGACTATCGAATCTAACTTCTGTTGAAATACTGTTTTTTATGCGAATGTTCCTGATAATTCAATGTTTCAGGTACTGGATTGCCATGGTCAATATTTATGAATGTAATACGAACCGACTTATTATCTTTCTGAAAGCTCAGCACGTCTTTGAGTTAGTTGAAAGTAGCTGAAGAGCTAGGAAAAAAAACCACACCTATTATAATCATTCCAAATCCAAATCAACAGAAATTCGAAGCTCTTGGTAGTATCTGAGATGTGGAGGGTTATAAAAAATTGCTGTTCGACTTTCCTCTGCTTTATTTCAAAGGCTCTAGTGACTCTTATTCCGGTACATGGAAAAGTAGGAATCTGATCATGGTATGCCTTCAACTGAGATCCCGCTGCTTCACTCAAACATGAAGCTTCACTTTCAGCATCAATTGATACTGGGAAATCAAAGTCATATAGGTAGACTGCAATGACCGTTGAGTTGGAATGGCCAAATCCAGTTTCAGAGTCACTATCATGTAGATCCTCTTCTCTGGGATCATTTGATGGTAATATAATCATGGAATATTTGTTCTGCTCGTGAGGAATATTCTCGTTTTCCTGCTCGGAATCTGCCGCAGAGCTCGTTACTGTCAACTGAGCAATTTGTGGTAACCTCCGTTCATCTTTGCGAAATGGTTTTTTGCAGATACTGCGGTGTTTCAACCAAGTAATCTTGCAACGCAGTCGAATTTGTGTTACTGTACTCCGCTGTGTTGAGCTCCCAAGCGAAATATTCATCGGCTTGTCTTAACCTTTCTGAAGACCCCACTATTAACGAGCTGGAGATAATCGTAGGAAACAAATTCGCAATTTTTTTCAATGAGGTTCTGCTTCGACCATTGGAGATAAATGTTTTTTGCAATTGACATCAACCGTAAAAAATGTGGCACACAAGATGCTTTACCTTCATAGCGGAATTTTCGATATTTGTCGTGGAAATCTTTTCCCTATATTTATTCCAAAATTCTTGTTCGAATGACTGGAAGTCGGGGAGTATATCTGAACAAACCAGACTCAATTATGCTGCCTCGCCTTCTATGCGTTCTTCCTTCTATAATATATTTGAAACATTGAAATAGCATAGGATTCAAATGATATTGAGTAATTGATCAACTGCTCGAATAAATTGATTGGGTGAACATTACCCCTATCATTAAAATCTGGTAATTCATTGCTAAGTTGTAACGGACTTCATCGAAAAATGTTTTGAGTATCTGTAACTGACTCCATTGATAATAATTGTTTTGGGTATCATTCGTGCTCATGGGATTAAATGAGCTTTGTAATGCGGTTTATATCCTGTGTTACGATAGAAACATTTTCTCCCTTATCAATTTAATGAACGTTATCAGAAATCTCCTTGTACTGGGGAACTGATGAAATATCGTTAGGTATCACATGGAAAGATGTATTGGTGCAATTCTGAGCCGCTGTATTTTCCGGTCTATGCACGTCTTTCCCTAACCTCTCACTGAAATCTAAAACTTGTCTTCCAGCTGAATTAGACGAATTTCTTCACATTCGTTTTTCACAATTTGATACCACAAATGTTCGATGGTATTGGAGAAAATATCTGGCCTACGTACATTTTCACCATAATTATACAACCCAACAGCCAATTAGGTGACTGCAACTGTCAGATTTGGTATATCAGATATAGTTTTTGAGATACGTAATATTGGCGCTTTTTTGAATAAACTCATCTTATTTATTCAATTCATATAAATTTCATAACATTTCTATTTCATTATTCACTCCTTCTACGGTACTACTATTGAAGAAATATATAACTAAGTTTATCATCTTTATTTCATATAGAAATGAAAAAGCAGGGATATTCATAAATAACATTTATCAATTCAGCAGACTCCTTGGAGAGGTTCAGGTCTCTGATAAGGTCATTGAATTCTTGTTGATTTGCTGTGTCTGCTTCAAAATCACTGTCTTTCTTATTGCAAAGCCTGAACTTCATCAGACGTTGACGTATCTTGATCATAATCTGAGAGTGTAGGTAGACTGCTGGATATGGGGTTTCGAATGGTTCTCTTGATATTTGCGACAGTAAAATAACTATCATCGTGATGGTTTCTCATTTTCCTCCTAACCACTCCAAACTTCAGGGACGTTCTCTTTCCAATTGACCATTACCGCAAATGTTTAGCGCATGTTTTACATACCAAATGTATAGCCCACGAGTTATCCTAGTCTCCCAAGTGGACGCCAAATTAGGCCAGATGAGCTCTCTTCAGAAAGTCAGAAACAGGTTTTCTACTTTCTTCGAAAGTGTTTCCACCACATATATAACAAAACACGTCTGGTTGATTTAAACAACTTCTACTTGTGCACGCGTTCAATTCAATATTCGGAAAACGTACACAAAATAATAAAGAAACTTCACCTACAAAGCCTCAGGATTAAACTGAAACCTTCAAGAGGGGAAATATACAGAAGGTATAGAAAGGTAGGTTTCTACAATCATGGGCGATAACAAGTACCTGAAATGGGGTATCAACTCTATAATGCCAGACGTTTTTGAAATCAGCACATCAAAAACATTCAGAATCAGTTTATTGGTACAAAAAAATGAAATTATTTTGGTGGGTTGTGTTATAAACCTTTGAGCTATATCTAGTTAGTTGTTCCCTTAATTATATTTCCGAATTTTGTTGAGGTGCACCTGAGCTAGTACCAAAGTCCGATGGTCGCGAGTTTCGAAGCTGAGTTACATCATCAACAAGATCGGTGAAAGAATGGTGGAGTTCTCCTTCCTAAACGGATCAACGGTGATACTTGCTCCTATGTATTTTCCGGTTTTTGCTCGTTTCCTCACTGGTTGATTTCGGAACAGAACAGGTCTTCTCGAATTGTATGGATTGTCCTGCCTCATCTTGACTTCCCTTATCTGCCCTAGTCGATCGCCAGATGTACAGGAATGTTTTTCGAATGAGAGGTAGATCCAGAAAAAATCCAGAGTAGGAGTTTATTTCAGAAAAGTGCCACCAGAAAACACACCATTCAGAAATATATGGGTATAAACATCTCAATGTGAAAATGACTCCAGGAATACACGAAACAATCGGAAACTATGGAATATTGAAAAAAAAATACTTATCGCCACCTGGTACACTATTCGTGAGCTTGTTTAACAACTTCGGATAGTTCCACCCAAGGGATTCTGAATTGGTGTCACTTGGGAAATTATCTGGACAAAATTCTCGATCGTTATCAACAGAGGAATTCAGAGTAGAAAGCGCTCGTATTTGAGAAACAGTTCAAACTGAAAAGTGACTTGTAGAGGTAGGTATTTGGTAAGTAGAGTACCAGTTCGAAAAGATAGAACTCAGGTTGAACATGTTTCTGATTAATACAATGTTACAGCATCTTCAAGAGTACATCATTGTTGATGACTAAGTGATCAATTTCCTTCTCCTGAAGATGCTGATAACCTTGTTAATAAAACGCGCGTCAATAATAATAATAATAATCTTTATTCATCCTTTAAGACCATACACATGATATAGGACAAAGTCAGAAAATGTATACAGACGTATAAAGTTAAACACAATACATATATACACTACACATATGCACACTTAAACACATACACACATACGGTAGATAAATAACTATATTACCTCAAACAACATATCGTTCATCCAAAAAACTAAACAACAAAATAAAAACTATGAATTGGCAAAATATTCACTAATGTCATAAAAGCAGGATTCCACTAAATATTTTTTCAATTTTGTTTTGAATTTATTAATATTTTTTTCATTTTTGATATCACTGGGGAGATGATTGAAAAATCGTATTCCATTGTACTGAGGACTGCTTTCGTAAAGTGAAGTGCGGTGCTTTGTACTTCTGAATAAGTCACCATGCCTCGTAGCATAGTCATGAGAGTCAGAATTTTTTGTGAAGCTCTTGATGTTGAGTTTAACATATGTTATAGTTTTGTGAATGTAAATCGATGGTACCGTCAGTAATTTGAAATTTTTAAAATGATTCCTACAGGTCATTCGGTAATCTAAGCCAAAGATTAGACGAATCAGTCTTTTTTTACTGATAAAAACTCTGCGAGCATTGGCCGCACTTCCCCAAAGGACAATATTATAAGAAATATGTGAATATCAGAGAGCATAGTACACATTTATTAATTGCTCTAATGTGAAAATATTTTTCAGCTGCAAAATTGCATAATAACTACTATTGAGTCTCTTACACACTTGATCAACATGTGTATCCCACTTCAAATTTGCATCCAAATATGTGCCCAGAAATTTTATTGAATCAGAGAAATTTATATTTTTGTTGTTTACGCGAACGAAATAATCATTTGAGATTTTTGTACGAGAATAAAACTGCAGACAAACTGTTTTATCAGGATTGATAATTAAGGAATTATTGCAACACCAATCAGTAAATTCTTTCGACAAATCATTCATTTTTTGCACAAGTTCTTCTGGGGTTTCAGCATCAGTGGCGATTGTCGTATCATCTGCATACAAAAAAATGTGTTCAGTGCTCAAATAATTTGGTAAATCATTGACGTACAGAAGAAAAATCAAGGGACCTAAAACTGATCCTTGAGGAACCCCTAAATCAACATCAAAAAGTTGAGATCTACAATCATCCACTTTTACGCAAATTTTACGATTCCCAAGATAAGATACGAGCCACGACAAAAAAATGACCCGAAATACCAGTCCAGATAATTTACTCAGAGCAACATTGATATTGATAGAATCAAACGCTTTTGACACAAGTGTAAATAATATCAGTTTGGTGTTAGTTGTAGCCTCTTTCTTTCCTTTCTGTACATTTTCATTCAAACCTCAGACTGAGGTAATAATAATAATAATAATAATAATAATAATAATAATAATAAGTTGCGCTCAGGAAAACCCGGGGATATAACTGCGGCACCCCTGGAAACCGGAGGCATAAGGTCACCCATCTTTTCTATATGGATGACCTTAAGCTCTATGCTTCTGGAGAAAGGGATCTACAGCAGTCCCTCAGGGTGGTGCAGGAGTTCACGCATGCTGTCGGTATGGAATTCGGGATCGACAAATGTGCACTGGTTCATCTCAAAAGAGGACGATGCGAGGACTTCGCTGAGGATGCCCGACTCGTAGACGGAAGCATTCTACATCATTTGAATGCCGGAGAGACATACACCTATTTGGGTGTGGAACAACGCCACACCCAAGAGGTGGACTCGGTGAAAAATGCTCTCCGTGGCAAGTATAGGCAGAAACTACGACATATCTGGTCCTCAGAGCTGTCGGGCAAAAACAAAGTTTCTGCCACCAACATGCTTGCCATTCCGATTCTACTCTACTCCTTCGGAGTAGTCAAGTGGACTCAGGAAGAGTTGCGGCAACTTGACGTGAAGACTCGCAAAATGATGCATATGCACAGAAGCATGCATCCCAAATCGTCCGTTCCACGGTTATATCTCCTCCGACAACAAGGGGGCCGTGGACTTTTGAGTTTGGAGTGTCTCCACAACAGAATGGTGCTGGATGGAGCCTGTAGAGTCATCAGGAGTTCGGATCCCCTAAATTGCATGGTCCGAGATCATGAACATGCAGGAATCGGAGCCTTTTTATTCAAGGCAGCAAGGCGCGCTGCTGATGAACTTGATATAGTCTTCGACACCGAGAGGGTAAACCAACTCTCTGTCACCGAGTTGGAGCCCGCTCGGAGAAAAGCTCACATCAAGGCTGCAGAGAATGCTAAAATGCTGCAGCTGCATACAGACAAGCCCATGCATGGAGTCTTCTTTAAGAACATCGAGGACCATGGCTTGTCTGTTAAGCTGACATTTGCCTTCCTCAGGTCAGGTGAGCTGAAGTCGGAGACTGAAGGGTTTATCATGGCGTGCCAAGACGGTGTCTTCAACACCCTAGTCTACCGGAGCCGCGTAATGGGTATAGAGGTCCCTGATACTAGATGCAGGGCCTGCCGACAGGCGCCCGAGACTTTGATGCATTTGCTGTCATCTTGTGCAGTTTATGCGGTCTCGGCCTATATCCATCGCCATAACGCGGCCTTACGAGTGCTGTACTATTTTCTTCGGCACTCGTATGAAATAGACAGGACACCGGTGCTGCCTTACGCTCCAGGAGATATTGAGTCCGTAGTGGAGAATGAAAGGTTTTTGGAACTTTTCATTCCCCACCCTCAGGCAAATACAGGCCAATAAGCCTGATATAGTCCTCTTCGACCACCGAAGTAAGACGATATTCGTTATTGAGTTTTCGGCCCCTGTCGAAACGAATATCGTCCGAAAAGAGGAGGAAAAACGGACAAAGTACCAGGACTTACTTTACGAACTCCGCAGACTCCACCCGGACTATTCTGTCAAGTTAGTGGTTCTGATTATAGGTGTTCTCGGTGGTTCCAGACCAACGCTACTCTCGGAGCTCAAGATCATACCGGCATGCCGTAATGCGACAGAGATCTTGGCCGGCCGCATGCAGAAGGCCGTTATTCTCGGTTCGTTGCGTCTGCTCAGGACTCACGATTCTCGGAGCCAGTGACCACTTACCCCGCGGTGCGGGGAGTGGTCATTGGTTAATTTTACTAGCGCGTTCGCCCACTGGGTCGGAGCAGTGGGGAGTACGGACCCGACTAGATTTGTTTAGACGACAGATAATAATAATAAATAAGCAAGGGAGACTAAACAACATCTGAACAGTCTCTGGTGAGTAGCGCCACCACTTTCCTGAGCTTAGGATGCAAAATCGGACCGGCAGCTAATGCGCATCCGGGAGAGAAAAGCTTTTTCTCTCTGGTGCCGGCCGTGGGCCTGCTGGGCTAACCACCTTGCAGGCCCTCAACTCTGGTTCCTGTCACTAGAGGACAGGGCCCCCACAACCGACCCCATTCGGATAGGGGTCAAGGGCAAGGTGGAGGGGCCCAAACCGATAGACAGCACAATGACGACTCTGGCAATGGACATTGACAACGTTTTGAGTGGACCGACGGACTGAGAGACGACCTGATGCGGTGCTACGAGAGTAGTGAGCCCGCCCGAAGGGGATACATGGCAAGAATGCATGCACTGTGGTGCGTGGCACACCCGGAGCATGCCGCCTTTTCCGCCCAAAATCTCAGGGATTATGTATCCCATCTTCGTGGCCGTGGCTATGTGCGTGCCCCACCGAGGCCGGTTGAGCAGGCGGTAGAAATACCGCCAGTGCGATTGGTGGAGGAGAGGGTGCGCCTGGAAGCACCGAGAACCCACAACATCGGGACCCGGAGGATGCTTCACAGAGTGAAGCCCCTCAGGCCAGAACAACTGGCCCTAGTGGATGCAGAGGTTCGTAGTGCGCTTACAGAAGAGGCCGACATCTGGCAGATCAACTGTGCCGTGTATGACGCAGTTCAGGCTCTTTCTGGGAGAGAGGGAGGTGACAGATCCTTCGACCCCTCTAGGAAGCATGAACAGCGAATACACAAGATGGAGGCTAAGATCAAGTCGGCGAGACAACACGCGTCTCGTATCCAATGTGTGATGGACTACTTAGCGGCTAATAGACCATTTACGCACGCAGTGCGGCAAATCGCTGCAAAACTGCGGAGATCCCATCACACATTGAATCGAGGAGTGCTGCTCACCATCAAGCAGCATTGCCTTGAGAGGATACGAATGCTGGTGACTGCAAAAAAGTCACTAGTGAGGCGGGCGAGGGCTTTCTCAGAGAACAAACAGTTCCGCGAGAAACCCTCTCGCCTATTCCAATTGCCTCCGCGTGTTGTGGATAATCCGCCGGCCGCTGATCGGGTGGAATCCTTCTGGAAAGGTATCTACGAGCATCCGCAACCACTCAACCGAGACACTCCAGCCCTGACGCAGTTTGAAGCTTTCTCTAGGAGGCTTCAACAGCCTGAGCCCGAAATACTGCGTCAACCGATAACCACGGATGAAGTTCGGAGAGCCCTTGAGGGTTCGAAGAACTTTGCTGCTCCAGGCCCTGATGGCCTCAATAACTATTGGTGGAAAAAGTTACCGAGCACCCACCACCATTTGGCCAGAATATTCAGTTCTTGGCTGAACGGAGAGCAGCTGATTCCGGAATGGTTTGTCGAGGGGCGAACCGTGCTAATCCCGAAGAACGGAGATTTGTCGGATCCTAAGAATTACAGACCGATAGCATGCTTGAATACGTGTTACAAGATGTTTACACGCATCTTGTATATGCGTACTCTCCAAGCAGTTGACCCGGTGTTCGAACGGATATATGAGCAAAAAGGGTCGAAGAGGGGTTCCGCGGGCTGTAAGGAGAACCTGCTGATCGATAGATGTATCACGCAGGACTCCGTGCAGTATAAGCGGAATCTTTCTATGGCCTGGATCGACTATCGCAAGGCATTCGATACAACATCACATGAGTTGTTGTTGTACTTACTCGAGTGCCTTGCGGTACCCGATCAAATAGTGAGATGCATCGAACAACTGATGCCGCTCTGGAGGACCCGCTTCACCATAACATCAGGTGAAAGCAGGATCCAAACAGAGCCGGTCATCATAAGAAGAGGTGTTTTTCAGGGAGATTCCCTCAGCCCTCTTCTCTTCTGCATCTCACTAATGCCATTGTCCATTGCGCTCAGGAAAAACCGGGGATATAACTGCGGCACCCCTGGAAACCGGAGGCATAAGGTCACCCATCTTTTCTATATGGATGACCTTAAGCTCTATGCTTCTGGAGAAAGGGATCTACAGCAGTCCCTCAGGGTGGTGCAGGAGTTCACGCATGCTGTCGGTATGGAATTCGGGATCGACAAATTAATGTGCACTGGTTCATCTCAAAAGAGGACGATGCGAGGATTTCGCTGAGGATGCCCAACTCGTAGACGGAAGCATTCTACATCATTTGAATGCCGGAGAGACATACACCTATTTGGGTGTGGAACAACGCCACACCCAAGAGGTGGACTCGGTGAAAAATGCTCTCCGTGGCAAGTATAGGCAGAAACTACGGCAGATCTGGTCCTCAGAGCTGTCGGGCAAGAACAAAGTTTCTGCCACCAACATGCTTGCCATTCCGATTCTACTCTACTCCTTCGGAGTAGTCAAGTGGACTCAGGAAGAGTTGCGGCAACTTGACGTGAAGACTCGCAAAATGATGCATATGCACAGAAGCATGCATCCCAAATCGTCCGTTCCACGGTTATATCTCCTCCGACAACAAGGGGGCCGTGGACTTTTGAGTTTGGAGTGTCTCCACAACAGAATGGTGCTGGATGGAGCCTGTAGAGTCATCAGGAGTTCGGATCCCCTAAACTGCATGGTCCGAGATCATGAACATGCAGGAATCGGAGCCTTTTTATTCAAGGCAGCAAGGCGCGCTGCTGATGAACTTGATATAGTCTTCGACACCGAGCAGGTAAACCAACTCTCTGTCACCGAGTTGGAGCCCGCTCGGAGAAAAGCTCACATCAAGGCTGCAGAGAATGCTAAAATGCTGCAGCTGCATACAGACAAGCCCATGCATGGAGTCTTCTTTAAGAACATCGAGGACCATGGCTTGTCTGTTAAGCTGACATTTGCCTTCCTCAGGTCAGGTGAGCTTAAGTCGGAGACTGAAGGGTTTATCATGGCGTGCCAAGACGGTGTCTTCAACACCCTAGTCTACCGGAGCCGCGTGATGGGTATAGAGGTCCCTGATACTAGATGCAGGGCCTGCCGACAGGCGCCCGAGACTTTGATGCATTTGCTGTCATCTTGTGCAGTTTATGCGGTCTCGGCCTATATCCATCGCCATAACGCGGCCCTACGAGTGCTGTACTATTTTCTTCGGCACTCGTATGAAATAGACAGAACACCGGTGCTGCCTTACGCTCCAGGGGATATTGAGTCCGTAGTGGAGAATGAAAGGTGTCGAATTTTTTGGAACTTTTCATTCCCCACCCTCAGGCAAATACAGGCCAATAAGCCTGATATAGTCCTCTTCGACCACCGAAGTAAGACGATATTCGTTATTGAGTTTTCGGCCCCTGCCGAAACGAATATCGTCCGAAAAGAGGAGGAAAAACGGACAAAGTACCAGGACTTACTTTACGAACTCCGCAGGCTCCACCCGGACTATTCTGTCAAGTTAGTGGTTCTGATTATAGGTGTTCTCGGTGGTTCCAGACCAACGCTACTCTCGGAGCTCAAGATCATACCGGCATGCCGTAATGCGGCAGAGAACTTGGCCGGCCGCATGCAGAAGGCCGTTATTCTCGGTTCGTTACGTCTGCTCAGGACTCACGATTCTCGGAGCCAGTGACCACTTACCCTGCGGTGCGGGGAGTGGTCATTGGTTAATTTTACTAGCGCGTTCGCCCACTGGGTCGGAGCAGTGGGGAGTACGGACCCGACTAGATTTGTTTAGACGACAGATAATAATAATAATAATAGTAATAATACCGTTATTCTCGGTTCGTTGCGTCTGCTCAGGACTCACGATTCTCGGAGCCAGTGACCACTTACCCCGCGGTGCGGAGAGTGGTCATTGGTTAATTTTACTAGCGCGTTCGCCCACTGGGTCGGAGCAGTGGGGAGTACGGACCCGACTAGATTTGTTTAGACGACAGATAATAATAATAGCGCGTTCGCCCACTGGGTCGGAGCAGTGGGGAGTACGGACCCGACTAGATTTGTTTAGACGACAGGTAATAATAATAATAATAATATTTATTGATCTTCAGAAACACAAAGTTTATAGATACGTCAAATACAAATTTCGTCAAATCGCCTATCTACTAGTATCCATAGCATAAATGTCTAAAATTTTAATGAAATCTTGAACAATAACAATACACTTTAAAATATACTACCTAAAACTATTGTGTAACAGTGTCATGACATTTTTCCTTCATGTAATCAACCCGAATAAATCTCCACTTTCTTGGGCCAATCTGAAAAATTCATTTGAGTGGTAAAGAGGGTTCGTTGTCAATATATTTCTCAGTTGTTTTACGAATGTCCTGTAAGGCAACTCTCGAAAATGTGTTGGCAGTGAGTTGTATAACTTCACACCAAGATTTTCAGTCTTTTTCAGTCTACTCGGTTCTTGTACTAGGTCTGATTTGTTTCTTGTATTATAGTGATGCAAGTCTGTATGTGTGATATGCTCGTTTAAGTTTTATGTTTAATAGGTTTTCAAACACTATAACTGAATATAGGGTCATTATATTTAGTGCTTTGAATAAAGGTCGGCAAGAATCATCGTGTTTAGCAGACATTATAATTCTCACCACAGACTTCTGGGCGGTCAGTACTAGGTAGTTTCCTGACAATTTTCATAATATCAGCCAATAACATTTCATTAAGTTTTTCTATCATGAGAAAAGCAATTGCGCTACCGAAAAATGACTAATGGTGATAATATTTTGAAACGTAACATGGCATAAGTTACACCCACAATGGAAAAAAATGCGTTTCATCATGTGTATAATCTATTTCCTGGCCACTCTTCTCTATGAGGTTTTCCATAGTAATTTATATATATATAAATTGTGACAATTATCCTTCAGGGGATCAAAACCACAGAACACGGAATGAAACCCGAAAAAACAACTCATCATACTTCGTCCGTGAGAATCTTCATGCTAACATATATATATATATATATATATATATATATATATATATATATATATATATATATATATATATATATATATATATATATATATATATATATATATATATATATATATATATATATATATATATATATATATATATATATAGATTTACACTTGAGGGAAAGGAGATACGAATCAACATTAACTTTTAATTCTTGAAAAAAAACATCTGTCGGCAAAGAGTTCCAAATTTCAGTAGTTCTATTTGAAAACGATCCCTGAGCAAGAGAGGACCGACAGGCCTCCAAGCTCACAACATCAATCCAGAAGAACACCGACCATGGAAATATTTTTGGAAGAGAGAAGTCTCCGACCCTTCTATGATGTTCCAACGAAGTGAGCGTGTCCGTGAGCGAAGAATCACCAACAAGACGGATTGTCTTTCTCTGGACAGAATTAAAGAGTAGGTTTAATGAATGTTTTGGTGACGAGCCCCAAACATGATCAAGAGTATCATCTCGCTACTAATTATTGCAATATCAACCTCATTTTGTATATCTGAGCGAGGTTTTTTTTATGAGTGCATTATTCTCTACGCCCTGATCTGAAACATATTTCATTGCCATTTTAGGTTCGAAAAATAATCGAAGAAACCTATCTCTTTCATCAAGATTATTCAGAGTAAGTAGGAATCGTTTCCGATCATAAAATTTTACACAAGGGGCGAACAGCAACATAAAATGAGCGAGAGTGTGTCCCAAGGAGATAATAGAGACTATAGGCATTCTCTTATTTCCTTTTCAGCGGTAGCTTGGTGCAGTAAAAAATACAAATGAATATGAGATTTTTTCTCTGTGGCGATTCCGAGAACAGATTCGGATTGTTGTTGAAGAACCATTCAATTCGTTAGGGATTCTCTTTATACATTTACAGGGTATTTCATTCATACGCCAAGACCGTAATTTGAGATTGAGTAAACGAAAACGTGAGTCACAGGAAGATGGAAGAGGGTGAAGTTTCACGGTCAGTGTCTATGGATTAGCGGCTTTCGGTTCTGTTCCCTGTGATATGCAGGTTTTTGGTCCTGACGATTCGGAAATGTCTATAGTTATAACAGGTTCATACGAACATTTATTGAAATTACTATAGTGATCAGAGATCTCACTTTACGACCATTTGCATGTTATGATGTTGATAGATCATTTATATAACGTTGCACATTACACTCTGGCAGTGAATCAATATCAACAGAAATATTGTTATTCATAACCTTCCATTTCTCGTAGGTTTCAAAATGACGAATAGTTGCATTTTTCCATATCGGAAATTTCGAAAATTTGATGAAATAGTCCATCCTCAATGTAAAGTAATACGATTCGAACGAAACAACTGTCACAAAGTCCTACCTACTACTCATCTAACAGAATTGATTTCTATTTTCACATATCAGTGCCAAAGCCCTGTGGCTTTTCAAATGAATTCAGGTGGGTATAACTTTGTGCCAGTTGTTTCATTGAATTATTTTGGGAAAAATGACCTATTCGATAACAACCTTTTTTATAAGATTCAGCTCAATCTTGAGGAACACCTTTGTTGAACTTCCAGATTGTATTTCTGTATGAACTAACCTGCAAATTTCATTAAACATTTTTATAGTGGCGTTCTATCTTGGCAACTAAGATTAAGTTGAAGGTAGTTTGGGAAAGTTGTCTACCATTTTTCATTTCCGCACTCGAACTTTTATTTTTAATGCCACCCACAAAGAATAAAACGTCCACAACTAAATATATGTATTCACTTAGTTTCCTAGAGAGGTTCAAACGCTTTGTGAGGTTGAGTTGAAAAAAATGTTTTGTTCAAACCAACACGCTGCTATAAATCATCAGAAATGAACCCGTTGGAATGTACAAATCAAAAAAGACTCACCATCAACTCATGGAAAACTTTGTTGAAAGGCACGAAAGGTACTCACCTGTAAAAGAAAAATGTGTTATTCATTGAGAATTGAGATGAAGAAAACAAAATGATGGAAATGACAATCTCTGTAACCACAAAGTGATAGATCGAGATTCAAAACCGATTTCAAACAATTTCTCTTGGTGTCCGGATTAGATTAGAATAACTGTAAACGTGTAATTTTTTTTTCTGAGCTTCCATAATCATTTCTCACAACGGTATATCTGATACATGGGCATTTTCGAATCACAAATTTATAAGTTCTGGCGTCTCATTGAAGTTTATATCAGTATTGATAGAAATTATTATGAATACTGATTTGATGAATGAATACAATTGATGAATATACAAAATGAGACCCACTTTTCAACACTATTACAGAGGACACTCATATTGCCATTCAGTAGTTGACAACGTAAAGTCCAGACATTATTGAAAAAAAAAGTGGGTAGGTGAGGCATACATTTTCTTTTTTCTCTCAGGAACTTTGAGTTCTGACAGCACAGTATTTCAAAATTATCAGATGCGTTTAAGGCCTAACATCTCACACGGTGATTTCAGTGTCCGACATGACATCGAAAAAATGGTTGAAATATGAGAAACCTTTTAGGTGGCAATGGATGAAAAAAAAATGATTGAATGAAACTGAAAAAAAATTTATATGAGAAGAAATATTAACGAGTCATAGTGCTTGACCTACTTCGGCGGTTTTCACGCAGATGAAAGTAAAGAGTCTATCAGAAGCATGATCATCAAAATTTGAAACATTCACAGATGTTGGCTGGATACTTTTAGAAGAAAAATCGATGCATGCTGAGAGCCTTTTAGCCGCTTGGAAAAAATCAAGGAAAAATATAAATTTTTTTAGAATTACCTTTATATAAATTGAAGTGTAACTTTATTTAGCTTGATCACATAACATAAAATAGGGCATGTCATTGTCAGATGACAAACCAATTCTGTAAAAAATGTTTCTAATAATGAGATTATTCTCAGAAATTGATTTAATTTTCCAAAATTCGATCATTTTATCTTCAAACATCTAAAATTTGATCTATGAAGCTTCGCCAGAAAACGAAATGATTAGCTGGCGGTACGCTGAGTGAGCAATATGTTATCGGTGTTGTGTTTTTTGTTGCAAGAGTTAGTGACTGGTAGTACGAAGACGGCGTTACTACAATTTCCTCAAAAAATAACTGATTAGGATCACCATTTCCGTAAAATGATTCAAATTCTTAGATACACCATTCCAAAAGTATCTAGCAAATTTTGTTACCCGAAAGGATAATTTCCAAACTTTGTTTTTTTGATTAGGCAATTTCTGACATATAAAAATTTTTCAATAATTTGCTTGGTCACAGGTACTCGAATTTTAAATGATATGTTAAATCACATTTGGTCAGAAACTAGTTATCATCGAGACTAAATTTGATATCTTATGTTAGAAGGTCAAAGCATTTTCTAATATACCATATTTCTACCTAGATGAAGTAAATTTTAATTTTTGATATCCTTCACGATCGTACCTCACATTTTTTTGTTGAGATCCTCGAATTCAGTGACACTCCATCCAAGCAGTTGCTTTTATATAACATTCCTACGGAATCAATACACATTCATATCCCATTCATCGAAAAAAAAAATGTTCCATTGGCATTTGAGTTCGAGAGGCAGAAAAAAATCCTCATGATCAAAAATTATTCAAATATAATTTATCCTTGCCCTGGCTAATTATATATCTCGTTATATTAATCTCAGTTATGTCAACCATCGAACAGTAGAAACATACTCAACCATCTTTTGAGGTGCATATTGTCAATTGTCCATCGATAATAAAGGGTGAATTTCAAAAAAGTTCTGAACTATTGGTTTGAGGGTATATAGTTTCCTGTTTTCATCAAGAAAAAAATGGAAGCACTAAGTCACGTGGAAGAGTGTAGAGTATTTTATTTTTTTCCAATGACCAATATTACACGACATTATTGGATATATAGTTATTGGGACGCTAGTCAAATGAAACTGACAAAGTATATAGACGACCTCTAAAAATCAATGCCAGCTGGTTCCTCTTGAATGCTGCATTTCATTTTTGGAGACAGCATTATATATTAGCGTAATCAATTTGATTTTATAAAAGTTATTTCATTGTTCAGGAGTTGTAGCATACCATACTATAAAATAGTTGGGAAATTATCACTAAGGTGACAATATGATGATGAAAACAAAATTGTGTGACAGAATCCCAATGAAATGATTCCATAAAAGCTACAGGAAGCAGTTATGGAATAAGCTTGAAATAGTTTGATGAAAACCCCACAGAAAAGTGCTAGAAAACTGCTAGGATACAATTTACTTTCGAATGAAGATATCTTTTATTTCAAGTTGGGTGTTGAAACGTTTCTGCAATAATTTCGTCACTATTTCATAAAAGTTTTTTAATATTATTTCATGAACGTTTCTATGACAAATTAATAAAACTCTTTTATAATAAAACTCTTAATAATTCTTTTTTATTCAACCGTATTGTGTTAACGGCACGTTCATTATAATCAATTAGCATTTCTGGAGAAATCATAAAATACCAACAAAATAAAACTGTTGCAGCACCAAAAAATTATAAAACAATTTTGCTGGTTGGGTTGGCTGTTGATATGTGTTTATCATTCATAGACGTTTCAATCATTCACAGAAACAGTCTGCTCTTTCAACATTATAGGGCTTTCCTTCCGTGTAAATCAGCACATAAGAAAAAATAATAAGTTGACATTTCAATGATCCATTCATTCACATGAAAGCTGAACTGAACCATCGAGAATTCGGTTTAGAAAAAATATTATTTTTGAGGAGCGAATGTTGCTTCGAGGAAGTCATTTTCGGGTTTCCCTTTCGGCTTTCCATTTTCCAAGTCATTGCAGCGGACACCAAACTCTTATGAAGAAAAGATCGTCAAATGTTGTATAGCATGCAAGAAATAGGTAAAAATCGAAACATACTTCTCTCCATAAAAAATCATCATGTTTCCATTACAACATAATAAACTCCCTTCCTTCCACCCTTACATTGAGGTTGCACTGATAGGCATTCGAAGTATGAATACTTATGAAATATGTTTTTTTCTAGGTTCCTGCAAGAATCAAGAAATTAACAAAATATATTGAGTGGAATGCTTTTTTTTTTCGTAGGGTTGTAATAAAGTCGAAGTTTGAGATTTAAAACTGAAAACGAAATTAATGAATCGGATTTATTACCACAAGCTCCGAAATATTCTCATCTCATCATGAAATCACTCTGTTGTTGCCAGAATGATTATTTGACAATTGTTATGTTGGGAAACCTTCGCCAATATCTGAAATTAGTAACCAGAGAATTATATTTGCCCCAATATTCTATTGATAATATTACCAAATCTTTTGGTTTTTCTTCAAATGAACCCCTCAAATTCTCATTCAATAACGCATATCAGTTATGTTTGAAAATCATACATAAATGAATTCGATGATCCTCAACTTGATATAGCAGAAGAGGTAGACGAGAATCAAACAGTTCATATTCACATACACTCGATCTTGAATATATTGATAATTTATGTTTATGAACTATTAATGTTCAATTCTGATATGATTGTCGCTCATAAATCAACACGATAGAGTTGAACACCTTCTGTGAGTGTTATCCGACAGTTTAAAACGATGATCCGATAGCTTCTGGTGGGTTTTATGTCTATCGTATCACAAGTTTATCATTTTCGTATTTGTAATGATGAATTTCTTGTAAAGTGACTTCGATTGGATAATGTTCCGCTCATACACTCCTACGAGTCGCTACCTTAATGGTTGTAATCATTCGTATGGTGCTATAAACTGATAATTCTAGATGAAAAGTAGCCAACATGAGTAGAACCATTCGTGAGATGTTGGGCTTCCACTTTCACAGATCATCATTATCACTCGGCGCACATTTCTTCAAGTAAGTTGGCATTTTCGGGCGAAAAATTGGAGATTTGGTACTTATTATATTATCAGTAACCTGATTTTAGTTGCTGATATTTACATTATGAAAATGGGTATAAGATGGAGTTTCAGTTAACCAGCTGACATCCCCCTACTAACATCAACCCTCAGAAGGTCTAAATTTGTACAAGCAAATGATCATAGAGGTCTCACCTATATGGCGTTTTGTGATCAGAAGATTCAAATTTGCATAGTACGTGTGTATACCTGCTATCAGATGAGTATATAGGAAAGTATGTATGAAGTTAATTGGTACGTGAATAGACAAACAATATCTTCCATTCTTCGTGTATACATAAACCTATATGAGAGATATAAATTTGCTATATATCTCTGTTCATTGGGCATGTGCACTCCGAATTGGCAGTGCTCAGCCGATCCCCTTCAATTTTCATAATTTATTCGATTCAATCTAGTGACGGTTTCTCCATAGTAAATCTCCCGTGTAACTGCATGATGTGAATATGATTTCTCAAGGTGATTGATTCTGTCCATTCCCACTATCGACTCGGAACCAGTATACAGTGTGGTTATTACAATCAGAAAATTACAGTAAAAGACTAGCATTATTTAATGAAATCTTCATGTTACATTCCAGTGATGAAATCAAACGAAATCTACTGCAATTGACACAAATTAAATAATCGAATTTTTTGACAACTTTTTAAAGAATGTGTCAAAATTGTCTTTTTTATTACCCACCTGATGTCCCCATACGGAAGGAAAAACCTTCAGAAGTAGAAACTCACACGTGCTAAGGATTAACAAGGTTCCACATTTCACGAGCATGAGCAACAATAAAACGTGAAATATTGTTTAAGTATTCGGTAAGCCAAACAACCGCGATCATCGTTGCTCAACTTCATACATACGAAACCACACTAAATCGAATAATGATATCCATTGACATAAAGTCAATACTTGACCTTGTTTTCTTCAGTGATCCGATGCTTCTCATCAATTTCTAAGCTTCATATGAATCGGCTTATCCCAATAACTCTTACTTCAAATCAATTGAGCATCAAAATCGAACGCGAAAGTGGAAATCCGTCGTCTTCATCTCAAACATAATATTACTGCAATTCACCTATTCCATTTTTTTCCAAGATCTCATTTCTTCCGAAACAATTATTTAACATTGGTGTAAACGACCACTGAATCATTAGGCAAACCACAACAGAGAAAAGAAATGTCCATTTGCTGCAGGAGACCTGCAAACAAAAGGGAGTCCCTTTCAGCAGCTAAGTGGTTATCGAACCTTTCACAACATCCCGAACAGAAAACGGTGTGAGTTTGTATACGCATTGTTTACCCCCGGTGTACCTTCCTAACCTGATTTAACGCAAACACCATTTGCTAAGGGACACAATCCCTAGTCTCGCTATCACCGGAGACCCATGAACAACTATTAGTGACCCGAAGACATTTTGTTTCATTTTTGGGATGCTGTTCAAATGAAAGTGTTATGTTAATCACCCTAGAGAACAATCTCAGAAATAGGAAACAGAAAAAATTTTAGGGCAACTATTTCAAATTGAAATATTCCTTGGTATAAGTGATGATTGGAGAACAAGTGGCGTCCAAAATATAAGCATATATTTTTGATCATCAGGTATGAAGAATCTATACTTTTCCTTATGTTTTGTACTCTGCTCTCGAATAGAAGCACATAAGATCCGAACTTTTCGTTTCTAGAAAAAAATCCGAAAGTGTTTCTTAAAACAGTTTTGAATGTATTTTTGGAAGAAGTAGAAGAGGTGTAGGTTGAAGAAGAGTGATAACAAATTATCTGTGTCTATAATGAAATTCCGTCTAATATATTCATTCAATTTCGTATGATATCGTCTTTATCATCAGCTGTACATTATTGAGATCATTAGGATCAATATTTATGACAAACATTGATGATATGGAAGAGCAGGTTCTGATTAAGATAGGTACGTGGGTGGATTGTATATATTGTATTTGAATCATTGTGTATTTTTTTCTCACTGATGAAAACAATACTTTTTTTGGATTGAGGTGGCCTTTACTTGATGGAAATCCATAGTTATTACGCTATAAGGTAGACACGATTAAATTTCCACAAAATTTATTGTCTTCGCGACATGTTTCGATACACTGTATCTTTCTCAAGCGAATGTTTTTAAACACTAAATTATTCTTTGTTAAAAGCTCCTTAAATACATCAGGGTCTACTCTAATTATCTCTGATTCCTGGAATATTACAACTGACACTGATGATCATTCCTAAACTTATTTACCTGATGCTAATAACTGATACTGATTCATAGAATATTATCAGTGTAATTCTAGGAATCAGTATCAGTTATTAGCATCAGGTAATAAGTTTAGGAATCATCATCAGTGTCAGTTGTATTATTCTAGGAATCAGAGATAATTAGAGTAGACCCTGATGTATTTAAGGAGCTTTCAACAAAGAATAATTTAGTGTTTAAAAACATTCGCTTGATAAAAATACAGTGTATCGAAACATGTCGCGAAGACAATAAATTTTGTGGAAATTCAATCGTGTCTACCTTATAGCGTAAAAACAATACTTATTATTATTATTATATGAAGGGAAAAATGCCTAGTCTGCAAATGCGTACATTCGCAGATAATGAACTACGCCATTACATTCAGACAGCAGAGATAATACAACTTTTTCTATAGACGGAGTCATGTATGGACTCAGGTAGTAAGTACCCTGGGTTACAGAGCTCTTGTTCTCCATTGGCGCATACTATCCATGCCATCATGGACAATTATTTTATTCTCCATTGTATTGATTAAATTCTAATATATCCCAAAAATTTGGATATAATGAAATTTCATTAACAAAATTAAATAATGCAGGAATCATTTCAACGAAATCAAAATTTAAAAAAAAGGCACATTTTCAGGCTATAAATTATACAATTGAGAAATCAGTATGCATTAGACTCGAAATATTAACCGAATATGAACGATCTTCCCATTTGAAGAAATTCAGAGGAGTCTTGGACTAATAAGCAACTTCAAAAAGGTAATGCCAGATATCAGCGGGTAGATGGCACTAGTGATTTCGTTTCCAAGTCATGTCTTTTCTTTCGTTCTTCTTGCGGTCGTCGTAGCCTGAATCACACATTTCTTTGATTACTTATACATAATACTGATGGCAATTGATTCAGGAAGAGAAGAGGAAACTTTCGTCAATTTCGTAGATCATACATAATTTAAAGATTATTTCAATGCCTGAACTTTCATTTTCTTCATGAACTTTTATTGTCAACTCTTTTTCGAAGCTTCATTATCTTTCAAAATTTCAGTCAAACTTGCATGCATTAAATTAGATTATCGGGGAGCTGGCCCATGGCTTGATTCACTGTGACCTTTTCGGAGCTCAGATTCTATTACACGAATTCGATTATCGAATTGTTGAGAATATGCGTATATTTTCGCTACAGCGTATGTTACAGTCGCAGTCTGAGCTACTCAACAATCGAATTCGTGAAATAGAATCTGGGGGCAAGATCTATTGTGATGCTCCTTGGTTATTAGAGCTCGTTGTCTATCTTGATCTCTTTGATGAGACTCCATAGCCTTGACACTGACCCCTTCTTATAGCTAGCATTTTGTGTGTCTCAACCTTGCTATCGCTTCACATTCACAGAGCTTATGCAGTGCGGTTTCTTCCTCTTCTTGACAGAGCATGCATTGGGTTTCTTCTGAGCCGGCTATGCCCCGTAAGTAGACCCACCACTACCCTTACAACCTTACGGTTGTGGTTTAGCAGTTCTTCCGTGAATCTGGGCGCTGATTCTTCCATGAACTCTTACGCCTGCCTCATTCCAGGGAGCTTATTCCACCAATCTTTCGATTCGTGCATCCATGAATTTATGGATGTCTTTATACTTGCTTTCGCTAACCCGCATAAGGGTTCTGGACCGATCATAGCCTTGGATGCGCCTTCACGGGCTAAAGCATCGGCCTCCTCGTTGCCTTTGTGACCCTCACGTGCGGGTTCCCATGCTGAAGTAACCCTATTTTGGGTACTCAGCTCCTTGAGTGCCCTCAAGCAGCTTTCCAAACTTGAGAACTTACAGGCATACTTCTGAACCTATTTTTCCATCTAAAGAAGAAAAAAACTTCGTGAATTGTCAAGTATAGGACGGAAATATCGACATCATACTGTAGATGGCGAAAGTATATATTTCTATGAACAATGCTTTGCTATATTAATGTCACAACATGATGCAGTTTTGGGGATAGAAAGCTATGTCGAAGTTTGACAGCACTTCCCAAATGACATTTCTTGTGTTTTCACCAAGTGACAAATGTTGGCATTTTTGAGCGGCCTTCAGTGGTAGTTATCCAGATGTACATTCATAACTTCTATACATTTTTTTATCAACACATTTGTGCATATTTTGTCTAATAGAGATCTATCTACATCTATCTATCTATCGTCTTAAATATGTACGTATGTTACAAAATGAACCCTTCTAAAGATATCTTTTCACATCTTGAAAATATATTTTCATTAGATCTTGAAAATATCTTTTCATATCATCTGGAAGATATTGAATTATCTTTTTTGATCGAAAAAAGTAAGTGAAAAATGAATGGATATTCCAAGAAAACAGTATTCAGGTACTCACAGTAATTTCATTGGGAATTTTAACACAATATAATCTTATTACACATATATTTCGAATGGTCATTTCAATAGGTAAAATAGCCGAGTCCATGTTTCGAGAATCGGAACTAGATTCACTGTAGCTTCCACTAGTTTCAGTTGATTTCAGCTGCATGGCTCTTTTGTCCTGCATAAAAAATTTCTGCAAACCACTTCTCTTCATCGTGAACTCTATACTTACAGAACTACACTCCACAAGAACAGATAGCTACCAAACGTGAAACAACAAACTGAATAAACAACCTGCTCGGCAGACTCAAAGCAAAAAAAGGTTGGGTTTTAAAGGTTACGTTAGGATTGTTGTGAATTTCAGATCAAAAATCAGCGGCGGCCGTCTTGAAATGCTGATTGGCCCCGCTGCTTCAGCCAATCATCGAGCACAAAAGCTAGGCGCAAATTTAGTGCCACCGTGGTTTAAATTGTTAAATGGTACAAGTTTATCTGATATAATTACCAAAAACAGATTCTTATCGAGAGAGAGATTTATTTATTCTACTCAAAAACATTTATCCTGTGTTGGAATTTTGGTCTGATAAAGAATATTTTAAAGATATCTCAAAGATGCATTATATAAGATATCTCAAAGATGAGATTAATAAGATATCTTTGGGTTATCTTTTCAACGCTTTTACAGATTACGGCATGATTTGGATATAACTAAGATATCTTCAAGATGTCCTGTGCTATATGGTTGGGAAGATTGTGGGAATTAAAATCGGGATTTCAAATTGAGACCGCATCGCACAAATAGTCTCAATCAAGGTTAGGACACTCATATTGTTTCAAAATTTGAAACCGTGGGTATTCGGTGGGCGATTATTATCGTTTTACTGTTTTTTCCACTTTTTATGTAAATTTTAGGCATAAATTATGCTTGAAAAACATATGAGTTATAGTTTTGGTCTTAATCTGAGATTTCAAAATGACCACGCAGTGCCACTTTGACCAATATTTCAACAAAATTCCATTATTTCAACTTTGATCGAAACTTCTTTCCAGAGGACGGAGCATATTGCTTGTCATAAAATCTTATTATGTGACGAAAGGACATTTTTCATTCGATTCTGTTTATAAAAATAGTTTTCGAAAAATGCAATGTTCATGATTTATGCGAGAAAAACTGAGAAAAATCATGAAGTGAGCTTACTTAATACAAGATAAAAATATATATGAACTGTCGGAATTTTTATTTTTCGAGATGAATCATCAAGAAGAACGTATGTTTTCAGAACCGGAGTCGGTATTTTCTTCAATCTCCGGGCTTGATGGCCATGGTCTCGTATTTTGATGCTGCAGTCTTCTTCAGCGGTGTCACGGTTGAAATGAAAAAAGTGTGATGAATAGTTGCATATTCGTATGCCACGTCGAAATCCTAGGCCACGACTATCAAGCATGGATATCACCGAAAATATAAAACTAATATAATTCAATGAATCAGAAAAATTGTACTTCAACATCATCAGTCCTGCTGACTGCTGTTCTCATTTCAGAACGACCCGAATGCAACAACTACTATTCGAAACCGTCATTCATCGGTTACTCATTGTCTGACGTTCCTCGTACCGCAGACCACATAAAATTGCCAACATAAGGAAAGACACGTTGACCCTATTTGGAGGATTTATTCTTCACAACCAGTTTCCCAGTTTTGGCGAGGTTACTAACCCGGAATATTGCGTGGGAGCACTTCAGTGCGACATGTTCTTCGCTTTTATTGGCAATTTAATATTGAGACGGTTTTACTCAAGTCGAAATTAATTGCGTGCATTTATAGGAATTGTTTCGTATCACGCATATATTCCACAGAACGATTCATTCACTTGCATGGTAAATTATTTATATGCATGAAACTACTATTCCTCCGTACTTTCGCAATGAATGTCTAGAATTTTGTGTCATTAGGAGAATAGGTAATGGTTTGTATAGCGAGCATGGAGGCTGACTGGCATTTATGCGAACCACACAATGCAGTTTTTTCCGAATTATTCATGTTCTTTTTCTTCAAACGTAGAAAATTCAAATTTATGAGGAATATTGAATCAAATTTGGGAACGGTCACATCTGCTGTCTAGACAGAAAAATACTTCGAGTGTCTGTGACATCAAAAGTGGGAAATAACAATAGTAATGATGAATGGAATTGAAAAGGAGAAGAAAGCATAGTTTACCGTAGTCATAGAGTAGAGACACCCGCCACAGAACATCAACTTCGGCAGAATCAAATCTCGAGGTATACTCAATCAACTTAATTTCATCGTTCTGTGTGCTTGAAAAAACGAATAACGTTTATTTGTTCATATTTATAGGTACTCAAATTTCACCTTCATTTCAAACTTATTGTATATTGTATACAAAATCTTCATTTTAACATGCAAAATGGCATACTGAGTACTATTTAGTATCCCGTAAATGGAAATTCACCGCCACAACATGACATTACACACCCCGAGCACAGAATGAAGGTCACCGAAGTTTGACCCTTGAGATTGAAGGATTGACAATCAAGTATCTTTACTGTATGGCTACGGTATGATGGAAAGAAAGTCATCTTGAATGTTATGACAGTTATGATTAATTAATGTGTCATAGAAATAGCATATCATTTCGACAAAGGAAGATATCTAATGATGGTTTCACAGCTGAAAAATTACTTGTCCTGTTGAAAGAAAAAATCATGATTTGTGTTGCTTCCTTACTTGTCAGACTCGCTACACAAAACCACTTTCATTTCGAATTCTACTTGCAATTCTTATATAATAAGACCATCTTAGAATTGACAATTTCCACTGCATAGACTCCTAGACAAAAAAAATGGATTTCTTTCAGTGCCAGCAACTTCAAAAGTGGAACGACGATAATGATTTGAATTTGAGGAAAGATTATCAACTCTGTATTTAATGTCAGTCACGAAACGTCATCAAAGGCGTTTGAATCATAATGTTTCGTTATCAATAATGGAGTTATATTCCATGTGACAAGCGTAGATTGACGGTTGACTCGTGGGGGGTCGTTACATCAAAATGCGAGTGTATTAATAACCATTACATGAGAGTTGCATACGCTATTTTATCTACACCCAATAAATAATGAAGAACTAAAACCATCATAATATTAGGTAGTTATATTGAACACAATAATAGTAGGTAATCAATCGTATTCCTTTTGAAAATTCTACAAAATTATAATTAATGGTATAACCACGGAAAATACAACAATGAGAAATGAAAAAAAATCTCTGGCGAGGTCAGAAATTGAACCCGGACGTTTATAATCACTGCCGGCGCTACTGACCACTCGGCCACGAGAGCTCATTTGATTTGGTCGAAAATAAACACATATGTGTAACATTTGTCAAATGAAAAATATAATCCTTTCGATTGAATTTTTTTCTTGTCCAAGACATCTGTGGAGGAGTCGCTGGTAATTCTTCTGTACCTATCACTGCTATAAGACATTTTCATTCGATTATCGTAAATTGACTAAATTCTTCAAAAATTCAATACCTACTGATTTCGACTTAACAAACGTCAAAATGCAAAGCTTGCACATCATGCTTGATTGAGAAAAAATGGGTTTCTATTGGTTGAAAATCTGTATCATAATAAAAATCTGTATCGTAATGGATTTCATTATAAAACGGGTTATGGGCATATAAGGGCATATTATTAGAGTACGGGTGTAGATAAAAATATTTTTTAGTTAGTTTGAATAAAAATCAGTTTCAAATTTTTATATTTTTTAATATATGTATATATATATATATATATATATATATATATATATATATATATATATATATATATATATATATATATATATATATATATATATATATATATATATATATATATATATGTATGTATGTATGTATATAAGTACTTTCGAACGTCGAAACTTGGAATTGAAAATCAACCCCACCCAAAAAAAAAATCTGGGTGCGCCCTTGATTAGACCGAAATGTGAAAAATTCGATGTTGTACGAAAAATTAAATGATGTCAATCACTGAAAGAAAGCATCCGCTTTCTGGAGGAAATCAGTATCTGTAATCCCTCCTTCCTAAAAGTCATATAAATTCTAATTTGAAATATCAACATACATTCAGAGAAATTCAATCCGTCTTCTTGGTGATTCTTCGCTCACAGACTCGTTCACTCAATTGGAACATCGTGGAAGGGTCGGAGACTTGTCTCTCTTCTATAGATATTTTCACGGTCGGTGCTCTTCTGAATTGTTATCAATCGTTCCACCCTTGGCAATATCTAAACGGATAACTCGACGAGTACACAAATCCCACCCCTTCATTGTGAATTTGGAGACCTATCGAACCTCTCTTGCTTCAGTAGAACAGCTGAGCTTTGGAACTACTTCTCGAAAGAGGTTTTTTCTGAAGCTTACAAACTCCAAGAATATATTATATATATATATATACAAAAAAAAGACAGTTTATCCACACTATGTTAGGACTCCTGCTATTGAATTGAACTTTATATTCACGTCCATATCCCGTTAACGTGAGGTTGGCCACGCCTGTAATATGTCACAAGAATTTGACATAATGAAAATTTGAATTTAAATCAATTTGTTCAATAGTTATTGATCAGAATTCGAATTCTTGTAGCAGAATATTCAGAATATTTACTTATTGACTGAAAATAGATATTAATTCTTCGTCCAACGAAATTTTACACCATCTGTTTTTAGTGTCGAATTAATTTTTCAACAAATCTCATAATTTGCGGTTGGGGAAAAAACTTTCTCTGGTCAACTGGTCTGAAAAAACGTATTTTCCAGCTTGACCTCAAACATGAATTTTTGTAAAAGTTTGACGAATAACCATTCCGATACGACAAATAGTTTCTGACATATTTGATATTTTAGTTAGGAGTTCGATGCGGGGTCCTCACCCACTCATAGTATTTTCCACAGTGAATGGTATTGGCTTATTAACTGCAATAAACTACCCGATTTAATCCTATTGTGTAGAAAATCATCTGGTAAAAGATGCAAATGTGCTACAGGGTAGAACTTGAGAAATTTGATTTTTGCATAATGTAGGAGATATACAAGTAATTTATTCAAATGTTACAATTCTATTCTATATTTTTAGTTCAGTGTCGCTATCGGCTATCCTCATCTAAATTAATTATAATTGGCGCAATTGATTTTATAGAAAGGTACGAGTTTTCAACATTTATAACATGACTAACAGAACTTTTCCAACTCTCGGTAGGAATGTCATTCATACAGTTCCTAATCCTAATCAATTCTACCACACTACCACTTGAAGTCGGAGAAGTATTTTTTCCGCGCACGCTCGATTTAAGTTGGTGCCACATAAGCTCTATGGGATTGAACACGCAGTAGTAGGGAGGTAGTCGTAACACTGTATGTCCCAATTCTTCTGCAATTGTATCACAAACATACGTTTTTTTTAAAGAAAATGACTGCAGCACTTGTAAAAGTTCTTTTTTTTTATAATTTTCCTCCAAATATATGTCATTTGCAGCCATGAAGTTTTGAATCTCCAATTTCGTATTCTTTGAGCCAGGAATTTTTTGCAATTGTTGACTATGGTAGCTTGCGTTGTCCATTACTATAACGCTGTTTGGCGGAATGTTGGGTAACAGACAATTTTTAAACCAATCTTCAAAAAGCTCTGCTGTCGTATCTTCGTGATTATCAACACAAGAGTCCTTAATATTTGTGGCAGAAAGCCACATAGCGTTTGGGATCCAACCATTTTCTGATCCTGCGTGTAATATTGTGATTCTCTTCCCTTTATTTGATGGTGCTTTTGTTTTACACTTATCAGAGGAATCAGACCATCCTTTGGAAGGGGTGTCATGCGTGTCAAACCACGTCTCGTCGAGGTAGAGTATTGGCCGATTTTCGGACCGGTATTTTCTTATTGACGTTATATATTCAGAACGCCAGTTTATTAAACGTGTGGATTCCACTCATCGTACATAGTGTAGATTTTTCGCCTCATCAAATCTTTTTCCCAGTCGTCTAGACTTTTGGTGACACCGGAATCTTTACGCTTTTTTCTTGATTCCATGGAATTTTCAACAATTCGTCTAACTGAAGTAAGAGGCACTTTCGTCAAGTTACTGGTTACTTTTGCTGCAGCACCCGCGTTATATCCTTGCTGAAGTAAGGAACTATACACATTTTTTATAATGATTTTCGCGTCACAAGATAAGTGATTCTTCTAACAAACCACTGGAAGAAGCACTATTACTTTTTATCCACGGACGCCACCTACTGCCTATTCTGTACGTTGGGGTATAAAATCTTTGCTATTAATGTCTGTAATAACAAATAAATGTTATAAAATTATTGCACGCCGTAACACAAGTGAACACTTCCAATTAAATACAAAGACTAAAATGAACAAGAAGTGTAAGCGGTTATCCTCAACAATCCCTCTCTGAGAAACAAAATTACCTGAATCCGGTCCTTTTACATTTATGATGTGCATCTCGGATTCTACAACTTAAGGGTCTAATTGGTTTTATTATAATCCTTCAGTCAATACCATTTATTGTGAAAACTACTATACAGCTTATCCAATCCATCTTGGCACAAACTCAGACCTCTTTCCAGTTGCACACTGGTTGTGCAGACCATGACGAAAGAAAAAACACCTTCTAGGAATGAATTTCAACACAGTTAACACATATAATAGGTGTTTTTTTATCTTAGTAAACTTCACAAAGAATGCTGGGCATATGCGATATTAGTTCTGTGCCAAGATGGAATGGATAAGCGTACGTCTCATGACCTTTTGAAACCCGTGAGGGGCATATATTTTTCTCTTGTTGATTTTTCTCTGTCGTATTGGGGAATGACTCTGCCACGTTGCATGGTTGACGGGTCAGCGAGTAACCATGCTGCTCTTGAGGGGAGGCTTACTTACTTGAAGAACTCATGTACTACTAATTGATGCAAATCATAAGGAAGACTGATCTACTCATAGCTGAAAATAACGTCTATTCTGAATTGTCGTCAGTCGTTTCACACTTGGCCTTATCAACACGGATGACCCGACGAGTGCGGAATTCCCAATTTTTTGTTGTGAGCTTGGAGACCTGTCGAACCTCTCTTTCTCAGATTTTTTTTTTCAATTGAACAGCTGTACTTTGGAACAACTTGTCGAAAGGAGCTTTTTGAAATTTTGAGTTATTGTTAATTCGTATCTCCTGTCCCTTGACTCGAACGGTTTCCTTTGGTTACTGACCTTTTCTTTTTTGCGAATCTGTATATGTGAAAAAAAACATTATCACAGTACATATTTAGTTATATTGATGAAGGGACTTTTATTTCTGTTAAGAGACCGGATAAAGGTCGACTGTATGTGAATAGTGCATGAGGATCAGAATAACCCACCGAAGTGATAAAGCCATTTCATTGCTCACCTCGAATCACTTCCTATGTGGGAAGGTCAGAGAGAGGAGGGACAATTCCACTCCTCACATGAGAGTGTTCTAAAATGACGTCACGCGTGATTGGCGTGCTCGCCGAAAAATTTCAAAATTGTAAAAACTGAAATCAACGTTGCTCCTAAACCACGCAATGAAACAAATACCGGTGCATTTCTATATTTTTCCTGTTCAGACGTGGAAAGTAAAAATATTCGGTAATTTCCACTTTTACATTCGGCGGCACTGACACTGAAACATTCAGTATGGTGTTGATGATTTGAATATGAGGCGTATTTAAATCACAAGATTTATCAAAATGAATTCAGAATTTCTTCTCCTACATCATGGATTTTCCAATCAAAGAATGCATCATTTTAAAAGTATGACTCGACTATTCCTAGTCAAATTCTACTTTCTTATGTCGTCAACAGATATTTAAAATTCAACTATATCAATAATTCGATGATCACTTCTTGGAACGATACAACAAATCGAAAAAAGTAATTGAAAAAATTGTCCGAACATAATACCTCTATCATTGACGGCTGGCTCAAACCCCAGTTTCCTTTCGAAACTTTTGCTGATGAAATTTTGAAATACTCTACATATTTGACACATATGACATCATTGTAGGAAGTATGTGAGCAAATAATCATAATGTTTCCAAAATATTTGAGAGAAATCCATTCCAAAGTATGTTTTCGGTAAAAAGAGAACGTCATCTTGAAATTTCACTGAAATTCTGGATTTCAGTCAGTTTCTGGTGTCAGGATATTGAGGAACTCCAAAAAACAAATCGAACTTACGTAAACATGACGCCTCACATGCCATAAGACGGCCGTTTCGTGTTTTGCATTTCTACATGCATATATGCAGCAACTTCTAAGTTTCCGAATAATGCAACAAACTCTCGGCAAAAAGTCCCTTTCCATATTTGGCATCAGCCCGCCTCGTAAATCTCCCCTGATAAGAATTTACAACCGTTTTATGACAGTTCCGAAACTTCAATTCGTTCCTAGGTACGATAAAAAGTCGAATTCGAAACACAGTACGCCAACAAATGTCCGAATTTTATCGTTGTTTAGTGCAGCAACTCCGCAACTTCAGTTTCCAATCGACGAAAGAATCGGGTCAATTAGTTCAGAAAGCTATTAATCATATTACGAGGATGAACATTCAGTGGAAGTTGCTTCTTGTTGCGGGGATTAATCTCGAGTTTGTTGAAGAACTTCTTCGAGCTTGTCAAGTTCAATGGAGGATATAGTTTGAAGTTAACTAGTTCCTTATTTCGTTCTGGGATGACGATATATTAGATTGGATTTTCTCACCAACTGGTCGAACTTAAATTGGACAAATAATAACGAATTGAATCATTTATGAATTTTACGTTCTTTTTCATTTCGGAATTGCAATTCGAAAACGTAATGAAAAACAGGTACATGTAGATTGAATGTGTGTTCAACTTCCAAACGGAACTGAAACAGTTCAGAGCAGTGAGACAGTTGTAGTGCCACATATTTGCAAAGAGTTCACCATTGATACACATAGGAAAGACTAGTTCGGAATTATTCAAAACTGGTCCAACAAAACAACAATATCGCAGGTATCAGGGAAGCACCGACCGTGGAAATATCAAAGAAGAGAGACAAGTCTCCGACCATTCTACGATGCTCCAACCAAGTGAGCGACGAATCACCAACAAGACGGATTGCCTTTCTCTGAATAGAATTGAGAAACTGTCTAATTGACAGTTGATCAATAACAAGCTGAACCCTAGCTAGACACTGAAACGAAAAGTACATGAGCGACCTGTGATATTTTGCATTGTTTGGGTATTTCTTATGATACTGAAGAAGGGAAACCACGATAAAGAAGTTGACAGATCTTTCACGGGTGGATTCATTCGATAGGGAAAAGAGTTCAGAGCTAGGTGGCTTCAACTGCATGATTAATAATAATAATAATAATAATAATATTTAGGCAGGGGAGACGAGACAACATCTGAACAGTCTCTGGTGAGTAGCGCCACCACTTTCCTGAGCTTAGGATGCAAAATCGGACCGGCAGCTAATGCGCATCCGGGAGAGAAAAGCTTTTTCTCTCTGGTACCGGCCGTGGGCCTGCTGGGCTAACCACCTTGCAGGCCCTCAACTCTGGTTCCTGTTACTAGAGGACAGGGCCCCCACAACCGACCCCATTCGGATAGGGGTCAAGGGCGAGGTGGTGGTGCGTGGCACACCCGGAGCATGCCGCCTTTTCCGCCCAAAATCTCAGGGATTATGTATCCCATCTTCGCGGCCGTGGCTATGTACGTGCCCCACCGAGGCCAGTTGAGCAGGCGGTAGAAATACCGCCAGTGCGATTGGTGGAGGAGAGGGTGCGCCTGGAAGCACCGAGAACCCACAACATCGGGACCCGGAGGATGCTTCACAGACTGAAGCCCCTCTGGCCAGAACAACTGGCCCGAGTGGATGCAGAGGTTCGTAGTGCGCTTACAGAAGAGGCCGACATCTGGCAGATCAAGTGTGCCGTGTATGACGCAGTTCAGGCTCTTTCTGGGAGAGAGGGAGGTGACAGATCCTTCGACCCCTCTAGGAAGCATGAACAGCGCATACACAAGATGGAGGCTAAGATCAAGTCGGCGAGACAACACGCGTCTCGTATCCAATGTGTGATGGACTACTTAGCGGCTAATAGACCATTTACGCACGCAGTGCGGCAAATCGCTGCAAAACTGCGGAGATCCCATCATACATTGAACCGAGGAGTGCTGCTCACCATCAAGCAGCATTGCCTCGAGAGGATACGAATGCTGGTGACTGCAAAAAAGTCACTAGTGAGGCGGGCGAGGGCTTTCTCAGAGAACAAACAGTTCCGCGAGAAACCCTCTCGCCTATTCCAATCGCCTCCGCGTGTTGTGGATAATCCGCCGGCCGCTGATCGGGTGGAATCCTTCTGGAAAAGTCAACCGAGACACTCCAGCCCTGACGCAGTTTGAAGCTTTCTGTAGAAGGCTTCAACAGCCTGAGCCCGAAATACTGCGTCAACCGATAACCACGGATGAAGTTCGGAAAGCTCTTGAGGGTTCGAAGAACTTTGCTGCTCCAGACCCTGATGGCCTCAATAACTATTGGTGGAAAAAGTTATCGAGCACCCACCACCATTCGGCCAGAATATTCAGTTCTTGGCTGAAAGGAGAGCAGCTGATTCCGGAATGGTTTGTCGAGGGGCGAACCGTGCTAATCCCGAAGAACGGAGATTTGTCGGATCCTAAGAATTACAGACCGATAGCATGCTTGAATACGTGTTACAAGATGTTTACACGCATGCATCTCACTAATGCCATTGTCCGTTGCGCTCAGGAAATCCCGGGGATATAACTGCGGCACCCCTGGAAACCGGAGGCATAAGGTCACCCATCTTTTCTATATGGATGACCTTAAGCTCTATGCTTCTGGAGAAAGGGATCTACAGCAGTCCCTCAGGGTGGTGCAGGAGTTCACGCATGCTGTCGGTATGGAATTCGGGATCGACAAATGTGCACTGGTTCATCTCAAAAGAGGACGATGCGAGGATTTCGCTGAGGATGCCCAACTCGTAGACGGAAGCATTCTACATCATTTGAATGCCGGAGAGACATACACCTATTTGGGTGTGGAACAACGCCACACCCAAGAGGTGGACTCGGTGAAAAATGCTCTCCGTGGCAAGTATAGGCAGAAACTACGGCAGATCTGGTCCTCAGAGCTGTCGGGCAAGAACAAAGTTTCTGCCACCAACATGCTTGCCATTCCGATTCTACTGTACTCCTTCGGAGTAGTCAAGTGGACCCAGGAAGAGTTGCGGCAACTTGACGTGAAGACTCGCAAAATGATGCATATGCACAGAAGCATGCATCCCAAATCGTCCGTTCCACGGTTATATCTCCTCCGACAACAAGGGGGCCGTGGACTTTTGAGTTCGGAGTGCCTCCAGAACAGAATGGTGCTGGATGGAGCCTGTAGAGTCATCAGGAGTTCGGATCCCCTAAACTGCATGGTCCGAGATCATGAACATGCAGGAATCGGAGCCTTTTTATTCAAGGCAGCAAGGCGCGCTGCTGATGAACTTGATATAGTCTTCGACACCGAGCGGGTAAACCAACTCTCTGTCACCGAGTTGGAGCCCGCTCGGAGAAAAGCTCACATCAAGGCTGCAGAGAATGCTAAAATGCTGCAGCTGCATACAGACAAGCCCATGCATGGAGTCTTCTTCAAGAACATCGAGGACCATGGCTTGTCTGTTAAGCTGACATTTGCCTTCCTCAGGTCAGGTGAGCTGAAGTCGGAGACTGAAGGGTTTATCATGGCGTGCCAAGACGGTGTCTTCAACACCCTAGTCTACCAGAGCCGCGTGATGGGTATAGAGGTCCCTGATACTAGATGCAGGGCCTGCCGACAGGCGCCCGAGACTTTGATGCATTTGCTGTCATCTTGTGCAGTTTATGCGGTCTCGGCCTATATCCATCGCCATAACGCGGCCTTACGAGTGCTGTACTATTTTCTTCGGCACTCGTATGCCATACTTGTACTAATAGAGTGTATGTTAAATGTGCTCCCCGCTAATCAGTGATATCTAGTTGAATACTTGATGGAATAATTTACATTTTGGACGACATAAAGTGCAAATCCTGTTACACCATCTTGTGAAATTTGGTAAGCTGAAATTAACTATATGATCTATAAAGTGATCAATCAGTATTGATGGTTTAGCCGCACATTCAAATAAAAGCACCTATTTTTGCGACAAAAAGTGTTAATACATATAAAAACACTATCTGATAAGGCTGTCGACAAAATCCATCATTTAGTACGGGCGCTGTGTGTCAGTTCTAATCGAAAACTTCTCGTTGGTCGCTGTGGATGGAGTATGCACTGACAAATAAGTAAAACATGCCGGACTTGACGAATCGCGAATTACTGGAGATATTGAAGGCTGATAATAAAGCTCTTGAAAATAAATTTGATGATTTAGCATCAAGTGTGGAGAACAAACTCACAATTGCTAACAAGCTGATAGAAGATATGCGAACCGAAAACTCCACTCTGAAAACGAGAGTGGATAATCTTGAAAATAGGCTGAGACGGAATAATATTGTTGTTTTCGGTCTTCAAGAGCCAACTGATTCCAAAACTCTACTGGATGGTGCACTGAAACAGCTAAATGACTTATTGGGAATGAACATTGATCCACTTTGTGATATCAACAATATTTACAAGATTGGAAACCCGCAAAACGCCGACCGACCTACCCTCATTGAATTTTCTACCAATCTCATGAAACAAAAAGTTCTTAGTAACGGCCACAAACTGAAAAATACTAACGTTTATATCAATCACGATCTCTCTAAAGAGAACCGAGAAATCCAACACGTCCTTCGCAAATACCTCAGACTAGCCAGATCAAAGAACATTGAAGCAAAAATTAAGAAGAATAGCCTATTGATTGAAAAAAAGGAATATACCTACAATGAGCTGATGGACGAAGAACTTGTGAAAGCCCTATTCAATCCCCCCGACCACAGTCGAAAGGAGTACACGCAGACGGATTCGAGAAAACCCTCAACAAGAAGTACCACCAGTCGTCACTAACAGAAAACCTGGAGAAAAAAATTGACATTTTGTACTGAGCTGTATTTCACATTTTTATAACTCTTAGTCATAACACCGAATCAAAAAATGGTGCTAAAAATTTCGCACATAAATTCAAGATCGTTAATAAGCCAATTTGCTAATTTCAAAGATATTGTTTATAATAAATATGATATAATTTCTGTATCTGAGACCTGGCTCCACTCCGACATAACAAATGCTTCCGTTCAACTACCAGGTTATACATTCTACAGGTTGGATCGCATGGGGCGCGGAGGTGGTGTTGCTATCTACATCAAATCAAACTTGACTCGCCGGATCATAAAAACTAGTGTAGTAATAAGCTCTGAACAACTATGGGTCAGTTTCAAAATAGATAACAAAACATTTCTCGTAGGCACGGTTTACAGGCCTGATGACTTTCCCGCTATTTCCTTTATAGATGAACTGCAAACCGTTTTGTCTGAAATTAGCTACAAATTTGATTACGTAATAATAATGGGGGATGTAAACATTGATTTTTTCAATCCAGGTAACATCAATTCAAATAATCTGCTCGAGTTAGGAAATAGTTTTGAGTTGAAGCAAATCGTCACTGAACCTACGCGAATAACGCAAACTACTATGAAGCTCATAGACGTGATTTTTTGTTCAGAATCACTTAAAATAAGTAATGTAAAAAACATTGATTGCTCAACTTTCACAGATCACTTTTTAGTTTCCTGCTCAATTATCATGAACAAACCAAAAATTACTCCCTTCAATCACACCTACAGAAATTTCCGGAATTTCGATAAAGATGCATTTATGGCAGATTTAACATGTGCTGATTTTGAACGGATTCAATTTCTTACCAACATTGACGATAAGGTTAACGAATTCAATCGTCTGCTACTCTCGATTTTTGCCACACATGCTCCTTATCGAACAGTAAGAATCAGTAAAAATAATGCACCCTGGCTCACGGATAATCTCAAATTTATGATGCATATTCGTGACAAAGCACTCAGCAAGTTCAAAAGAACTAAACGTCAAGGTCATTGGGAATACTATAAAGATTTACGTAACTTAACAAACAAAACTATAACTCTGGAAAAAAAAGCCTATTTAGAACAAAAAATACAATCTGGTAACAAACATTTATGGAAGGAATTGAAAAATATGAACCTAACTAAAGTAGATAAAGACCGTCGCATACCAAACCATCTCTCTGATGTGAATTTAATAAACAAATATTTCATTAGTAGCTCAAGAGGTGAGTCAAATATTGACCAAGAAACCATGAATTACTACAATACAAATGTCTCTAATGATCTCAACTTCGAATTCAAAACAATTGACGAGAGCGAAGTGTATCGTAGTATACTTTCTATCAAGTCAAAAGCAGTAGGGTCAGATGGTATTTCCATTTCTATGTTATTATTGGGCTGTCCTTATCTACTACATTTTATCACGCATATTTTCAACTATTGTATGAAAAATTCTGTTTATCCCTCCGCTTGGAAGACTGCCAATGTTATACCCTTACCTAAGACTGAAGCTCCTGAAGACTACAAGGATCTTCGTCCGATAAGTCTTTTACCCACCTTATCCAAAGTGTTTGAGAAAACGATAGATAAACAAATTCGCATATTTTCCGAAGAAAATAGTATATTACCAGAGTGTCAGTCTGGTTTTAGACCGGCACATAGTTGTGTTACTGCTGTTTTGAAGGTGATAGATGACGTTCTCCACGCGGTTGACGCGAATAAGCTTTGTGTGTTGGTTCTGCTTGATTACTCCAAAGCTTTTGACAGGATAAATCATGCTTTGATGGTAAGTATTCTAAAATATCTAGGGTTCTCCAATAAAGCCTGTCTTTCAGTTAATGGATATCTGACAAATCGCTTTCAAAGAGTAATCCTTGAAAAAGCACAATCTGAGTGGGTTGAAGTAGAAAATGGGGTTCCTCAGGGGTCCATTCTGGGTCCCTTACTTTTTATTCTCTACACAAGTCAACTTGTTAAATCTATGGAATATTGCTCTAGCCACTTCTACGCTGATGATACTCAGCTATATTACCAATTTGAGGAACGTCATCTAGATCCGTCATTAATACATATAAATAGTGACCTAGAATCGCTGCTTTCCTCTTCGGAGAAGCTCGGTTTTACAATCAACGCATCCAAATCAAATGTTATGTTATTTGGTAGAAATGTCATGAGAAAACGTTGTGCAAATCGCATACAGATCACACTTGATGGTGATACACTGCCAATTCAAGAGTCCTGTAAGAATCTGGGTTTAATAATTGATACAGATCTCAGATTCTCCTCCCATGTTTCCATGATAATTCGTAGAGGGTTTAATAATCTAAGATTGATATATTCAAATAAAAAAATGCTTAACAAAAATTCTAGAATATTACTTTGCAATGCTTTGGTTCTATCGCACCTCAATTACGGTGATGCCATTTATGGTCCGAATATCCGTCAATTAGACTCAGCACGCTTACAAAAGCTTCAGAACTCTTGTGCCCGAATGGTATGCGGGGTCAGAAGAAGAGATCATATTTCCAATCATATTCGAAGCATTGGTTGGTTAACCACAAAACAACGCCGAACACTCAACGCATGTAGTCTTTTTCATTCCATCATAACGTCGCATAAACCACCCTATTTGTATAATAACATCCGTTTCAGAACCGACATACATAACATCAATATACGTAACAAAAATAAAATAACAATACCAAAACACAAAACGCATGCATTTCATGGTTCTTTTTCGTATAACGTAAGCAAATTGTACAATTGGATTCCTGAGAAATATAAATATATGAACAAATACCGATTTACCAGAGAACTCAAAAACGATGTATTCAGTGGTGTTTTAACTCTACCAGAATAGATCTTTTATGAAATACTCTATCTTTCATGCTGAATAAATAGAATGGATATTTAAGTATCAGTTATTATTGATGTATTTTCTTTTTTTTTATTTTAAGTTTATCTCTTTTATATTGTTATCTTTTACTGGGCAAAAACTCATGATTTTCAGTGGGATGATCTTATATTCATCACTATGTGAGGTTGAGTGGAAGAGCAGGCTTTTTAGAGGTCACTTCGTGTAACCTCTAACTAGACTGAACTCTGCCTTTTGATCAGTCTGTTTATATAAATATCAATGTTTGTTTATTCTGTTCATTTTGAAGACTGTCAATAAAAACTATTATTATTATTATTATTATTATTAAATAGACAGGACACCGGTGCTGCCTTACGCTCCAGGGGATATTGAGTCCGTAGTGGAGAATGAAAGGTGTCGAATATTTTGGAACTTTTCATTCCCCACCCTCAGGCAAATACAGGCCAATAAGCCTGATATAGTCCTCTTCGACCACCGAAGTAAGACGATATTCGTTATCGAGTTTTCGGCCCCTGCCGAAACGAATATCGTCCGAAAAGAGGAGGAAAAACGGACAAAGTACCAGGACTTACTTTACGAACTCCGCAGGCTCCACCCGGACTATTCTGTCAAGTTAGTGGTTCTGATTATAGGTGTTCTCGGTGGGTCCAGACCAACGCTACTCTCGGAGCTCAAGATCATACCGGCATGCCGTAATGCGGCAGAGATCTTGGCCGGCCGCATGCAGAAGGCCGTTATTCTCGGTTCGTTGCGTCTGCTCAGGACTCACGATTCTCGGAGCCAGTGACCACTTACCCCGCGGTGCGGGGAGTGGTCATTGGTTAATTTTACTAGCGCGTTCGCCCACTGGGTCGGAGCAGTGGGGAGTACGGACCCGACTAGATTTGTTTAAACGGAAAATAATAATAATATTTATTTACTCAAAGGTACATTAATTAAAACAATACAGAATAAGAGGGAAGGTACATAACGGTAAATAAATACATCTTACCCAACAAGGCAAGCCTTGGTAGTGGGAGTTAAAACTAATCTATATCTAACTTAGTATCCTTAGGTGATAAGAAAGATATTTTTACATTAGGTCAGAGATTGAAAGTTTGTATCAACATGATCAGAGATCTGGTCGAAGCAGGCAAAGTACCAAAAGGCGGACCTTGTGAACAGAAACATTTGTCTACGTAGATCCAGAGTCTCGATATCAAGTTAATGCTAAAAAATATTCAATATAAAGTGTAGTATAGAATATACCAAGATATAAAATATCACGATATAAAAATTGGTGTAGTGAATTCAAAGAAATAAAAGATATATAAAATACCACAATATAAAAAACCATTGTAGTTGCAAATATAAAAAATATAAAATATATAATACATGGAGTAATAGTAATACATGGAGAAATAACATCTATGTACATATGCGATAAACAATCTCTTGGCAACAGTTTTTTTTTGTTTCCCATTCAAATTTCATTTTTACTGTAATATACATTTTTCATGTCAATATATTGATGGATTGCAAGGCGTGATTGGTAGCATATCAATTTCTTCAATTTTGATTTGAATAGATGACGTGAATTGAATTGTTTCATTTCCTGAGGAATCAAGCTGTATAATTTAGGTCCGAAATAGGCGTAACTTCTCTGTAGGGTATTTTTTTCGGGTCTTGGTATAACAGAGAAATTGATTCTATAACGTGTGTTGTAGTTATGGTTTATAGCTATCAAAATATTTCTGTGGGCGTGTTGCCGCATTACAGCTGATAAAAAATATAATTGTCTAGTATCAAATAATTGCGTTTCCCGGTATACTTCGTTAGTGGGGAAGGTATATGGTTTCTTATAAATTATCTTAATGATCCACTTTTGTATTTTTTCTAGATTTTTTGTAAAATTGTTCGTTGCCGCTCCCCATGCTAAAATTCCATAGTTCAAATGTGGTTCTACTAGAGCATAATATAATATTCGAAGCTGGTCAATGTTCAGGAGATTTGCAAAATATCTGAATTTTGATAATGTACTCCGTAGTTTTTTTATGACGGTTGATATGGACGTCCCATTTCAAATTACAATCTATGAAGACTCCCAAATATTTGATATGCCGGGCCATCGATATCGTTCGGTTGTCATCTATTTTAAGAGTGTCATAATCAGGTAAGTTCTTTGCATATGAAGTGAAAGGTATGTAGTGAGTTTTGCCGATGTTCATTGTCAAGAGCCGATTTTTAAACCAATCTGTAATTATTTTCATATCTCTTTCAGCTTTTTTTTTCAAAGATTGCCAATCCTCATCTACATATATAATTGCTGTATCGTCAGCAAAACTCACCACATCTCCTTCTAGGTCTAATTTCAGTAGATCGTTGAGATAAATATTGAAAAGTATAGGCCCCAGGACTGTGCCCTGAGGAACACCATATTTTATTATTGTTTCTTCACTGAGATTATCATTGATCTTAACTCTTTGTGTTCTTTGATACAAATAGTTTTCCAATAGGTCGTATGGCCTTCCTCTGATCCCAATACTTTCCAATATCTTTAGCAATGTAAGATGATCGACGGTATCAAATGCTTTAGCGAGATCTATGAAAATGGCCATTGTTGGTTTGGTTTTGTCAACATATTTGCATATTGTCGATGAAACATATACTATGGCGTATTGGGTTGATCTGTTTTCTCTGAAACCAAATTGTTTTTCTGATAGTATGCCATATTTTTTTAAATATTCCGTTAAACGCGTTTTCAGTAACATTCCAAAAATTTTTGCAAAATTGGAGATCAAAGAGATTGGTCGGTAGTTTGAGACACATTCCTTGCTTCCATTTTTGTGCACTGGTTTAATCACCGAAATCTTAAAAGCTGATGGAAATATGCCAGTTTCTATGGACCAGTTTATAATATGGACAAGAGGTGTAGTGATGTATTTAGCAGTTAGTTTGATGATCTCGGCGGTCACGTTATCGAAACCTGGTGCCTTTTTTTTCTTTAACTTATCAATATATCCATATATTTCATTATCATTTGTCTCTCCTAGGAAAAACGAGTTCATTGATTGATTTGGAACCTGTGGTTGTATATTATTATTCTGTTTTATTGTTTCTGCCGTTTTTTTACCTATATTTGAGAAAAAAATGTTGAATTCATCTGCTATTTGTTTGCTATTCGTGAGTACGCCACCGTTTTCATCAGTTATTTTATTGACCTCTTCATGTTTATGTGTTTTTACTGTAATTTCATTTATACACTTCCATAAACCAGCCGAGCTGTTTTTATTTTTTGATATTTCGTTCTGGTAATATTTCTTTTTTGCCTGTTTCATTATATCAGTCAATTTGTTTTTGTATTTTTTATAATTTTTAATATTTTCTTCTGTTGGAAATTTCATTTTTATGACATATAATTTATGTTTATGGTTAACTGATTTCAGGATACCGTCTGTCATCCACTTTTTCATTTTGTATTGATAATGTTTTACTTTTAATTAAGATGCTTAGAAGTCCTGGTGACTCAACTGATTAGATTTTGTTTAGATTTTTGTGGCGAAAAAAACAATCGACGCTTTTGAAGGTTTCCCCTATTTTTTCGGTAGAGGGCGTTGTTCCCATTTTTCGAATTTGATGACAAGTGTCAAGTTAATTGTCATATTGTCATGTCAGTTTGAAATTTTGATGTTTACGATGTTTTTATCGTGTTTATTTGTTGATTTCTTTGCTTCGAAACGTTGTTACTGGTATCTCATTGTCCACCCATTATCCTTTAGGTTGCGATCTCTTTTCGCTAGCCAATCAAATAAAAGTGGAAAAATCCGACTGCACATTTTCACTTAGTGCAAATGTAGCTTCAGACAAGGCTGACAAGAGCGTGTTGGCGACATCTGTACATATTGTACGGAAACCTTCAAAAGCTCAATTATCCACCAAAAATCAAGCAATCCAGATTTCGCCACTTTTATCCCAAACTTCTACAGGTATAAGTAAACACACCAGGGTTTCCAGGCATCTTACTTTTAATTCTGTTGTGCACTTATTTATATGTTTTTTTATTTTGTCTATGAATATGTTAGTAGCAGTATTGATGTCTCTGCTCAGATACACTTCTGAGAAATCTTCTTTCTTCAGAGTATCGACCAATTTATTTTCGTTTAGATATTTTCGTGTTTTTTTAATAATCTCCTTCTTTTCTATTTCAGGTGATTCAAGTCGAGCAATTTGCGCGAAATGGTCCGTTATACTGGTTTGCAGAACAATTGGTATAATATCAATATAGTTTTTGTTATATTTAATAAACATATGATCTATACATGTTTTTGAATCCCCTTGTATCCTCGTGGCTATATTTATTACCGAAGAATAATCATACTCACTCAAACTATTAAGATAATCATTCTTATCATCTGCATAAGCATCTTATCATAAGCAAAGACATTTTCCTGGCAAGATAATGAATCGATAGAGTATCAATAATTGGGATTCTGGATGAACTTAATGGTTATCTATATTGAAAAATACTACCACAGCTTTCTCCGAGAGTTCCATTATAATTTCACAAAATGGCAAGAAAACATTTCTGCTCGAAGCAACTATTGTACCTTTTTGTAATCCCTTGTTCCACGATCTCATCATCACCATGCTGCTTGCTCTCATGCCATTGGTCGATAACAGAGTTTTCGTAAAGAGAATTTGTCAAAAGAATTCCGAATGGTTCAACATAATTTTCGCTAAATCGGTGCCTTCTGAACTGTGAGAAAAACTGATATTCAAATATCACAAATTATATCAGTCGGTATATTTCCACAATACAGTTCGAAAAACCGCTGATTGAATTTTGGGGTTAATTCAAATTGATAACACTATATCAAATTCACATAAAAGGACCAATATCATTTCTATAAGAAAAGTGTGTGTTTTCAACACTGATAGTGTTTGTTCTGTAACGAATTTATACTTTTACATAAAAAATACCCACTCAGCATTTCAATAGTAATATGTTACGGAAGTAGCTTTTCCGTTTATTCGATGCATTCTCTTGAATTCAACGAATAGTTATGGAATTTCAACCCGAATCAAAAAGGTGTCAATGATACACAGCTATTCTCTGATCTTCCCGAGAAATAACAAAGAATATGAGCCATAGAAGGAGTATGAAGATGTAGTGTTTTATAGTCGTGTATATTTTTCATACACACTATATGTTCATTGTTCATAAGAAAATGAGTGACTCAATACTTATCAATCAATCTTGAAATGAAAAAGTTATGAACTTCACACTTTCAGAAGCTTTATTCAATATATAATCATTCAATTATATCACTTGAACACAACAGAAGACCAATATTATCATCAAGTAATGATATGAAAAATAGCTGAAAAAGTTGTTTCTGCAACATATATTCAACTACAATACCTTTTTTTTTTTCTCCCAGCTTCATCTCACAGTTTCTATTGTTTCTGGAAACATTTCCTACAAATCTGTACCTAACTGGCCTTTGCGGAATCATATATACAAGCAAATGTTTTTGATGAAAAAAAATACGAATCTTTATTCTGAATTTCCATGCCCAACCCATCGTATCGAAGAAGAATATTTCCTTTGTTCCATTTGCGATTAAATCGTTCCCCAATTCTTTTCCAGAGTTCGAATTTGTATGCAGTTGCATTCAATGTTATTCTGTAACTACAACTCCAATAAAACCGAATGGACCTTTTCATGAAATCCCAGCGAAAAAAGATCCTAACGATCGTTGCAAGTCGGGAAAGTTTGAAAATCGATTTGAATCTGTACTGGGTAGTAGTGTTCATGTTCGAACTTTTCTCTGTGTTGAAAGAAAGCGGATTTCCATGCGTTACTGGGAATTGCTGCTAACTTGATTATTATTTCATACTGCTAATTGATACTTTTATCATTGTTTATCGAGTATATTATAGTAGTTTATGCCTGTGTAGAAGACTTTGAGGCGTTTTTGTTACGTCATCTACAGTATAATGACGCTATTTCTGTTTACCTGACAAAGTACGACGAAGTTTTCTTTTCTGAAGGTAAAAATGGGAGCATAGTTCTGTATGTCAGATTGACAGAAATGCTGAAAAAAGATAATGCAGCTTAAATAGAGTTGGCGGTAGAAGTTTATGAGGAAATGAAAGGTTAGACATCGAATCTTCAAAACAAGAAAGACATACGACATTGACAGAAAATTTCACTTCTGTTTCTGAATTGCTCAAGAGAATGTGTGATTCAAGCTACGACGTCTGTAAGCAAAATGAAAGAAAAAACATGACTTGGAAACGAACCCACTAGTGCCATCTACCCGTAGTATCCATCTCTTCAGATGATATTTCCATAAGGTTGACTAATGGCCTGTTTCGACGATGCAATTTGTCGCTGCAACTCAAGAAAATTGCATGTATTCATGCAAGTTTTTCGAGTTGCAGGATACGTTTTTGGTGCGATAAGTGCAGCGACTCAGTCATTTCTGTGGTAAATTTGTTGCCGCAAACCACAAATATGTGGCACCATTGTAAGGAATGGTGATTTTTGAATATTTCAATTGACTTTCGAAACTGGAGGAATCAATTGAAGTAATGAGGGGAATTTATCACCATCTCAACTATTAGAAATGATTTGAATCATATATCAGTCGTAATGATGTAGGCGTTTATCTTGGTAACATTCAGTGCTATTTTTCAATATTGGCAATGTGAACTGACAGATTTATGACATTTCTCGCGACAAGTAGCCGCGAGAAATTGTGGCGACAAATTGCATCGTCGAAACAGGGTGTAACAATAATAAAAACAATACCTATATCTTTATGAACAATGCTTTTACGATGGTATCAATTAAGATGCCTAGAAGTCCTGGTGACTCAACTGATTAGATTTTGTTTAGATTTTTGTGGCGAAAAAAACAATCGACGCTTTTGAAGGTTTCTCCTTTTTTTTCGGTAGAGGGCGTTATATTCTCATTTTTCAAATTTGATGACAAGTGTCAAGTTAATTGTCATATTGTCATGTCAGTTTGAAATTTTGATGTTTCCGATGTTTTTATCGTGTTTATTTGTTGATTTCATTGCTTTTAAATATCGAAACGTTGTTACTGGTATCTCATTGTCCACCCATTATCCTTTAGTTTGCGATCTATTCTCGCTAGCCAATCAAATAAAAGTGGAAAAACCTGACTGCACATTATTTTCACTTAGTGCAAATTCAGCTTCAGACAAGACTGACAAGAGCGTGTTGGCGACATCTGTACATATTGTACGGAAACCTCCAAAAGCTCAATTATCCACCAAAAATCAAGCAATCCAGATTTCGCCACTTTTATCCCAAACTTCTACAGGTATAAGTAAACACACCAGGGTTTCCAGGCATCTTAGTATCAATTGACTTTGACGTCTATCTTACATGCAATGCGATTTTGACATTTTGAATAGTGTGAAGCATGAAATTTGAATTCATTTCTACGGAATGTTCCTCTGAGTAATGAGCTGTATTTCATTCGGGAAGGGGATGAAGACCTAATATTTCCAAAACAAATCGGGGAAGAGTAATAGTATTTTTCAAAAATGACTGATTTTCCATACTTGGATCGAGTGAATATAAAGACTCAACTATAAAAATATCTCTGAACCAAATTTCCAATACAGATTTTGTGCGAGATCGGTATTTTTGAATTTTCTATCATTCCGATTAAAATTCCAGATGATATCCGCCACAAATTTGCAAAACCTCACAACCGAATGTCAACGAATATTGAATTTGAAGAAAAACACGTCTATGGTACAAGGTTCCGCAAGTGTGCATAAAATCAAAAATGAGAAACACAATCACAATCAGGCTTCTTCATCTGATGTTTCATCTATGAATCATTCAATCCACAAACCTATTCCAAAAAGTCCATGTTGGTTCTGTGGTCAGTTACATTTCTCCAAATATTGCCCATTCAAAAAGCACAAATGTGAAAACTGTAGCAAGGTGAGTCACAAAGAAGGTTACTGTTATCCAAAGAAAAACAATTTTAGAAAACGTTTGCAGTCAAAAGGTATTTTCCAAGTGAATCAAGTCGATGGTCGGAAATTTATTGAAATTACAATCAATGGAGTTCCAATTCAACTTCAAATCGACACAGCATCAGATCTGACAATGATTTCGGAAGAGATGTGGTCAAAAATCGGCAAACCGAAGTGTAACTCTACCAAAAATATCGCTAAAAATGCTTCTGGTGAAGTAATGGACTTACACTCTGAATTCAGCTGCAAAATGACCTACAACAACGAATCATACTCAGGAAAATGCTTTGTCACAAGTGTTCCAAATCTGAATTTGCTTGGTATTGACTGGATAACATTATTTGGATTGTGGGACATTCCTTTGAATTCAGTTTGCAAACATGTCACATCATCAAACTCAATGTCAACGGCCGATCATTTGAAACGTCAATTTCCTGACGTATTCGATGACAATCTAGGACTTTGCAGTAAATTAAAGTTCAATTTCAATTCCTGCCCGGGAGTACTCCAGTGTTCAGGGGGAAACGTCCGGTTGCATATGCTGCTCTTTGTCAAGTGGAGGAAGAATTGAACAGGCTGCAAAAGTTTAATATAATAACACCCATTGAATATTCCGGGCTGCACCCATAGTCGTTACGAAGAAATCAAATGGAAATGTTCGCATTTGTGGCGACTATTCTACAGGGTTGAACGATGTTCTGCAACCATATCAATACCCATTGCTAAAACCTGAAGATATATTCACGAAACTTTCAAATTCAAGTATCTTCAGCGTTATTGATTTTACAGACGCCTTTCTTCAAGTTGAAATTCATGAAGATTTCCGTCATCATCTGACGATTAACACTCACAGAGGAGACTCTTCGTGTACAATCGGCTTCCGTTCGGAATAAAAATTGCACCAGGAGTTTTTCAACAAATCATGGATACTATGATAGCAGGAGTTGACGGCGTAGCTGTTTATATAGATGATATAATAGTTTCGGGTGGAAATGAAGAAGATCATCAGAAAAATCTGATTAAACTGTTCGAACGAATCAGAGAATTTGGATTTCATTTGAACATACAAAAATGCAAGTTTTCAGTTCCAGAAATCAGAAATCTTTGGTGCATTATTAATAAAAATGGAATCAAGCCAGATCTTGCCAAAACAGAAGCTATAGTGAATATGCCGCCACCTCATGATCTTGTTTCATTAAGATCATACTTAGGGGCAATCAATTATTATGGAAAGTACATTCAGAATATCCACCAGCTTCGAAATCCTTTGGATAAATTGCTCAAGAAGAATTCGACGTAGTTGTGGACAAAAGAATGTCAAGAGTCTTTTGACAAATTCAAAGAAATTCTTCAAACCGATATGCTCCTAACTCACTATGATCCTTCAGAGACAATCGTTGTAGCTGCAGGTGCCTCAAATTCAGGTATTGGTGCATGCATTCATCATAGATACAGTGATGGTAAGATGAAAGTTATCCAGCATGTATCAAGAACGTTGTCAGAAACCGAAAAAAAGTACAGCCAAATTGAAAAAGAAGCCTTAGGTTTGATATTTGCTGTCAAAAGTTCCACAAAATGATTTATGGAAGGGAATTCATTCTGCAAACAGATCATCAACCCCTTTTGAGAATATTTTGTTCAAAGAAAGGGATTCCAACATATACAGCCAACCGTCTTCAAAGATATGCCTTGATCCTACAAGGATATAATTTCAAAATTGAATATATCAAAACCGAAGAATTTGGATACGCAGATATTCTGTCGCGGCTGATCAATCAGGGTTCAAAACAGGATGAAGAATATGTCATTTCTTCGATCAAAATTGAATCAGAAGTTCTGCAGGTTCTGACAACAGCAGTTGAAGCACTACCAGTAACATATAACATGATTTTCCAAGAAACTTCTAAGGATCCAGTTTTAAAGAAAATCATAACCTATGTTGAAAATTGTTGGCCTCCAAAGAACAAAATTCCAGAAGTAATACTTCCATTTTTTGCTAGAAAAGATTCATTATCTGCCATCAAGGGATGCCTGATGTTTGGAACAAGAGTGGTAATACCTCATATATTCCACAGTCGAATACTCCAGCAACTACATATAGGTCATCCAGGACAGGAGAGAATGAAATCTTTAGCAAAAAGCTATGTTTATTGGCCGAATATCGACGATAATATCAAAGATTTTGTCCGAAAGTGTTCCAGCTGTGCAGAAAATTCAAAATCACCAGTCAAGGTACCGTTGTCATCGTGGCCCACTCCTCAAGGTCCATGGCTAAGAATACATGTTGATTACGCTGGTCCAATAGATGGTAAATACTTCATTATTATTGTTGACGCATTCTCCAAATGGCCTGAGATATTTGATACAATGAACATCACATCATCATTCACTGTCAAAATCTTGGAAGAAATCTTTGGGAGATTAGGAATACCGCAAGTTATTGTCACAGATAATGGAACTCAGTTCACTAGTTACCAATTTGAACATTTTTGTGAACAGAATGGAATTGAATACATCAAAACAGCACCATATTGGCCACAGTCAAATGGTCAAGCAGAAAGGTTCGTTGACACTTTCAAAAGATCTTTGAAGTAAATTGGAAAACAGCCGGGACTACAACTGTGGAAACAAATCCAAATATTTCTATCGAGTTATCGAAGTACCCCGAATCGAAACACCCCGGAAGGAAAGTCACCTGCCGAACATATTTATGGAAGAAACATTCGTACAGTATTTGATTTGCTGAAACCTACTGAAAATCTACGAAAACTTTCAAAACCAACTTCCAAACAAGACATACAGTATGACTCAAAACATGGTGCAAAAGCAAAAAGTTTTAAAAATGGTGATCCGGTTTATTGCAAGATTTTCAGGCGAAATCATTTCACATGGAAACCTGGGAAAGTGATCGAGAAAATTGGGAACGTTATGTATAACGTTCTGATGGAAAATACTGAAAGAACTGAATTACTCAGATTCCATGCAAATCAAATGAAATCAAGGTATGGAGATGAAGAATTCGAATATGTACCTAAATTACCAATAGATATTCTTTTGGAAACATTTGATATTCCTGAAAACAGTTCAACGCAACCCTCGACTGATTTCTCAGAAAATTCCGCTGGAGAAGTTTCACCTATTTCATGTCTACCCGACGAAGGCATATCTCCTGTACAAACGGATATGAACAAAGAACACAGTTGTTCGAATTCCAGACCTGTCAGAACAAGAACTGCCCCTAGATATCTTCAAGACTTCGTTTAACAAAAGGAGGTGTTGGGATGTAGTATCTTCGGACACCCTGTCACTATTGATATTCATGTTATGTTGTCCTTTGATACATGTAAATAGTTACTGTCAGAATAGAAATTCACAAAAAGTATTCAAAGTTATTTCCCAATTAATAATAACTATTTTTACGTGACACAAACGTAACATATAGTATCATCATAGTAGCTTCAAAACTTGCCGCTAGTGGTTCAAAAAAAATTCCACTAACTCGAAAATGTTCCAAAACAACTTCATCACTATACTGAGACACTATCAGAAGTAGGTAATTTTCATTGTTCTGTCTTATTCCAACAATAGCGTTGAATAATTCTCCATCATCACTTTCGCTTGAAAATCCCAATAAATCAGGAAACTCATTGTCTTCTTTCATTTAAATTTACCTTAGAGCAAAAATGTGAGGTTAGATATCAGGTTTCAATGATTTTGAATTGAAAATTACTGTGAGAGACTGGAATTTTGGGTTCAGGGCACAATTTTATCGTTCTTGAAACACCATACAATAAATTCTGAACCTTACTTGGAATGGTGAAATGCCTTTGCGCAAACTCAATACAGTTTTGAACGGTTCTTCTCTTTTGTTCCAAGAAACCTTATATTATCACTTTCACATTCTAGATGTTTTCGGGTTTTTGAAAATGAGATGTAATTCATAAGTCATGCGAATAGGATTTCTGTAACAACGACTGAACGACATGTTACCCCTGGTACACTAGGCTTGAAGATTGAAACAAATCTGACTATAGTTCTTGACAACCAGTAAGTATTATTCGCAATGGTGGAAAAGAACATCAAATTGTCGCAAATATTGTTGAACTACCGAATATTGTTGTTCTGAAACTCCGGATGAGACCTCGATATCTTCTAAAATATATTCACAGACCTTACATTCTAGATGTTCTCGGTTTTTTGAAAATAAGATGTAATTTATAAGTCAAGCGAATAGGATTTCTGTAACAACGACTGAACGACATGTTACCACTGGTACACTAGGCTTGAAGACTGAAACAAATCTGATTTTAGTTCTTGACAACCAGTATTATTCGCAATGGCGGACAAGAACATCAAATCGTCGCAAATGTTGTTGAACTATTGAATATCGTTGTTCTGAAACTCCAGATGACACCTCAATGTCATTGAAAATATATCCACAAACCTTACCTATCGGTATTCTGTTTGAGAGGTTGCTTTCGGACTATGCGGTAGTATACCATACCGACCCAAGTGTCTGAATGTAATTGTGAGCAAGTTATGGCCTACTTTGTCGAATTATTTGAAAAAATTTGACCACAGTTGCATGAGGAACCTGTTGGCGTGTACCTGTCTGATACATCGGTTTCCTTGAATGATGTCATACATATATAATTTTTCTCGAAATGGGTTTCAATAGTTTACCGACTTCATGTTCGCTACGTTGCTTATGAGTAATCGAAATCGATCGGGCGAATTTTTTTTAACTTCCATTACGAAAAATGCTCATTATTCGGTTGACATTGATGAAGAAAGTAGAATCAGATGAGAAGCAAGTACTAACAAAAATTTCTTCAAAAGGCTCGTTTGTGGATAGAAAAACTATAACCAGATCGTTATGTGAACTCTTATTTACTAGACCAGTCTATCTTTTGGGTAATTTTTAATTTATTTCAGGTGTGCTTGAGTCGAAAGTCGGCGGAGAAAGAACGGAGGAGTCGGGAAAATTGTAGAAATAGACGAGGCGAAACCAACGCCTAGCGGTAAACCACAGTATTGATTTTATTTTTGTTTCCGTTGTTTTTCGAACTCTTTTCAGGTTTCATTAATAAATAATAAATGATCGAACGCCCATGGCCTTGGCTCGAGTACAGTTGTGGTATAGCAGTCTTGCCTATATCAGAATCAACCTAAAATATGTCAAACTTGATAGAATTTACAGAAACATGGCTCGAACAAAAAAAGATAGATTAGTGAAAATAAAATAAAATTGGTTCTAAAAACTGTAGAGATGACGTCGTGCTCAGAAACGTGTAAATTCTTGTTGTATTTCTGGTACAAATACGAATGTCGATACGAAGGACGAGGGTCACGTTTTGACTTCAGATTCGTGTTCAGCGGCTCAAAATACGTGAACTGGAAAAAAATTCGAAAGCTCGGGTGACCGGATAACAGACTTTTACCGCGTTTTTTGTTATTCGTTATTCATTAAGTCCGAGCTATTTTATGCAATTTTCGGACATCTTTCGAATTTCATAATTGTTGTTTCGAGTTATGTTATATGGTAAACATTGATATCAAGCAGCTGTAATTCCATACGGACAATTAAGGCTTTTTACAAGGAAACTTATTAGGTGAGATGGCGCTCTGAAATTAACTTCTGACGGCTAATTTCCTGCCAGAGACATCGAAGATGGAAACGTCAATGGAAGAAGAGAAATCTGATCCAAATATGGGCAGAGAAAAGCGGCCAGAACATAAATCTGTTTTGTTGTTGACTGGGCATTAGCATTGAATATTCATTTGAAATTACGCTTAAAAGATTCGCATCAGCTGTTGAAGCACTTTGCTTGATTGATGCAGGTTGACAATTGGATTGAACTTAAATGATATCGTTTCTGTGGAATGATACTTCTTCTCTATCAATAGTCATGAGATAATTTTATACAACTATTCTTCAATATTCCTTGCTTATTTACGTGATAACAAGTAAAGAGTTAACTATGGGACGGAGTGGGATATTCGGTTTGTGTATTTTTAGGAGGCCATATATTCGGAGAATGCGTGAAGATTTCTCCCTCGGAATGAGAGCTTTCTTCTGGTCATTCGGGATATTGGAGTTGTTGATGAGGGTTTTGGTCTCTTTCTCGAGATACGTTGTGGGGTCTCTTGAAGTGTGTTGGTATTCAGGGGAGTTGATCAATGTTGTCATCTTCTCAACATAGTCTGTGGTGTTGAGGATCACAGTGGCGTTGCCCTTATCGGCTGATAGAATGATGATATCTGGATTGTTGTGGAGATTTTCGAGGGACCGTCTTTCAGCTGGGGTTACATTGGATTGGGGGACTTTGGCTCTTCTCAGGAAGGAAGCAACATCTTGCCTAGCTTCTTCGGCAGTGTTCTTAGGAAGATGAGAGATGGCTGCTATATATATATATATATATATATATATATATATATATATATATAAAGGTACTAGCTGACCCGGCCACGCGTTGCTGTGGCTAGAGTTTTTGTTATATTACATTATAGTAAACAATCTAAGAGGAACAATAAGAGAACATCAGTCACGGAGTCCACTATGCTTTTTCACACAGATGGTATTTGTAGAAAAATATGGTGATCTCCTTATTTGACTTTCTACTACTATAACCCTTTAGTACAATGAAATTATTTACGAACAAAGACGAAAATGTTGATGTTGGTATACAAATTCACTGGATTGAGATTTGAAGGGGAAGTACGTTGAACACAATTAATTAAAATGTTCTTACACTTGATATTAAGCAGAAATCAATAGGTACAAAATAAAAATTTATCAGATTTATTATTTCCATTTAATTTTATAACAAATATAAGTATACTACAGTATGATACAGTAAATAACATGTGACGCTTAAACTCATGAATGAGGTAGGCAAGGCAGACGGTCTTAAACTTTTAAACATTAATATCTATTTTTTTGAATTATAAATACTATCAATTTCAATTTAATTTAACACCAATCGGTGCACAATGTTTTTGGTTAACCTGTCTTTAGCTAACACAAATAGATTCGACGGTTTCCCAACACGTGAACACGCAACATATAGTTGCCCATGAAAAAAACATGGATTTTCCAAATCTAAACCATTTGTGGTTGTGCATGACCTTCTGCTGTCCTGATTCTTCGAGCTGGATTTCTTGATTCAATTTGTTCTGCCAACTGATGGGCTCAGCAGCGCCATCTATTGATTACTTACTCAACCCAGTCGAAAGGTATCGACATCTTGATTCAATTTGTTCTGCCAACTGATGGGCTCAGCAGCGCCATCTATTGATTACTTACTCAACCCAGTTGAAAGGTATCGACATCTGTTAGAATCATTTGGAGTTAACAGATAATTGTGACTGTCAAATAATAACAGACAAATAATTAGCAATAAATTAAAATTGCGACTATAATTTGAGATTTAAACTATCCTATCTCTCAAGTCCATTGAAGTCAAACATTGTGACACGAGATTTATATATATTAAGATTATGATATGAGAGATTATATCGGGTTTTACAGTCTGAGGAATAAGTGTACTCTTTATTTCAGTTCGAGTCTATTTGGCCCTTCTCCAGGAACGCTATACAATCAAAAACAATTTTCAAATATCTAAAATACAGTATAAGGGAATCAACTCACGAAATGTGGGATTGAAATAAGAAGGTGCAAATTCTGTTTATCCATCACACTTGTATATATTTTGTAATATTGTATGTCTAAAACTAGTAAAATATATATAAAATTGGGAAAAAGGGGTTTGAATTTCTCAACCGTTAAAATGTAGTGATATAAGTGACATTGGCATTGATTGATATATAAAAACGAAGTTGAAAATAGTATATGAACCTTGCTGAATTTTATTAAAATGAAATCTGATGTTTTTCAAATTGAATTCTTACGAAAATTAGTGAATTATTTGAAATCTGTTGTCATTGTCTCTAGATGGAGTGAGTATGTATATATTACGTTGAGACTTTCTATGTCTCTTCTTGAATTTATACAATCAGAATGTTCGAAAATATTAGTTATTTCTGAAAAAAAATTGTGAATTACTTGAGGAATCTAAAATTGTAACATTATTGAAATTAAAATTATGATCTTGATCGTGACTATGTTTCATTAACATGCAAGTATCTTTATTCAATCTTATATCACTCTTATGAAGAGTTATTCTATCTTTGAGTAGTCTGCCGGTTTGCCCAATGTACTTCTTATTACAATTACTACATGGAATAGAGTAGATTACATTAGAAATATGTGAAATTGGGTCATCGTCTTTGAGTTTGCTGAAAATATAATTTGGAATTTGTTTGAGGATCTTTTCGAGTTGAAAGGATAAATGATTGATTTGTGGAATAGAAAAATGAGTTATCTGATTTGTATTGGGTGCTTCAGGTTGATATCTTTGTATGGTAGTTATGATGAACGACCTGTTGAAAATTAAACTGTTTATTAAACGAGAAGGGTATCCACCATTCATGAAAAGATGACTTAATCTCTTTACATTTTGCATTCTCATCCTATCATACTTCCTAATGATACACTATCGTACCCCCACATGGTTATGAGTACCAGACCTCCATTCACACAACCTTACTCTTCACTTTTTTCTGATGAAAACTGAGAACTAAGGAGACGTAGACCTTGGCGTCAAGTCTCGCACCAGTTTCAATGATGGCCTCAAATATTCCATCTTCTTCATCTTTGAATTCAGAAATTATTGTTAAGGGGTGTATATATCCATCTTCAGAGAATGTTCATCTCTCACAAAGTTTCAGTGAGAATATGAAGGCAAGAATATATTTCCATATTGTCTTTCTTCCATAACAATAAGCTTCCGTATATTGATGTTACTGTTTTCGAATGAAAACTTTCACTGATTCAGAAGTGCAGTTCTGGTGATGCATATTGCATTTTGTTGGCCTACATTCGATGAAACTGCTTGAGTATTCAGGAGGTTCGCAACCTCAAGTTCCCCTAATTACTTCAAGTCATGGTGATAACCTGAATACCTTTTGAATTGTGTAAAAAATACCATATATTCCTCAGCTTTTATTGTTATTATACGTAGATAATAACTGATAATGAGTACAGGAGTGTACGTACAAATTTTCACGTGCCTAGGTTGACACTCCCAATTCGAGAAAAGATTCAGAAAAGAGCTACTCCTTGCAAATATTTAGCTGAAAAATGAGGTAGCGAACAATTTCATTCATGACACTGTTTGCAGTATTCTCCTTTATTCAAAATCCATCAGAACTCTGTTAATATACCCTAACTTTTTTGTAAACCATTTTGTATTACTCGTGTTTGGTTCCATATTATTCATATTGAGTTTAACGTTATCATGAATGTGCCTGTATATTGAAAAATGAAGTAGTTCTCAGTTCTGACAAAAAAATCATTGATTTAATTTGAATTTGATTCTGAATAATTAGATAATACGGCATTCAGAAGCTGATTCAGATATTATTTTTGATCCTTCGAGCAAAAACAGACCACGAACTATGGAATCGAGTTGAATTCTGACCAGAAGCGCAGCCAAAATTGCAGCTCACCGTGACGTGGGAGATACTGAGTCAAGAAACAATTCTCATGATGAAGTAGTAATCGGATGAAGATGCAAAAAGTAAAGTATCCAGCAAAAAGACCCATTCCACTATACATATTGAAAGCTCAAATAGAGGCAGATGAAGCTCTGGCACGTATATTGGAACAAGAAACAATTATAATCCAAAACCGATTAGCATATGAAAGAGCTCAAATGAAAGAAGCATATCATGTACAATCTGGGGTTGAATCCCGAGAATCGGAAAATATTGAAGATGTGAAATCTGAAAAAATGTCATCTTGGCCAAAAGTTCCTTATTGGCTTTCTGATCAGAAAATTCATGGACCTTCGACTAGTAAACATAAAGAATACCAAAACACACCACGAAATGAAGAAATATCCCTTCAAGACAAACATGAAATGCTGTTCCCAGGACAAACAATGACAAAGATCTACCAATAAACTTAGGTGACGTGGAAGAATGGCCTTCATTTTTCATACAATATGAATCTACATCCGAAACGTTGAAGCTTCCATCAGAAAAAAAATTGTGTAGTTTTAGGAAATGTCTTACTTGTGATGCTAAAAAATGTTGAAGCTGTTCTGCTATCTGTGAAATCTGTAGAAAAAAATTTCGGAAATTCTGAAGAATCGCTTCGGCAGACCTCATTTCATAATCAAATCAATGTTGAAATGTTACCTTGTTACTTTTGTTCCTGACGAAAAATGGAACTTTGTTGTGAAGAAAAAATTGTGCTTTTGTTGATTGAAAGGATCACACTGAATTACAAACTGTTTCCGAAAGAAACTTCGTTGAAGAGTGCCAAAAATTTCATCATATCCTGCATGCTAAAGAGAAAGTCTCCGAACTATAATGAAAATATTGTTCTCCTGAAAGTTGCTCCAATAACCACAAAGGCAGATGGAAGAGAATTTGAAGCAAATGCTCTTTTCGAAGCGGCAACAGTACCTCTATTGAATGAAGAAATTGCAAACCAACAGGGAATTCAGGGTGATCCAACAAATCTTGGTTCGAAATGGACCGACAGAAACTCGTGTGAATCCATAATTGAGCGAAAGAATAACCCTATCGTTACTGGAAGTGATGGTATTGACTGCGACCTGAAAAATGCAAGATAATTGGGAACTCATTGTAAGCAGAGAAATAATTGAAAGTCCCAAACGTGCTCCGGCTATAACGAAAAATAATGGGTTGAATTGTTCACGACGATGTTGAAAATTCCAAAGGGATGGTCGACAATACCGTTCTGTTTATAGAAAAATCGGGACGATGAAGACTCGAGATTCGAGAATTATGGTTAAGAAGTGAAGAAAACCCTCGTGATGGTGATAAAAAGCTGCCATTTTATTGGAAAGTTCAACCCGAAAAATAGAAACAGAATGGGAGATCGGATTATTGTGGAAAAACGAGAATATAAATGACAGCAAATGGCCTTCCAGATACTCAAGTGTATTGATAAAAAAAAGGTGGTGATAATGAGTTCGTCCATAAATACAAAAGTAAAAAAGATGAATATTCGGAGGAACGATACTGTCTGAATTACTGCTGAAGGAATAGAAAATATCCATGAAGATCGCAAAATATGGTACGTTCGTCATTTGGTGTCATAAATGAGAATAAACCTGGAAAATTGCGATTGGTTCTCGATGCCGCAGCAAGAGTCGGTGGAAAATGTTTAAAAGATTTCCTGTTGAAAGACCTGATTTATTCAACCCGTTAAGTGGAATAATTTGGAAATTCCTTTAAAAAAACGTTGCATTCTGCGTAGATATAGAAGACCTGTTTCATCGGAAAAAAATTCGTGAGAAAGATCAGGGTGCCCAGAGATTTTTATGGAGGAATTTCGAAAGAACGAAAGATACTGATGTGAACTGTATGAAAGTTCTCATAATAGGAGCAGTATCATCACCTTTTTGTACCCAATACATCATAAATAGAAATGAACTGGAATTTAGGTTTCAACATAAAAGGGTGGACGAGTAATTCTATGGAAGTTCTAGCAAGTACAACTGAATATTTGTGAGCAAACACTGGTATAGAGCAAGATATTTCACGACAAAGAGTTTAAGGCTTGAAGTGGTCTCCAAAAAATGATAAACTATCATTTGAATTTCGACAAAATATCACATTTCATCCCGAATTGAGTGTTGGCGAAACCTCGCACATTAACATTCGAAGGTTTCACCAAAAATATTCTTCATCCACCATAGATCATACAATAGAATTTTGAACTATTGCCTATACTTCCTTGGCTGAATTCCCAGCCTTGCTATGCTCGGCTATGAACTAGTAAAATAAATAACTATTTCCTTCGAACCTGCACTTCAAATGGGAATTAGTGACAAGACTAAGATCAAAAAGTCACTGGATCAGATCAGAAGAGGTCCTTTTGATATAAATCAAGAGGGGAAAATATGGATAAAATAGCTGGATTGAACAGATAAACTCGTCTAGAGCCGCTGCACAAAATTTGACAGTTTTCCATGGAGAAATGTCAAACTTTGTGGAGTGGAGCTGTCAGCTGTTAGACGCAGCTATTGTACTAACAATTATTCAAGTATCAGTCAACACACAGGTGATTTTTATTCCCCTACATATTTAGGATTTCTAATTGTTTAATACCAATCTCATGTTTCCCTAATGCGCTGGGTCCTTTCCAATGCAACGTATTGAAACATTGCTTGTGTAGCTTCCAATCGTATTCAAAGAGATATCGGATGTTATCAGAAAATTATCATTGAATAGTGATTAATTGATGTTATTAATATCATCACAAAGTCATTCCAGATGACGATTATTATTCAGATTGATGAGTTATATCCGGCTTGAGGTATAGAGTTTGAAAAAATATGCATTTGTTCATACTATGAAACAAGAAGCGAATATTTTTGTAACAACACATAATCGAACAAAGGAATAGATATTGGAACGTATAAACGATGAGATTGAAACCTTTGGTGTGAAAGTTGGAACGTTTTGACCAATAACACTGAGACCAAACTAATATTATCGCTACACTCGACGGGAGTTTCGCATCTTGAGGGGAGGAAAACGGAGCATCAGAGCATCAGAATGCAAACAATATTAATTTTGGGATAGGATAATTGATCTCAACAAAGAGTTTCAACTTCGATTGTGCTGATTGTGAATTGAAACACGACACATACTTAATGTCACCTCCAAAAAAACATTTTTTTACGATTCCATATTCTGAATAACAGTTCGGTTTTTCCGAAATGGTATCCACAGATTTCAATAACGCACCGCATTTATGGGAATTCAACCAGTTATTCTAAATGACAGTTGCGATCATAACTGGAAATGAATTGATGTTATTTGGAATGAAATCAGAAGAAGCGGTGTTACCCGAAATCACCCTAAAGTCCAAGTTACCCCAAACAACAAGTATCAGGAATAGCTTTCACCACATGGCCATCATTTTTGTGATTTCCCCAATTTCTATTCTGACTACATTACTCATTTCATTCGATGACTAGCTGAATCTTGAAAAATAATTTCGTCCGTAGTGAACTCAAAATTACGTAATTAAATGTGAGGCTATTGCAACAGTTGGAAAATATTAAGCGGAAACGACATTGGCCCAGAAAACAACTAATTTCAACTGAACTTGCCACATTGGTAGTTGTGGAAGCATGAAAAGAAATAAAAATTCAAATTAGCCACTTTTGCAGACACTAACTATGTGAATATGATATTTATTGAATTCGATCACGAATTTTATGGTATCCTGCTGTAGCCGAACGGATTCAGATTAAATTACTATTTGCCTCATTCATTTTCAATAAGTTTCATTCAAATGTATTCCAATTTGACGAGCTCATGAGTAGTAATGAATGTAGAAAACTCATTTGGTTGTAGATACTTCATTGGGTGTTCTTTTATGATAAGATTATTTCGAATTTTTACGACTTCGAATAATATTTGAATAGTTTATTGTCCTGTGTGTCAATTTCAGGATAGACCATAAATGTACTATAATCGTCAATTGAAGGTCAAAACTAATGAGGAGAACTGATTTAATGTTTTCGTGATAAAAATGAAAATGGTCAGATAAATGAAATTATAAAATGTGCTACATTTCAGAGACATATTCAGTGCCAAAGGAAATATTCCTTCAGGGGACACCACCCAAACTTTTTTGTTTTCCTTTTCTCGAAACTGTCTATCAGAATTTTGGCACTTGGTACCGAGGTCTAAGTCTCCTTAATGCCCAACTCCCATCTTGATAAAGTGCAGACAGTGGTTTTGTGGATAGAGTAATGGTATTTATAACTATATGAGAGACCAACGATGTTAAACATGTGGTCTGACCCAATGTAGGTTTGATTTGAAAAGAATTAATTGAAGGGTTTGTTCCATGGGATAGTAATGGTTTCCAGGAATTGGATAGCCTTTGTGAGTCGTCTCATTTGTTGAGGCATTAAGGACGTTTTTCAGTTCCTATTGCTTCGCGAATTATTCTGGAGTTGAGTGTTTTGCTGTGACTCGAAATATATATTGACAGATGCTGTCTGTACACTTCAGAGGAGTTAGTCACACGCCAGAAGGTGAGACCCCGATAACGGAAAATTTCATTTTCATACCAGTACCATTTTATCAAAACAAATAAATTCTATAGTCAGCAAAGACCTAATTTCTCAAAATTCAACGAATGTAAGAGAAAATCAGATCGTGAGCGAACATAAGAATCGAAGTAGATTTCTCTTAACTCTTCGAATGTTTTTTTTTTAGTGTTTATGGAACATTTCCCTATTTTGAAGTATTTCTCACTTTTTATCGAGTCCAACTCTGTTTATAGGTCACCGGGCGATGAACCAAACGTCCATCGACGTTTTTACAAGACAGCAGAGTCGGAGAATTTACAATAATTAAACATTTGGGACATTTGGTCTTGGGACTTGGCAATTCCACTATTTGGGTTGGATTTAATTGCAATGTCCTGTAATTCTTTCAGGAATTACCGCCTCTGGCACCATTTAACAGGATTCCAGTAGAATATTATCAGAGTAAGAACGTTATTTCGGGGTCTGTTATAAAATCAATAATACCAAACTTTGTTATCAAAACATAAGCGATGTGTAGTTCAGGTGAATGTTTTTACAAGGATGTTACATAATGAACATAACTTGACACATCGAAATATTTAATCAATTCACGATATGATTGATTACTATCTAACAAGATAATATTTAAGATTCAAGCAACATTCAGATAGGTTTTTCAGAAATGTAGACAAATGTAACATTGTAAGAGTGTAGGATTTCACGGCCGGTGTTGATACATCCAGAGAAATGGAACATTTTTCTCATGTGTGGATTTTAGGACGAAAAATTTGGAGGAGTTCCTGAATAGATTTCTCAGAGATATTTCCCAATGACCTCTGGAAAAAAAGTTCACTTTTTAATTATTTCATCTTTATTGTTAAATGAGTCACGCATTCAGGTTGACTAAGCCGAAAGCTACAAAAAAAATTTTTTGATCTGATCAAATAAATACTCTTTTCATACCCATTCGATGCTAAAATGTGTCTGTGAAAATTCATGTGTATTAGGTATAAGAAAGTTGGTTACTATTACGACTCAACTATCTCCAAACCGTTGATGAAATGAGTGGAATGATCGGGAAGACCAGAATTTTGTTTGAAACATTTTCTGAGTGATCTATGGTTATGAAATATTAAGTGGTTCACGAGTGAACAACAATGAAAAGGTAACATGCATAAACTGACGATTATTGTGCGATAACAGATGATAAGATTATCTGGAATATGTCCGATTTCCAACGGCAAGGTGAAAAAAAGTATCTTATAAACACTGAATTTCTGTGGCATGGGTGTTACCGATACTTTGATTGAGGGGAAGGGTATATGGATGGTTTGGAAATTATTTGAGCAATAAAAAAAAATATGTTTATATGGGAAAGAAAATTAGCAGGATTGGAACTATTGTTTGTCGAGTACCACAAGGTTCAGTTATAGGTCCTATTCTATTTCTCATATATATCAATTCGATCAAAGATTTGACTTCGAGAGGGACTTCTTTTTTATTCGCTGATTACACTAATTTCATCTATTCAGGACATAACATTCAAAAAATAAATGAAGATATATCTCATGATTTGGAACATTTATCATCATGGATGGCTTCTCACAAATTGAGTTTGAATTACAGGAAATCTTCATACACATCCATTTCAAGAAAGTCAATAATGTGGTCAAAACATATTGAAATATTGTGAAAGCAAATTTCACCGATTTCAGGTGTCCTATATAGAATTATAAATCAAACTCCTTTACATTATAGGAGAGTCATTTATTTCTCCAATATTTAATCTAGATTTGTGGAACTGCCAATGAATCGATAATGAAACCACTTCAGACTCTTCAAAATAGAATTCTAAAATGTACAATCTTGATCATAGAGAGCCAGCTGTTAACCTTTATGAACCTAGAGGATTTCTGGACCTTATTCCCATTTTCAAATATAAAACATTATTATTCATTCATTTCCTCAAAAACAATATCAAACATTCAAATATGAAACTAAATTCAAATGATCAGAGTCATTCAACAAGAAGAGCAAATGAATTTTCTTTGGCGAAATCTAAAACAAATTTCTATAAAAAATCTATTTTATAAGAAGGCGTCACTTGTAATAACAGCTCACCAAAAGCACTAAAGGTAACTGAAAATGTATCTTCATTCAGAAAAGAACTGGAAAAGTGTTTACTCTCTTGATATTTGTTTCGTGCCATTTTATTTAATTTGATTGTAAGTGTGTGTGTCTGTGTGTGCATTGGTATGTGCATTGGTGTTTGTATGTGCGCGCGCCTCATGCCAGTGTGTTCATTATTTTTTGATAACTGCATTTAACTGCTTGAACCTAAACTGTTTCCTATCATGATTAATTGTTATTCCTTGGGAGCAATAAACGTTTTCATTATATTGGTGAGAGATTAGAATAAACAATTTCATATCTGTCTTCTTCTCAAAAGTTTCAGCTGTAGCGTTACCCGATTCCTGAAGGGAAGGGAATATACGAAATTTATGTGACGGTTCTACGATTCTATAACGCATCCTATTGAAAAAATACATATTAGTATTCTTTTTTCTGCCACAAAGTCGGTGGTGATATGCGGTCCGCGATGTTGTTTGATATTCGAGTTGGTTTCCTAGACACCTATACTGCTAGGTGTGATATCTTGACCGAATATACATCAGCCGAGTCAATAGCACTATGAGTTTCGCTGGATTTTCCAAAAGTTGAAATAGCAAATACGTTACGGTCAAAATCAGTAAGATGTCCCTGATCGCTTCGACACCAAAGACAATTAGCTGACCCTTGCCCACACAGGGCTCTGCTTTCTCGTAAGAGGAAGAAGGGTGCCATGTATTTATCGAATATTACTTATGAGTGCAACTACATTTTTGATTGATATCATAATCAAGAGAATAATATGAAAGTAGTTGTGTAAAGCCTTGCGTAGATCCAATACTTCGAGAGGTGCATTGTTTTCAATTCGGATGTGATCGATCAGTTTGGTATTAACTTAGTTGAGTGTGGATTAAATTTCCCCTTACAGTAATTCGCAATGGATGGAAAAAGATGGGGAGTTGGTATGAAGAATCCAGTTTCATTATATTTTGGCGACCATACTATCGCAATAGGTTCCGGCGACAGTACCTGGTAAAAAAAATGACTGTGAAGATCAACACGTGAGAGGAATGCTGTTTGAGTTGGATGAGTATGAATCCTACCTATTGTTCTCAAGTTATGTTGATCTTGATAATGAAAAAAAAATCTCCTCAAGCATTGTCATGCAAGAATCTGAGGTTTCTTTCTGCTTCAGTGAAATCATGCGAGTTTCGAGTCTGCTCATTAGAACGCCACATGTCTCGATATTTTCAAAGGTATTACTTTGTGCCATGTTTCGGAATGAAGTCACCTCTTCAACTAGTTCCACCACATACAGGTTTGAGTATATCATACTCCTTTCGGATTCTGTTCGAAAGGCATGAAGACTTGTGTGCTTCGAAGAATCGCCTGTATTATTCAATAAATCCAAACCAAAATGTTCCATCTTTTATTCGACACAAAGAGCGTCGAGGATGTCTCTTCTTGAAATGATAGGTTACTGTGAAAGACTTCTGCAAACTCTTGACATCGGAAAGAAACGAAAAATTTTTCCTGATTGATGGAATCGTATGTTTTGGAAACAAGAGGAATCAATATAAATTCACCGAGGGTTTTGGAATTACGAATTGTCAAAAGACCGATTTTCGGAATCAGGAGAAGGGTAACTCTGGGACCGTTGTTTCCTATGATGATTCAATGTCCTATCACAGGAATATATAAACGACAGATCAATTTATAAAATGTCCCAATGACCGATCTTGTCGTTGAAATGTGTTTTTCTCATTGAAATAATTATTTCAACTTTCATTTCCCTTCATTTTTTCAAACGTATTTTCCCTGCTGAACATTCTTACGAGTGTGCCTGAAAAAGCCTTGAGTAGGCTAACCAGTCACTGTATCAAAATGGCAGAGATCAATTTCATACGATGATTTTGTCATGAACTCCAGTTCTTCCAACTCCCTACTCATTTTCTGGTATTATATCACTGACAGTGTAATTTATAACGTGTTCCTCAACCAGGTTCAATCGCCTCGTTTTTCTATCGACTCTCGCCAAAACATTCCCCGTTCCCAAATAACTGTCGATACGACTGTCAGAAAACCCCACTTCCTAACAGATTATCGAAGCGAGTCATCAGAGGCTATTTATTTTGAATTCGACTGAAGGCTGTCTCGGCTTTATAAACAGAAAGCCAGATATCGTCGAATATCTCTCGTCATCGTTTCCTCTAATAAATGGCGCTAATCTTTCGGCGCTACATTCCTCCTTCTTTTGTCAGTTTGCTTATCGGAATGACAAGATGTTTTCATTCTCGACAACCCGTACAGTCGGTTAGCTTTCTTCAATGGAATGCCTAATGAAGGCATGAGAATTCACACCTTCGCGATAGAAATTGTCGTGGGGTGAGAATTTGCTAATGGAAGTAATCTTCCTGATAGGCTCCGCCGAGTTGAAAGTTGTAGTCATAACGGAAAATGAACTTTTTCCTGAAGCTTTGCCGCAGAACGTTTTTCAATACTCTTGAGTAAGATAAAGGGGTACCCTTCACGGGGTGTTAAAGCTTTGAGGGAATACTTCAAACGTATTTGGTAGTGTTGTATTCATCAGTGGAAGAGCGACGTCACTTCAAAACAAATAATTCACCATTATACTGGGAAATATTGAGGGAATGGAATAATGCCTGTGTTTCGCTCGACAAAAAAATACATTCACCAGATGGAAAGTTCCATTTGGAAATACAGTTACCGTTTCATTGTAGCGGAATGCTAGAATATGGCCACATTTCAAATTCACAACAGTCGTAACTATGACTGAACATTAGAATGAGTGAATAAGATATTTCTCATGCGAAGGGTCAAGAATATACCTTCTGATCACCAACTGGACACGGTTTTCGAATAGTTGAAAACTTATCTGTTATCAGAACTGCCGATAGATTATCAATAGTGATTTACAGTACAAAAACCCCTCATGACAGAACTCAAAAATCTGACAGTCATTTTATGAATACCTAGCTAAATTTTCTTCATGAAACTCATAGTTTTTTTCTCTGTGCAAATCCATTTATGTTTCACGAACAGATCTCTAGGGTCCTTGGTATCCGTTGTGCTGGCATTGAGAGTTTCTGGGTTTCACCCATAAGAGGTTGGCAGGTTGTGGGCTGCTGCCTTTTGCTCGTCGGGTATGCTATTCAGAAAGTAGAGCATGTTTACTCACTTCGACTTCTATTTTTCAAGCTGCACCGGTTTTGTGGTGGGCCTGCCGGGATTGGTTCTTTTGCCGGTTTGCGGTGTCTTCGCTGCCTGTCGGGTCAGCTGTTTTGGCTTTTTCGCCTTCAGCTGCACTTGCGGTTCTGGTTTCCTGTAAACCAGGCTGGATTGCCTGGGTTTCGGAAAAATCTTGTAACTTCTGTAGTTGGCAGGGTGTACCTCCCTGCAGTTTGCGCACTGCGCGGGCGTTCCCATGTGTTTCCTGCATACTCTCGGGACCTCATTCACATTTAAGACACCTTCGGTTCGCGAAGAATCCTCTTTGTGAGTTACCTTTACAGTTGTGGCACTGCGTGGCCATGATTTTCTTCTGTCTTTGAGATTCTGCTCTCACTATGAGATAAACGAATATTTTCACTAGATAAATCCGGTCTTCTTCCTTCGTTACTTCCACCAAAAAAAAAGTTGGTACCTTTTTTGTTCGGAGCGACTCAATCCTGTGACATTCCAGTATGTAGAAGCCCTGTTCCGACAGGTCGCTCTTGACGTCGGATTCCTCAACGTTTTCGGAGATTCCGCTGCCTACGGATTGCAAAGAGATGTCTTTTTTCAGTAGGTAGGTGTTGAACTCCACTTTCGCGGCCATCGGCCAGAAGCTTCACTTTGACATATGACTCTCATTTTTGGCAAGTTTACTGGAAATTGCGTTCCGTGTCCATTTCACACCCTTCGTTGTCCGAGGGTTGGTCATGTTGAGTCTAATCAATTCCTGGATTCAGGTGATCAGCGGTTCCTGCTTCGGCCACATTTATTCCAAGCGCTGCGGTTAGTTTTTCATGCGTCGTGGATGTCCCTTGTCGCCCTTTTGTCCGACTCGATAAAAAATAATCATACTGTTTGGGAACTCCTCAATACTATGCGTAACAATTATTTTCAGTATGGAATTGAAATTTCACATATACGATGCGTATGTATCATCGAATTATGACGGAAACAATAAATTCCTCACAATTATCTTTCGGTACGATAATTTTCGGATTCATAACAATCTTATCCGAAAACAAAGCGATGTTAGTTGAAGTCAAGGAAGAATTTTCTGAAAAGCAGCCCGTTCCACTCAGGTTTCCACAGGGCTCTGTCCTGGGACCACTGATCTCTTTACTTTCCGTGAATGACCTCCACATGTATATCAGCAGGAAGAAGTTACTATTTTTGCAGATGATACCACCATAACAGTCTCAGCACGTACACTTCAGAGAAATTCAGAATGGAAATGGTAACAGTTATCAATGAAATGGACTCTTGGTGCATTAAAAATAGACTCATCCTCAACCAAGACAAAACTGTTTTTATAAACTTATATTCTAGGAAAACAATACAAAGAGATTCCAGATTTGGTATTGATCTGAAAATTGAGAAGGATGTTAAGCTCAGATTTAATTCTCATATAGGGTATTTTTGATTTAAATTCAATGAAGCCTCTTTGCTATCTTTCAAATGAAATCATATATAGATGAGGAAAGATTAATAAACTTATACTTTTGCATATTCCATTATTGAATCGTGGGGTCAGGGAACCGAGTGGGATAGAGTTTTTCTTGCACAAAAAAGGATTATGCGCCTCTCATTCAACATTGAATAGCAAATATTTGTCATAGCATCTCTTCATAAACATGACTATGGCAAGACATAATCAACAAATTTCAAGATTCAAAACATCAACTCCCAAAAAATCACCTTATTACAATTGCACTACTCTATTCAATGCGCTTTCGGACTGTGTCCGGGGAATCAGCTGTTACTCCAGGTTCAAATATGAAACCGAAATCAAAAAAAAATTCTTGGAGAATTGTTTCTATAGTTCGGTAGAGTTTCAGAACCGCAAAATTTGAAAAACATTTCATTCATTTCCTTTTCTTGATATATTATGAAATTTTAATATTTTATTGAAAGTGAACAAAGTTTCCTGGAATCATTTTAGTGTTTATATTTAGAGAATTGTATTGTGATTTGCCATGTGTAGTACACATTGTATGTTCTATGACCGATTGTGATGAAAATTGAAAAGTAACTTCCACTGCCACTCAATATTATAAATGAACCAAATGTGAAGGAAAATCCATAACAAACCTTGTTTACCGGAAGTTTATTCGCACTCTTTAGTAAACGATTCTCATTTGTTATCTGCAACTGTTCATCTACTTCGAGAAAGTATAGCAATAAACTGAATGAAAAAAGGAAATGTTTGTAAACAGATAAACTTCCTAATGGATGTTGCCGATAAATCAATGGAAAAAATCACCAAAAAAGTTCTTGTTGAAATTGTTTCTGAGTGATTTAAGAGTTTTTAGATTTATGATATCCCTCATTTTCTTTCCTTTTTCGAATAACCCCGATTTCATTCATTCATTTCATAGAGTTCTTCATACTCTCGTTTATTACCCGCGAGGAAACAAGTCACTTATTTTGAAAATCTTGACTGTCTACTAACTGTCTACTTCTCTTCGGTCCAATCACACTGACAATATGGAATAGCAGAAAGAGGGGTTTCGTAAGAAGCAAATTGAACAAAATCAGGAGGGAAAGATTATTCAGAAAACTGTTGAGTTCAAAAATATGAGATTCAATGTATGGAAATACTTCATTATTTCTCGAGTTTTTTTCGCATTCAACAAAGGAATGTTCAATCGTGAAAAGAGAGTGGAAAATAACAAGTTAAGTCATCTCTCAATAGCTTTTTCATTGAAACAGGAGGGCAAATCTTCCATTCTTTCTTGTATACGCAGACCTCGGACACATAAAAATATTCCACAAGTTTTATATTTGATAATCTATCGAAGAGAGAAATTCTTCAACATTCTCCAAAGACGCGTGGAACTTTCGCCAAAGTTTGTGTATTAATATATATATATATATTATTCATTACCAAATATTTTTATTACTGAGAACTGAAAAAAAACTCCGGGAATGGAAGTAGATATTACTCCGTATATGCACACATTTTTTTAGGTTACGAGCCTAGCGAATCAAGCATAATCCTGGTAGATGAATCAGCAGCTTGGATGTCCTGCTTAGCAGCGAATTCTGGAGCGAGGTTCAACAGGGGTCCAGACTCAGAACAAATCGGACTTTTCCTTTAAAAATTTGAGAGAATAAAAAAATTCAAAATGGATGTGAATATGGGATTTGATGGGTCAATGGAAGCCTTCACATTTTCAGTTTTCGACGTCTGCTCTTCCATGGAAACAAAAACAATTCACCGCTTCTTCATTTTGAAACAACCACACCCGAACAATGATACGTTAGAGTTCTGAATGGTCGATAATAACGAAAACACACTTGGGAAACACCTCACCAATTAACACTGCCATGAAACGCGGCAAATCGCAAAGACGGAAGGGATTTCTTTGAACAGTCAGTCGTATGTATGATGAATGATGCCATTTGGCTCCTAGTTGTACCTTGTACGATGTGTAATAGAAAATGATATTACTGAGAAGTGTACGATAAATGGAAGTGGCTATCCGTCGATTGGACTGCATTATTTCATGAGAATGCAATAGTTTCTACCAATCCATGATGTACTACAAGTATCATGTCAACTTGTATCCTCATAATACAATACAATTGAGAATTTTTTTCTCAAATATTTCATCTGCTGCTTCTTCGCTAAGTACTCTTGGAGAAAATGAGTACCTGAAACGTTTGTCACCCGTCGTATTTTGGAATGGATTGAATGGATAGCTCCTTCAGATGCTTTTACATCTTGAATTTGACTCCGATTAGTTTCATCGCAGTCGAAGGCTCATAGACATTGCTTCTTGCTAGTTACTCTCAGTTGAGGTGATTGATATCAAAAGATTTCTGGTATATTCTAGAACAGAAAATGAAATTATTAATTTTATAAAATACAATATATTATGCTGACTTCCTTTCTAAGTGAAACAGTCACTTTGCGTTATCAAATTCGCCATTATAATTTTTGTATATGAAAACCATTGTCCGCCAATTGCTACTAATAGTCGATTATGTGAAGTGTATCGTTCCATATTGCCGAGCATATTGCCTCTCTGTTGCTTCTAACAGATATCTAACAGATTCCTATATTTGAATCAATTTTTTGCCATCCACTGCCTTGATGGACACTTGGTCTGAGCAAATGGCAGCTCAAACCATTTTGTTCTCGAAAGCAACGTGGGTTTTTTATTCCCACAAAAAAATGCACGTAGTGGAATTACAACTTTTCAAGGATATTTCCGCGATGTACCGACAAGTGGGACACGGGAAAGATATTGATGTTGGTATCAAAACCGAGATCAAAACACAACATTTTCGATGTAACGAACAAGAATTGCCATACACGAAGCACTCTTTCAGCTCATCTCAATATTGAAAACTTGAAATCAACAGTGGATTAGTCGCAACACGACGAGGAAGCCTTCACCATCGTCAGCAACCTAGCATCCAGGGGCACTGTTTCAATTTTTCTCTGGAATTATCACACCAATAGTTTTCGACCAATGAAATGCGTATTTTGTTTCGCGTTACCATGGCAACCGATGACAATTCAGGTATTCAAGCGGAATTTTTTTTCCACGGGTAACCTACAGCGAATCACGATGAAATTTTTTTTGGCATGAGCAGATGATATTCTATTCGACATAAAATGTCACTTACCCACATTGAGCAAAAGTTGACAAAATGTGACATTCAAATTCGGCACTAAAGCAATTTAGCAGACTAATGAAAATACAATATTAATCCACATCTTTATTTACGAGTCACTGACACATCACTACCTATATTATCATGTAAGAAAGAAGGATATGTAATCTTCTTTGTTTTGAGCACGGATCTCGTGAGTCCTTGCTGTTCCATTGCATTTCAGGGCGTTGATATATTCAGGTGATATTTATTTTCCTCCATCGCAGAAATTTTCACACCAATAGTTTTCGACCAATGAAATGCGTATTTTGTTTCGCGTTACCATGGCAACCGATGACAATTCAGGTATTTGAGCGGAATTTTTTTTCCACGGGTAACCTACAGCGAGTCACGATGAAAATTTTTTTGGCATGAGCAGATGATATTCTATTCGACATAAAATGTCACTTACCCACATTGAGCAGAAGTTGACAAAATGTGACTAATAAAAATACAATATTAATCCACATCTTTATTTACGAGTCACTGACACATCACTACCCATATTATCATGTAAGAAAGAAGGATATGTAATCTTCTTTGTTTTGAGCACGGATCTCGTGAGTCCTTGCTGTTCCATTGCATTTCAGGGCGTTGATATATTCAGGTGATATTTATTTTCCTCCATCGCAGAAGATTCGTTTTTGTTTCGAGAAGAGTGACCTGAAATAAATAGAAATTTGGGGTTATATTTACTGTAAGTTCAATCGGGACTGCTACTATAATTATTTTAAGTGCTCATTGCTGAACTATGAGACTTACCAGGTGTCCAAGTCGTCATTGGAAATGGAACTGTTGCGAAACATTCCAGAAGGAAGGTTGAAAAGAATCAATACTTTCCCTATACTTTTTCTTTGCCAATTGGAGCCTTCGGTGTGAGAATAATTACCCCAACACCAAACTGATATCATTTGCAGTCAACGAGCGATCCGCAAACGAAGTAATCATCTGCAGAAAGAAGATGGATCAACTGAAAAACAAGAGTAATATTATTCTCCTGAAGATGATAATTTTTTCTGCTGAACGCGTGTCAGGTAATATCAGGTTGATTTCAGGGTTATTGATCTCCGGAAAATGTCATTTCCATTACTCTTCTGAAACACCATTGCTATCCCGCCTTTGACAGTTACACTATAAATATCTCGACGAATAGTTACAGTATTCCCAACCTGCTTCTGTGAGCCTAGAAGTTTTTCAAAGAATTAAGGTCGATTAGTCGTTGAAAACTTCCCGAAAAAAATCTTTCACAAGTTGGGAAAATCCCAGATATTCACACTGTTCACATATACATACAACATCTGAACATTACAGGGATGTTCATTTCGACTGAACCTGAGGACGAAAAACGTATCTTCTTCAATCCCTGTGTCGTCTCGGCGTGTCAACAGCCACTTCCTCATCATCGAGAGTAGTTATTTCGGAGTGCAGTTCATTAACTGGATCCGCTCTGGAGAACAGTCCGCCTAGACCGAAGGCAAAACAAAGATTGCACAAGAGTGGGATTATATACTCTAATTGAATCATAATACAGCTGTTGTCTCTTTTCAGGATGTCTTGAATTAGCAACTATGTCTGTTATTCTTGTTAGGCGCACGTTATTCGTTTTTGTGAATACATAAGCCGCTAAACGGTCTTATGAGCTCAAACGGAATGTCTGGAACTAAGTCGACATTCTAGATATCTGGACCTTAGAATTGAAAGGGCGGGTGTCCATCTTTGGCCAATAATGGGTTAGGCAACTAAATGTACATAAAATCGTTAGATCTAAACAGTAATGATGAAATGGCGGCTGTCCCACGTACCAATACAGTTTTTGTAGTCGGTTGTCCATATTTTGATCAGTTTTGAAAGGTCGTATGTGGGACAACAGGCTTTTTAGTCCTTACGATTGATTCAAAAAAGGCGGCTGTCCTAACAATGAGGACATCTGCCTTTTAAAATTCTCACAGAATAGGAGGACATGCGCCATTTAAAGATAAGGTTAGGTTAGTAATATAAAAAATATTGTGTTTATCAGTGTGTTAACAGTTCATTACATTATTTTGAGAATGTATTCCAACACAAGAACTAATCGAATATTGCAACAAGCATTATTACAAAATAACGCCTAGTCAAATAATCATAATCGAGTTAGTTTTCTCAATACCTAATTTATTATAGATCAAAACACCAAAGAGATTACCAAAAATGAGGTTATGTGCTGTGCCGATAAAGCTAATCAAGAGGTTTTAAATGTTTCTGATCATGACGATGAGCCTAGACAAGGCAGAAGCAGTTATAACGTCTTCGAAGACAAAGAGAACATGAGATCCTTCATTGAATTGAGGCCAGTGGTGGATATTATTGTTGGTGAGAAAGAACAGCGGGAAAATATTACCACAGCGATGGTGGAAAGTGACGATGCCTCTCGGCATTCTGATGAAGATCCAATTACCGGATTTTCTGATGATTCTCTAGAGGACAGGAACTATGAACCTGAAACGGGTTCAAATGATTCCAATCGAGATAATATAGAAGATTTCGATGGAGACAACGTTGACACAAATTCTGTAGCAGGACAACGAATTAATAAACAAGAGAAAGAGCAAAGGAAATCTAGAAAGAGAACAAGGCAGCCTTGTACCTGGAAAATTAACGTGGCTAAGCAAAAGAGGTTGATGGGAGAGGAATATGAAGGGCATAAGAAGAAAATTAAAAGGAAGAATGAAATAGGTCCAATATGTAATAATTGCAAATTGAATTGTGCTACAAACATCTTAGACGAAGTGAGAAAAAATATTCATGAGAGTTTCTGGAAAACTAAAACAGACTGGAGGCAAAGAAGACAGTTTTTGGCACAAAGTGTGGATGTAGTCCCTATTCAAAGACGCCGACCACGAAGTGGTTCGCAGAACAACCGACGCCAACACAATTATATATATAATTTATTGGACAATGGGATTAAAAAAAGGGTCTGCAAAAAATTTTTTCTCAACACTCTTTCAATCTCCGAAAAAATGATTCGTAACGCTGTACAGAAATGCCTTGAAAATTCCGCAGGGTTGGTTGAAACGAATCAGGTTTCTAACCACAAACTTGATGATATGGCAGTAGGCTTAGTTCGTGAACACATTACGTTGTTTCCGAAAATTGATAGCCATTATTCAAGAAATAAATCGGATAGACAATATTTAAATCCTCAACTTAGTATTACTGCTATGTACAAACTGTACAAAGAGTGGTGCATAGAAAAACAAGTAGAAAAAAAGCATATTGTTAAAGAACATAAGTATCGTGAAATTTTTTCTACTGAATTTAATTTACACTTCAAACCTCCTAGTATAGACACGTGTGATACGTGTGACCATCTAGAAAATTTGAAGCGTAATGTTCTGAATGATCCGGAAGCAAAAGAAGAGGTAGAGAGAACTTTGAAGGAGCATATTGAGGAATCAAACAGAAGATATAAACTAAAAAAGGAGGATAAAGATAATTTGAAAGTAGCTCAAGGAGAGGTAGTAGCGATGATGGATTTACAAAAATGTCTACCAACCCCATTCTTATCAAACTCCAAGACATTTTACTTAAGACAGCTTTGGACGTTTAACTTAACAATATACTGCGACACCCTCAAGAAGAGCTATTGTTTCTTATGGGATGAAACTATAGCTAAGAGAGGTGGCAATGAAATTGCTTCATGCATATTAAAATTCATAAAATTATTGCCAAAAGAGGTTACCATTTGGTCAGACAATTGCTCTGGCCAAAATAGAAATTTCCAGTTATTTTGTATGCTTCTGTGGGCTGTTCAAAATACACATGTTACTGTCATCCAGCAAAAGTATTTGTTAAAAGGGCATACTCATAATGAAGCTGACACTGTACATGCAAGGATAGAAAAGAAGAAAAAACAACTTCCTACCATGTCAATATCAGTTCCCCATGAATGGGCTCAATTTATTAGAACAATCCCTTCACTTACTGACTCAGTGTATGAGATGGAACAACATGAGTTTTTTAACTTCAAAGCATTGGGTGTAGGACCTGGATGCTCATTTGTTAAGCGAAAGAAGAACTGTGAAAAGGAACCGTTTTTGTCGTCCAAAATAGTCCATTTGATGGTAAAGAAAGAAGCGCCCGGTATTTTGTATTACAAAACTCGGTTTGAAGAGACGAACTTCAAATCTGTTAATTTCAACAGAAACGCAAGATCTGTAAAATCCAAAACAAGTCTCAAAGTAATAACTGGTCAGCTTTTGGCTGTAGATAAGAAGAAACACGATAATTTACAGGAGTTACTTCAGTGGGTGCCCACAATTTATCATGATTTTTATAAAAACATAAAAGTGAAAAATAATGACAACAGCGATCCAGATGATAGTGATGACGACCAGTAGTAATGTTTTTTTTATTTCTGTTTCTGCTGTTCTCTTTGTTAATATTTAATTTTTTATCATGTATTATCGAAAGTGCATGTTTTAGTTTTGACTTCAGAATTTATTTCAGAGATTTTCTGCATATTAGCAATATTCTATTTCTATGGTATGTGAAACCGTATACATTTTTTTGAGAGTTTTTTTTATTTTTTAATAAAATACACAATTGAAAAGACTTGTGTCCGTTTTTAATGTCTAACGAATAAAAATTTTAAAAAGTCGGTTGTCCATAATAATTCAATTACTATTACAAAATTATTATTTTTTTAAAATATTGTCAATAATGCTTCTTGATGACTATGATATCTGACCCATTACAAAATATTTTTCAGATTAGGCAAAAATTGAGAAAGATAGACCATATTATTAGGTTGAGTATCGAAATGAGTACCACTTTATTTGGCCCTCCTTTAAAATTTGCAGAATGTGACAACCGCCCTTTCAATTCTAAGGTCCAGATATATTGTCACCATTTATTCATCTCTGAGCTCGTAAATTCTCACAAACTCGTCGTTTTTTCAATCTTTCGCCAATGAGTGATCAGTATTTTTATCTTTTTCAAATCCACAGAAATCAATCCAGTGTAACTGAGATGTTGGCGAATAACAATAACATTATATATATATATATATATATATATATATATATATATATATATATATATATATATATGTTTCTACTATATTTGGGTATTGAAGTCAATTGGAGGGCTTCAGTAAATGAGTATCTTCTGAGTATTCGAGCTTTCGGAAAACAATTATTTCCTTTTTCAAGAATGTCTACAAAGTAAATGGGTTTGAAAGTACTACAATATATGATAGTAGAACTCACCAGAGTTAGATTATAAAATAAACTGGCAAAATAAAATACATAAGAACATTATGAAAAGAAGTTGTAAAATTTTCACTGAAATATTGACATTTGTCAGAATACTTGTTAGAGATATAAAATTAATATTTGGACATGTATAGTGTATTGAGTCGTAAAGAATATCAACTGAATTAGGTCTTCAGAATACAAATCATTGATCGAAAGTTGAAATGTAATTGTAAATTTTGCTTAAATTTTGAATCTCTGATTTTTTATTCGAATTGTTTGGACATTTACTTATATGTACCATGTCGAGAAATAACCTCTTAATTTTGTTTTGTTCAACCGTTAAAATTTTTGTATTTTCATAATCCATTATGTGATCTTTTGAAATAACATGGTCTGCTATTCCACAAGAAGATTTGTTTAGCCTGCAGTCACTTTTATGTGAAGTGATTCTTCCAGAAAGGTTCCGAGTTGTTTCGCCTATATGAAATGAATTGCAAGGAGGGCACGGAATACTATAAATACCATAAGATTTTTCTTTGGAACTGAGAGGAGTTTTAATTTTCGAATAGAGTGAAGAAATTATTTTCTGGCATTTCGTAGAAATTTTTATATCTCTGATATCTCGAAAAATATTCATTAGTTTGAGTGTTATATTGGGAATATATTGCATAGAATAGTTATGTAAGGATTCAATATGATTATTCGGTAAGAACAAATTGTTAAATGGGGAAATGATTATATCAGATGAGAAGGAAATATTTGAATTTGGATGCTGTCTTGAATTATAGTCACGTAGTGGTATATTGAATGAATATTCAATCAAAAGTTTTGGTGGATATGAATTTTCATGTAGAATATCTTCAAGGCATTTTAGATCATTTAACACAGAGTCAGGATGGGATAATTTTGTTACTCTTCGTTTTAATGCTAAAATGAGTATGGTTTTTATTTAAGACGGATGATGGGAAAAGAAGCCAATAAACATATTGATATAGATAGAACTATAGATGGGTTTTCTGTACCATCTTGTCTTGAGAACATTATTCACACATCTGATGATTTTCATATCAAGAAAGGGTACAGGTTCATTTATTTCTTCCTGGCAAGTAAATTGAAGGTGTGGATCATAATGAATCGAGAGTGTTTTTAATTTGATCTTCAGGAAGTGCTAAAATTATATCATCAACATATCTCTTCATGAAAGGAATATCATAATTTATATCATTAGAAATTTCAGTGAGTAAATCATCTAATACAAAATTACATAAAATTGGTGATGAGCTGGAACCCATGAGTGTACCAATGATTTGTTTATAATATTGATCATTGAACTCAAAAATGTTTGATTCAAAAACAAAATTTGGTAATGTGAAATAATGTGTATATATATATATATATATATATATATATATATATATATATATATATATATATATATATATATATATATATATATATATACGATAGATGTATTAGTGTCTGTGTGATTAACAATGGAATGAAATTATAGCGGCATTTTTTTAAGATCATCTGACAAGTGATTGAAAATTTTTATAACTGAAAATTCTACATTTCTCTGAATGTAAGTATATTTTTTCAAATCTGAGATTAGATGTTGTTTAAATCTGGTGTTGTATTCATGTTCTAGTGTTTTGTAAAGTTCCTTATTTTCCCTGACAAAAATAACAGCTTCATAAATATATAATCCCACAAGAGTAAGTACATTTACTTTCGAGAACACAGTTCTGCAACTATCAGTTTGTTTCATACTTAGTATATTCCTCAAACATCTTTTTTGGATAACCAAGATTTTGTGGGCCTCTGTAGAATTAGCCCAAAAAATAATTCCATATCTAACACGAGATTGGACATATGCATGATACGCACTCAATGCAGCCTCTATGTTCACTGATTGAGCCAATACCTTTAGTGCATAGCAATAAATTGACATATTTCGTGCTAGCTGGTCAATGTGATTTTTCCAATCTAATCTGGAATCTATTGTTATTCCTAATAATTTTACGGAAGAAGCAGCTGTGATTTTATCTCCATTGAAGAGTAATGTAAATGTGTCATTTTGTTGCGTATATGAAAACTTCATGAGTTGAGTTTTGTTAATATTCATTTGCAGATTATTCTTTGCAAACCAATTTTTTAGTACATTTAGTGAATTTGAAATGTTGGTTTTTATATCATTTTCAGGTATGTCGCTGAATATTAAAGTAGTGTCATCCGCAAATTGAACAATTTTTTGGTCAACTACATGAGGCAAATTATTGATGTATAATATAAACAATAGTGGCCCAAGTATAGAGCCTTGTGGTACACCAACTTTAATTTTTTCTTATCAGATTTAATCAGTTCGCCTTTTCCATCTCTCTCCGTTAAATATTGAAATCTATTCGTTATGTGAGAGCGTATTAATTCCAAGGAAACTCCTCTTATTCCAAAATATTCGAGTTTTTTCAAAAGTGAAGTGTGATCAACCCTATCAAAGGCTTCAGAAAGATCTATACATACTGTTATAGTTTCATTTTTATTGTTCAACGAGTTCAATATCTTAGTAAGGGCATTATATAAAGCAAGTATAGTACTTTTACCTTTTCTGAAGCCATTTTGCGAATCTGCAATCAAGTTGTGACTCTCGACAAAAGTTACAATTCCTGAATATATTATTTTTTCAAACACCTTGCTGATATTTGATAAAAGAGCTATTGGACGATAGTTCTGCCAATTTGTTTTATCTCCTTTTTTATATATGGGTTTGATTGCAGCAATCTTTAATTTATCTGGGAAAATTCCTTTGATCAACATCAGGTTTATTATGTAACTGAGAGGATGACAAATCACCTCAGCCACATATTTTAATACTTTAATGGGAATCTCATCATCTCCTACTGATTTTTTATTTTTCAATGAGGTAATTACATCACATATTTCGTCAGAGTCACATGGTTTCAAAAAAAGTGAATTTAGCATGCTTATATTTTGTTTTTCCTGAAAGTTGTTTGTTGTTAAATTCATACATTGATTAACAAAATTTTCATTTGCTTCATCTAGAATTGTTTTGGCTTTGTGTCCGTTTGCGGAATCAATGATTGAAACTGATTTTTTTGGCGCTCTACCTGTGTACTTTTTGACTAGGTTCCATACAGCTTTATTTTTATTTTGGGCGCTTTCAACATACATATGGTTTGCACTTTGTTTTGCTGCTTTGATAACTTTTTTCAATATATTTGTATATTTGCTATAAAACTCTTTTGATACTCTCTCTTCTAGCATATCTGTGAAAAGTTTACGTTTTGTATTTGAGGAGATTTTGATACCCTCGGTTATCCAGTGCCTTGAGGGTTTTTCGTGATATTTAACAGTTTTTAATGGAAATATCAGTTTTATGTTACTAATTAAGATGTTTTCAAATTTGTTATAAGCTATATTTGGATCAGTTTCCATCAGAACATTATCCCAATTTTGATTTTGAATTTTGATTTTCAAATCATTCAGTTTGTTTATTGAATAAATTCTTACTTTTTTGGAGTTTTCTATTTTTGTTTCGCATAGCCTATCACACAGTATACACTGCCCTTTATGGTCAGATAATAAGGTTGACACAACTTTTGTTTCATAACCGTCTTCATGATTTACAAAAATATTATCAATTAGAGTTGCTGAAGTTTTGGTTACTCTCGTGGGATCAAATATCGTTTGAGACAAATTGAAGCCTAGTATCAGAGTCAAGAAGTCCTCGGAAACTTTACTTTTCTGCATGAGATTTATATTGAAGTCACCGCAAAGAACAATGGTGAATGAGATGTACTTTTTTATACAAATATTTAAGATGTTTGATAAAATTTCAAAAAATTTATTGATATCACCTGTTGGAGATCTATATATACATAGTACTACTATTTTATTAAGCTTACTGACAGCAGCAGGAACTTCAATATGTTCCTCCGTCGACAGTTCTTTGATGTCTTCCATTTCTGTGAATTGCATGTTCTTGTTTACAAATATACAGGTGCCTCCATGGAATTTCCTTCCTCTAGAATATGAGGATGCTATTTGGTATCCCTCAAGTTGTATAGTTTTCACTTCACCTCTTTGATACCAATGTTCTGTAAAGCAGACCACTTTTGGCAGTTCATCTAACGTGTTCAGGAAGATTTCACAGTCAGATAATTTATTTTTCAAACACTGGATATTTTGATGAAAGATGGATATTTTTTCTTTTCTTGATCTTTCACTATTCTTCACATAATATTTTGGGCTTGCTGTGCCGTTGGGGAATGTACCATTTCATCGGTTTTATTGATTCTATTTTTATATTTTTCTTCTTTTTTGAAGTCAAATTTATACACAGCCACTCCTCGGGGCCAAAAAATGCCAGAATAGGCATCCTCTTTGAATTCAATATTTATTCCAATTTTGAAACACTTGTTATCTGCTTTCTTTTTGTATGTGTCTATTTCTTTAACATAGATTTGGCCTTTGTTTTTGGTCTTCTCATCAAGGTATTTCTTTATTTTGTCCTCTGTAACATGATCTTTAACTCTTGATATGAATAACCAGACTTTTTTGTTTTCTCGATCTCTTCCCACAAAACCATTGACTTCGTCGTGTTCGCTTATCTCAGCTTGTCCAAATTGGACTTTTCTGTTCTTCTTGTAGCTGATAGTTTTAAAACTATTTTCATCTCTTGAATTGCAAGGTTCTGATAATTGAACCAGCTGATCATCATTTATGTTTATTAGACTATTCAGAACGGTATTTTGTTTATCTTTCAACAGTTGATAGTTTGAAGTATTTGGTTCGTTGCTATCATGTCTGATTTCTGTTTTTATCGATTTTTCTGTTCCATTTGTATTTTTATTTTCATTGTTTTCTTTCTTGGTTGGGACACCACTGGTTTGTTTCGAAGACATATTTTGAACTTGCAGGTTTTTATTTGGAGGTTCAACTATGTTTTGTTGATTGGTTTTTGTCTGATATACTTGTAGCTCGGCGAAAAGTTTTTTATTTATTTCACTTAGGTAGTTAACTTTATCATCCAGTAGTTTTTTGTTTTCGTATAAAATTTCAAACTTCTGATTCATTTCACTTATTAATTGTTTCAAATAAAAATTTTCTGTTTTCAAATTCACTTCGTCGGAACTGAAATTATTTTGAATTGATACAGCCTCTGATATATTATTTTCACTGTCACAGCACACAATTCTTGAATCATCAACTGTTTTGAATGTTTTTCTTGCAATGCAACTCTTATGAAAGAAACTTCCACATACAAGACACACAACAACTGATACTTGTTTAGTTTTACAACATTTGAAAACTTTTTCAGAGTTTATTTCCTCAGTAATTGGCTTATTATTGAGGAGCTCTGAAGTTTCGCCTTCATTGTCGGCCATGTTAAATATTAATATATATATATATATATATATATATATATATATATATATATATATATATATATATATATATATCAGGAAAAACCTCCATTGACAAGTCTCCGACCTTTCTTCGATGCTTCGAAGAAGTGAGCGACTCCAAGAATTATACTCCAAGAGGTATCTGTTCCTTGTTGATCATTAGAAGCTAACAAGAATTGAAGAATTTCCTTGCACGAAATAGAAATCCAAGCTTCTGGAAAGCAACTTGAGCGATCGATCTCACATGGTTTTTCCATGAGAGTTTATCACTGATCGTAATTCCTAGCATCAAGATACTTGTTCTTGTAGGAATAGTTACTCCTGACATCTGAATGCTCAATTGATTCGAATAAGTTCAGTAGCAATGAGCACTGACCCGTTTTCCCAATGTTACAGAATTCTCAACTCCAATTTTTTCCAAAATAAAACGTTTCTGTATAACAAACATTCATCAAAGTACGGTACTGGGTTCAAGGCTATAATATATACTCTCTTTCTATCTCCCCCTCTCTCTCTCTGTATATATATATATATATATATATATATATATATATATATATATATATATATATATATATATATATATATATATATATATATATGATGAGTTGTTTTTTCGGGTTTCATTCCGTGTTCTGTGATTTTGATCCCCTGAAGGATAATTGTCACAACGTTTCGGCAAAGTCTCATTTGCCATCTTCTAGGTGATGATTGAGTTTCGTCCTCCGAACTCGAGTTCGGAGGACGAATATATATATATATATATACACTTGAGCACCATATCCTACTATTTCACTGGGCAACCTATTAGGTAATACTTAATGAGAAATAAGGAAAATTACTATGCATTCTGATGACTCTTCCAGTCGTTTGCTTCGAAAAATGATTCATGGAGATTCCATTTCCTGATTCTCTCCTGTATTCAAGTTGTCTGTCCGCAATCATTTTTTTTTTTCGAAGAATGAAGTTTGTCTTCTCTTGTGTGGTATTTTAAAAATTGACTCGAACAGAGATCGACCAACAGTAATTTTAGTCGGTTGGGTCCTCCACTTTACAGAAGGTGGAAAGCTGAGTTTTTTCCACTGAATTCAATTCTGAAAAATCTGAAAAATCTGGTTCGGTCGAACCATAGTCCACATAACAGTCTCATTGAGTATGGGTTTTGTCGTTATCAATTAGCACACAATAGCCTGATCGAGCAATGACTAATAAATATCTCAGCAGTCAATAAACAAACCTCATTATAAAATCGGATTAGGCGGTTAAAAATACCAAACGTTTGTATTAGTAAATACCTCAACACATTTTGTAATCGATAAACATGCGTTATATTGAATACAAATGAAGAGAATTGGCATTCTCTGTGAAGTATCGGAGGCATTAACTGGCAGGTCAGCAATCATTATATTCGCAATAGGTAATTTCAGCAGTAGAAACGGTTTATTGGAAACATCTGTTGCGATGTGAAGTGCTCTGGTGCAATTCGTATGCGTGAATTACTGTGACTTTGGTACGGATGCGAATCTCAGATCTGAACTAATTGAATCATCCACAACACGAAAACATAATTTTCTGGAACTCTCCACGGAATTTGGGAAGACACAGTTTCTAAATGTGTCGAAATAGTTCAATTATCATCAATGAATTAAAAAAAAGCTGTTATTTGTGAGTATTGAGAATACAAGATTGGTTAGGCATATAAACGACTAAAATTTCGTACCAGTATCCACCTAACCACGAGAAATTAATCGGAACACCAGTACAAGATCTATCGAAAACAGCATGCATCTTTGGTAATACGGATACATTACAATTTCTTCGAGTATTTCCCTCATATATGAAAGTTCCATGAGAGCAATGCAATTATCGAAAACTTACAGCGGTAATTGCATTGTATCAAGTCACCATAATAACACATTTGAAATCGTATCGCTATACGTCAGTAAACAACACAAATAAATGTCAGATGTACTTCAAAACTGAAAAACATTTCGCATTTAAGTGATTACTCCATACAATCTATAGAAGAAAGTATAAATGAACAAAACATTCTCTTGAGAATTTCTTTGTTCGTGAAATATTCCAATGAATTACATTCGTGCATAAAAATGACCAGATAATTTTGCATTCAAGCCTGATATCTTATACAAATTGAATTCGGTTATTTTCATATTTTGTAAAAAAGACCTCGACCTTCGGACACGGGCACTTTCGCCAAAATATGAAAAAAACTTTCAAGTTTTAGATATCACGCTTTCTTGCAAAATTATCGGTAATTTTTATGCACTCGTGCAATTATAACCGATTATTTTTGTAGGTGGTGCTAACTGGCATATAAAAATATAGCAAAAGAATAAATTGATTACTCTATGTGTATTCCATTCTAACCTGAACACTTGAGGCGAAAATAAATATCTTTGAGCATGAGCCTTATAAATTTCTCAAAGGAACGCATATTGGAACTGAATATTTTATTTCCTTTCACAAAGCACCAAATCGGGAAACATCTGTTCCACACTGGTATAAAACTCTTCTGCCGCCAATCAAGAGACATTTAAGCTTGGCTCGCTGACGCCAGCCGTTTTACGTGACAAAAAAAGTTAAGTTCATCGAAGTTCATTGCCAGCTGACCAACATTCGAAAGAATTCAACAATATGAGTCAGTTTTATGTTGTTTATGTGCCAAGGTCGTAAATTGCTCTGTTCCCTAAATCATAGTACGCGCGTTATAAAGATCAAGGAAATGTAGATCATCTGTAGCGAAGTGAGTGTTAACGTGGGAGAATATACCGGTCGTAAAAAATCTCATATCGGGGCAACTGTTGAAATACAATGACGACATGGTTCGTTCACATTTAATTTGAAATTTTGCAACAGATATCCTGTTATATTTGTATATATCCTATCGGCAATACATTTGATATTTCCAAGATTCATACAACTACTATAAACTTATATCCACAAATATTTCTTCTGGGGGCATATTACTTGATTCTACCAATGAATGAAGCTCAATCGAAAGTGCAAAACTTACTTCTTTCTTAAAAACCTCTGACTACCTGGTCAAAATTAATTCAAATATTCATTCCCCCTAGTTTGTATATCATTCGTAATTCCTCATACTTGAGCCTGTTATCTGCGGAAAAATATCAATACATCACAGAGATAACCTGAAATAACATCAATCAAAATACAATTCCAAATCGTCTTGGCGACTCCAAATCTGATTAATATTACTTGATTAGATCACCTTGATAATTGTTTCAATTCAATTCTCAATGTAGTGATTCTGCCCGTAAATTCAGATGAACTAATACTTTTTCACAGTGAGTCCTCGATACCCGATACATGAAGTGATCTATAATATTCTCGCATATTCTATAATTCAATGAAAATTTGGTTAGGGTTTACGTTAAAATTCATCCATGAGCTTTATTAATTTTTAGGGTGCAGGTATATGATGATTGCACCGGGTCATCTAGCTCCCGCCTTTACTCTATCAAGTAAACAAACCCTTCAAGTTTCATATTATCTCTGCCTTTCTCCATGACGTACTCAGCATTTCAATCAGTAACAGGCTTCGGTATGAGGCATTTAAAACCAACGTGAAACATTATCTGAAATTATTCTGCCACTATAGTCATAATTCTGAGTTTTAGGGGAGAAATACGCTTTGCAACTCCGATAAACACAGGCTTGTTTCAATCAGACTATTGCATACCTGTTCACAATCGTTTACCATGCTGAAGATTCATTCTCTTCCGGAATAACTGATCACCATCCTGCTCTGGCTCATTTTAATGGAGACAACCTTCACTAAATAATTGAATGTAAGAGTTTTTTACTTCCACCCGCAAATATGCCCATTCCTTTATAGTTCACTAAAAGAATAAGTAGGCCATTCCAGTCACCTGGATCGATATGATTTCAGATCCACACAAGGTAGGATCAAAGAGTACCCCAACTAACGAGAGACGAAAAAGAGCATTTTTTGGGATATAAATTTTCAGTGCGCATGCGCAAAACAAGTAGTATTTCTGGTAATGTCAATCTATACTTCCTGTCTCAAGAATATATTGCAGAGTTGCCGATTCTTGATTGATTTCTGGCATTTACCGTAAATTGATTATACTATCAGGGATTATCTTAGCCAAAATTCTTGAGATGAAAATTCTATATGTAATAGGTACATGCCAAAATAATATAGTCAACCTGGTTTTCAAGGTAGAGCATTTGCTATTTTTATAGGACAGGGTTTTGAACAAGAACAGTCAACTCTGGCAGTTTTTGTCGATTTAAGTAAAGCATTCGACTGCGTCTCAAAAAATATCCTGATTGAGAAATTTGAACACTATGGATTGAGGGGTATTGCTATCGATATCATATCATCTTATCTGTCAGGTCGTAAACAAATGGTGTTTCACAATGATGAATATAGTAGCCAACTTTCAATAAATAATGGAGTCCCGCAAGGTAGTGTTTCAGGCCCCCTACTGTTCTTAATATATATCAATGATTTACCATCGTCTATGAATACAAATACCATTCTCTTTGCGGATGACACCACCTTCTCTATGAGAATAGATGAAAAAGGAGCTGATGAAACTGTCAAGAATATTATTGAAACGGCTTCAGACTGGTTCGGTGCTAATAAATTGAGTCTCAACAAAGATAAAACATCGTCGATGATATTCAAGAACAGAAAATGTGATTCACAATCAGTTGAATTCCTAGGCATTCATTCAGATAATACTCTCTCTTGGAGAACACACACAGAAAGACTTGCGAGTAGATTATCGAGCACAATTTATGCAATAAGACATGTGAGACTGAATATAGGTAAAGAAGCTGTACTCTTAACATACCATTCATTGTTCCATAATGTAATGACTTATGGACCACTGAACTGGGGACTTTCCTGTTACATGAAGAATATATTCATGCTGCAAAAACGGGCAATCAGAGCCATTGCTCGGGTAGAGAGTTGCAAACCCTGGTTCGTTAAACTTGGAATACTCACTTTGCCATCGGCTGTATTATATGTCAATCTACTATATGTGAGGGAAAATATCACACAGTTTCAAGAAGTCGGATATAACCATAACTATAGTACCCGAAACAGGCAAAATCTTCTTATTCCTGAACACAGATTGACCAGTACAAATCGTAACCAACTAGGCATAAAATTGTTCAACAAACTTCCATTACCTTTGAGAGATGCTGATCTGGAAACGTTCAAAGAACAATTGAAAATTAAATTTCTCCAAGACGCCCACTACGACATTAATATTATTACTCTTTTTTGGGTCCTAATTTTCAAAATTGTTCGTCATTATCTATTGTGAATGAGAGTTATAATGTGTGAGTTGAAATGAATTATTCAATTGTGTATATTTTATTATTCATCTATGGATGTTTATTTATTTTATTTATACCTTTATATGTATGAGTTCTTATATCTCATCTCGTACTTACATACAACTTTATTTATACGTGTGACTTATCCAGACACCAAGGTGTACTTGTGACCAATAAAGATTATTATTATTATTTCAACTGTAAAATCAGAAAAACCCACAGTACTACCAGGTCGGTCGGTGAATTAGATCAAGATATTCCACCAACTAGGATTGGTATCCAGGAAAGTAACAATTGCCTGTCGCAACGAGCCAGCCAAAAAAAATTTGCCCTGAGCGTGGTTCGAACCAGCAATGAAATAGCCTCATCGGATATACGACAACGCTGTAAACCGTTAGACCTTTAATGCAATTCAGCTTCTTTCTTTAATGTCGATCGACAATCACCATATAAATAATAAGCGACTTTATTCATCATAACTAATGTACGACGGCGTATTAGGGTCACTGTGAAAAAAAAAATATCTCCATTGACAGATTTTAATCTTTCAATGACAAACTAAAATCTGTCAATGACAGATTTTTATTAGTCAATGACAGATTTTAATCTGTCAATATGCCATTGATCTCACATCGACAGATTTCAATCTGGCATTGACAAATTATAATCTGTCATTGACAGATTTTATACTCGATATTTTGTTTACCAATTGATTATTGTATCATTCCAATCAAATTCATAGCACTTCTGATGTGACAACATGGTTAAGGCTTTCGCGGCCGAGGTTATTAGTATAACTACTTTTCGTCGGGCTTGAAGGCCGTCGTTCTTTGGAATTTCTTCCTAACGTTTCGCTAGCGCGAGTGGCCAGCTTCTTCAGAGGCTTACTCATTTCCGATGACTAAATGTTTCGATTTCTAAAGGCGTATTTATATTGATGCAGGTAGTCTGGAGTGTTAATTACTTCTGTCGTGTTCGGGGAATAATCATCATTATTAGTTGCCGCACTACCTGCCGTGATTTTATAAGTTATTCTTGATTTCCTCAGAATGGGATTCCAAATTCTGTTTAGACTCAACGCTTCTTCTTTTCTGTTGAAAATGTCCGCATGTTTATGGATCTCTATTGTCTCCCGTACCAGTCGGCTATGGTAACCATGGTTGGGGGAAGACAGTTTAGCATTTTCAAACAGCCTGCAGTTCCTCTCATGCTCTTTGAGCCTTGTTTCCATGGATCTTTTCGTGGTACCGATGTAAACCTTTCCACAGGTGCACGGTATGCGATGAACCCCTGCTGCTGACAGTGAATCTCTTTTGTCTTCAGCCGACCTGAGGCTTTGTTGGATCTTCTTGGTCGGCTTGAAAACCGTTTTTATGTTATATTTCCCCAAGAGTTTTCCAATTCTGTCTGTTACCCTCGGGATATATAGCAGATATGCATTTGCCACTACCTGAGAGTCCTCCCTGTTATGAACCGTGGGATTCTTCAGTTTCATGGCCCTGTTAATCTCAGATACACTGCATCCATTTGACCTCAAGGTCACTTGAAGATGTTCCAGTTCCTGCTCTAGATGCTCTGGTTCACAAATTCTTCGAGCGCGTTCAGTTAGGGTGGATATGACTCCTCTCTTTTGACTGGGATGGTGGTTCGATAGTGCGTGCAGGTACCTATCCGTGTGCGTGGGTTTTCGGTATATTTTGTGAGTTAGTCTAGCACCACATCGTTCAATCAGAACATCTAAGAATGCTATCTGCTGGTTCTGTTCGGTTTCCATGGTGAATTTGATGCTGGGATGTTGAGCGTTTAGGTGGTCTAGAAAAAGGTTCAAAGCGTCCCTTCCATGTTTCCAGACGACGAAGGTGTCATCCACGTAACGTAGCCACAAGGTCGGCTTCAAATCAAGGGCGTCGATTGCCTTCACTTCAAAACGTTCCATGAAAAAGTTGGCTATCACTGGGCTCAGTGGACTTTCCATCGCCATTCAGTCCATCAAAAATATATTGAGCATCATAACGAAAAAGGATGGTAATCAACGATGATATTTCTCTTACTGCAGTGTGGTTTTGTAGAAATCTGAATTACTACCTGTGTTATCTTTCTCCGTGCATCAATTAGAATATCTGTCAATGCTGTGACTTAATTCCTCTCAATATCTTGTACAACCTACATCAAAGGTTCCGACAAAGAATTCGCCTCTTGTTAGTTGGGGTGGTACTCTTTGGTAGGATATGAATTCCACCCATCACAGAAAACAACATACTTGGTTACCAGGGACAACCTTGTAGACACGTTACATTACTGATCTGTCTATCAAATAATAAAAATTTTCAAAGCAACAATTCCAAAACTCAATGGTTCCAGTCAATTATCTCTTAGACAAAAGTTATTGGAGAAATGGATGTTAATAATAATTGGAAATCTCGATTTTTCCGTCGTTTTCAGGTATAATATTACATCTTCAAAATCACAGCTTCCTTTACGAATTCTAGACCTTCGTTACTGTCAATCTGTTATAAAATTCATTGTGATTATCACTGTACAGTGTTTTTGTAATTGATTTATTCACAAAAATGATCGATTCTTGTCATGGAATCTATTAACGGCACTCCACCTATAATCAACAGAAATTGTACGGTCAAAATGATCTACTTGGTTGAAGCATAGGCCCTCTGAGACGGTCCACTTTATAGTCATTGGTTCTAGTCTCACAAATTCAGATATTTTTTTGTACTTTTTTCAACGATTGAAATGTTATAACATTTTATTGCGGAATATTTTGAGGATTTGGTCGGTAAGAATCAGATATTGAATTTAATAAACTGTCTTTCCTTTGAGTTTTTCATTAATATCGAAAAAATACTACATATATAAAATTGATTATCAGTATAATACTTGTAAGAGAGTTTAGGAGTATTCACCTGGTCGAAAAAAAAAAACCTGTCTGGGTGGACCTGTGAGTGGGAAGTAGAGATTTGTGACACTTCCCAGCCTTCAATGACGTTAGTAATGACAGCATTACATATATAGTTGTGAATGAATGATTTTCCATACTTCAAAGGGGGAGCTTGTGATACTTCGTTCGATAGGTCACTCAATTCTCAATACAACTTTGGTTGGTTGGTCGGTCTTTGTTGGGTAATCGCACATTAAAAGGCAAGACCTCGTTAATCCTTTTCTCGCACAAGTTGCGACTTCTGAGGGTTGATGTTCGTCAGCTGGTTAACGGAACGAACAACTTCAGAACAAAATCTACTACAAAAAGAAATGAAAAACCTATCGAACGAGATATCACAACACCCCCATTGCTATCTGAAAAAAATGAATGCGTCTTTTTGGCGACATGTGACATCACACTATCAACTCTTTCACCAAGAAGTACCAAAATCATTTTTTCACGTTGATTTTTTCCGATCTTGATACCTCGTCCCATTGAAAAGTTGAGAGACAGAAGGACCTTTCATGGCCGCACCGTATATCATGCAGCCCAAAACCGTTCTTCCTGGATGATTCACCGCTGCCGTCCATTCAATTGTAACCCGGATCATGTTCAGGCCATTAACATTTGCCTTCGCGGTCTCAAAGGACACCGCAATCACCTCACCCCGACTAAATTAGTCGGAAACCTGTGATGGTAAGCAATCTTATCGCCGATCATTTTTGCCCTCACCTTGGTCTTCGAGTTCGTTATTTATGCAACGCGACGGACGAGGCGGTCTTTCTCGGTCATCGAGTGGAAACCAGACCAGATATGATATTGTCGAGGAATCGCAGGCATGTGGTGAACATAGCGACGCTACAGGAAGCCCATATGTCGCGGATTCCTGCGGATTTTCCTCGAAAGCAGCCACATTGGTAGCGAAGGGGGCTCGTGTCATACCAGAATTCATCTTGAGGACTTAGAAATATTATTCGAATGAGAGTATTCCACCTTAATAATATTTATCTACACCCGTACTCTAATTATACACTTATATGCCCACAACCTGTTTTATAATGAAATTCATTACGATACAGATTTTCAACCAATAGAAACCCAGTATTTCCCAATCAAGCATGATGTGCAAGCTTTGCATTTTGACGTTTGTCAAGTCGAAATCTGTAGGTATTGAATTTTTGAAGAATTTAGTCAATTTTCGATAATCGAATGAAAATGTCTTTTAGCAGTGATATAGAAGAATTACCAGCGACTCCTCCACAGATGTCTTCGACAAGAAAAAAATACAATCGAAAGGATTATATTTTTCATTTGACATATGCAACACATATGTTTTTATTTTCGACCAAACCGAATGAGCTGCATGGCCGAGTGGTCAATTGCGAGGGCAGTCATCCAACATGTCCGGGTTCAAATCCTGACTCAATGGAGATTTTTTTCATTTTTTTCCTTTAATTTCTCGTTGTTGTATTTTCCGTGGTTATACAATTAATTATAATTTTGTAGAATTTTTCAAAGAAATACGATTGATTACCTAGAATTGAGTTCAATATAAATACCTAATAATATAATATTTTCAGTTATTCCTTATTAAATGGGTGTAGATAAAATAGCGTATGCAACTCTCATGTAATGGTTATTAATACACTCGCATAAACCATACGAAACTCACCTTCGGCTCGTTTCGTATCCCGGTTTTTGCTCATGTATTGATAACCATCATTACACGATCGTTGCATAATATACTATTATCTACGACTAATACATAATGCAAGTATTATACTAATGGTTTTTGCAGTAGAATGCCATATAATTTTCTCTAAGAGAATAATAGCGAGACTTTAAAAGTAATAGTCTTTATTCCCTCTTGTACTCCTATCTATTAGTCGTAAATATTCATCCTGAAGAAGACGAGCTATCCCTAGTGTATTGTTTGCCAGGTAAGAAAAGGATTGTCGGGGATCAATCCTTACAGTAAGGAAATCTTGACATTTCCTTCAAAGATTTTTGTCCGGACTGTCAAAATTTCCTAGCGATTTGTGAAAAAGAACTTTCAGCACTTTTCGCCCTCTTCTCATCTTTTTCAACTTGATGCTATGACAACGATACCTAGCAGCAAAATTTCTGGCTCTGACTGTCATTGCAGTCATTTGTTTTTCATTGAAATATTTTAACACAATATCTCTGAAAAAAATCAAAGTGCATTGAATTTTTCATCTGTATGCCAGAATTCGAAAACAAATATTATATTAGTGATAAGCCTAGCAGTAGGATAGTGTTCCACCAATCTGAGAAATTAGCTGTGGGCCATCGTTTTGTTTTTTTTTTACCATTCCTTTCTCAAAACAAAACAGTTTCAATGATTTCAACTGACCTCTTGTGATGATTTTGATTTATTAACATAGCAATAATTTTCGTTTCAGATAGTTCTGGCATCAAATTGTCTTACCGAATCGCTCACGAACTTGAATCAACTCCGGATTTTTTTTCTAGTTGCAGAAAATATTATCTCGAAAAAATATTCGGAGAGTGGGCATTATAAGAATCATTCGAATTAAAAAGTAGACCAGTCTCATGGGGCTCTGGTGATATTATAGTAACCAACGATCAACTCAAACTTCCGATAAAACTGAATATTTGTTGCTGGATATGTTCGTGAAATAACAGTGTTCAAAATCAACAAGAGAGATAATCATGAACACCCCCAGGAAATCTATTTTTTCTTCAAACGTCAAATAATGATGACATTACTTATCTAACTTGATCCTGTCAAAGTTTGATGTCTCCGCCGGCAGCAGTTTTTTTTCCCATTTCTTTACGGCGGAGGGAAAAATGTTGTCATGGCAACAATATGAAACATGTCACAAAGCAGCAATACAAATGTCATTAACAACAATTGAACATCATTTTTATTTATAGTAATATTAAAAGTACAATTAGTTACTGAAGAATTTTCAAAATTGAAACCGTGCAAAAATGTTCCCGACTCTTGATACGCATTGGTAATTGTTGATGATACTGATGGTCGAGCACAACTTTCAGCAATCATTCCCGATGTTGGCGAATCATGAGGGTTTAACATTTTTTGAGCATTATCGTTCTTATTTCTTATTGAATCCTCTATATATCCCTCGGCAACCGTGCTTGATTTCCAGCCCCCATGTCGTTTGAGGCATTCTAGATTTCCGCCTCCATCAATTAAAAGTGTTGCTGAAGTTCGTCGTAAACAGTGACCCGTGTATGCGCTTGCATCGTTTAAATTCAAATAACTAGCTACTTTTTGGGCTACTGCGCTGATCGAATGTATTCCCATGACGCTTCGGTAACACTTTCAATTTTGGTAATTTATAAAAAATCGGTTTTCTGTGAAATTTTCAGGCCGCAATGATGCATACTTTTTATACAGTTTAATGTAGTTTCGACCAATTATCGTGAAAGATCTAATTTGTCGTGTTTTACTGTCTGGGATTTTGATAATTATTACATTTTCTTCATCCTCAATGTCCACAGTCTTCATTTTTACCAATTCGTCGCATCGACAGGCGCCGGTAACCCCAACTAACAAAACAATCTGAAATATTTTTATAATTTAGAAGAGTATTGCTTTGCAATATAATTTTTTTTACCTTCAATCCTAAATACAACTTATCTGGCGCTTCAAACAAAAATTTATCAAACTCGTCTTTAGTGAAAACTTTAGGCTTCTTTGCAGTATATCCTCCGCTTGTCTTCTTCAGAAAGGCACGTAACTTTAAAAATTTGCTTATATCCACATTTTTTCTAATAACTTACTCGGATTTTATCATAGAGTATCGTGACCACATTGTAGAAGATTTCCATTTATTTTCATTTTCCATTATATTAAAATATGCCAGTAAAACGTCTTCAGAAACTTGCCGTACCCCTTTTGTATCGCACCTCTCTTGGAAGTGCTTGTACGCTAACCGATACTTTATTCCGGACTTGGAGGGCCCCAGACGTGCTACTGCATCATCAGCCGCGGACTCAATTTCGTTCAGGTTCTCCATTTTCGCACTAAATTTGCGCTTGCGGTTGCAACAACAATAAGCTGTCTTTAATAACATAAAATAACTGTCAAACAACTGTAACCAGGGAGATGCAAATCCCACCGACGCGACGCGACGACTTAATTATTTTAATTTCTAACATCTAGACGACTTTGATAGTTGTCACAGTTAATTTCGAGTAAAAATAGCGTATGAATTGTACTATTTATGGTTGAAAATTGCTACGTTTGAAGAAAAAATAGTATACTTTATTCGGCAAAGAAGCGTCAAGAAAAGTTATGCTTCTCCGCCTCATAAAGTAATATACTATTGTTTCCTCTAAAAATTCGGTTCATGCGGAGACACCCATGACCAATTTGTCTTGAAATCAAAGTTGAATTTTCACAAAGGACTGCCAGAAGATATGCTTGATTTGATATCGAATATATTTCAGATTCGACAAAATGGTTAAGGCTTTCGCGGCCGAGGTGTTCAGTTCTACTACTTTTCTTTGGGTTTGAAGGCCGTCGTTCTTCCTGACGTTTCGCTAGCGCAGGTGGCTAGCTTCTTCAAAGACTCACTCATCTCTCATTTATTATTCTCCGAACCTGACAGAAGTTATCAACACTCCAGACCTGCATCAATATTAATACGCCTTACGGAATCAAAACGTTTAGTCGTTTAGTCAACGGAATAATAGTCAAGATGAGTGAGCCTCTGAAGAAGCTAGCCACTCGCGCTAGCGAAACGTCAGGAAAAAATTCCAAAGTACGACGGCCTTCAAACTCGAAGAAAAGTATTGAACTATTTCAGATTCGATTTCTTTTTCATTTGAAACCAAATAAGTTCTCAACAAAATTGGAAACATTGATTGAAAGCCTATTTTTGTATAAATTGAACGCTTTCATATATTCTGAGATGACATACTAATAATATTAGAACGTAGAAGGTAAACCAATCAGGGGCTATGACAAAAAACTTCGAAGGAAAATGTTCTGATCGACCTCATTTCGTTTGACGGTATATGAAATAATAAAACTATGAATAATGAATGTAAATAAACATATGATGAACAAAATATAAATAAAAACACTTACTTTCGATAATGATTATGACATTTTGAATTACCACAGTTTTCGAAGGATTCCAGTCCATAATAAAATGATAATATCTGAATGTATCAAATTTTCCCAAAAGAAATAAATTCAGAAAGAAGAATGTCCGCTACTGGAATATCGTTGTCAGACCCACTATCTCAGTATGTTCCTCAGTGTTCGATCCAATATGTCTTCAGGAATATATGGCTTGACCTACACTGCACCACTATCGGCTTATAAAAATGAAATATGTTGGAGGACGAACGGAGCGAGGGGTCATGTTAGTAGTGTTTTGTTTTATTTTCCCCATTGCTGCAAAAGTAGTAACTCGCGCCGTTTGGGGTCTATTCATATATCCGACATAAATCATGTGGTGGCATTCACCAGCTGAATAGAAAAAATAGTGGAAATGTTTGTTACTGTGACTTTATTCATGATTCTCAGCGTGATATGCACTCATGCACTCATGGAAAGCATGTTGGTATTCCGAGTCCATAGGAAATTATAAATGATCGATACTCTATATACAATCGCATCGAGAAAAATTGGTTGAGGTATTGATATTCAATGTTTATTGAAGACCATAATCGTTTAGACATACTTCAGCGTCGACATGAAGTGAGAAGCCGCTGATAAGAGAAGTTCGGTAGGTTGCCCGATGGACGTTGAAAGTTTGAATCTGCTACTCTCAAGAGCTGTCTTGACTTCCACTAGTAGTTTTTTTGCCAGTGATCAAAGTCTCAATGGATTCTCAGAAAGCCTTATCTTATAGGGAATAATTTTGGGAAATTGCTTCCGAAACATTAAAAACGGCCAATGAAAAGATTATGAACTGGAAAAAAATTCTATCATTATTTATTCTGGAATCTTCACTTTCTCCTGATGTGAAATTTGCCTGTTAATATTTTCACAAATGACTAATTTTTTTATGGAAATGCTAGGAAAATTCGTCTGCTGCAATAGATTGAAACAATTTTTATACTCCATGTTAGAATAGATGAAATATCAACAATCTTCACCTGAATATCTGAATATAAGTATAGGATGATGGCTTCAATTCCAGGGAGCGATACTTTGTGGAATTTACTGAAATTTCAATTATTTCCCATGTTCTAACTCAGTTTCATGATCTTGGAAATGGATATTTGAAAAATCTCTGTGGGTTCATTTTGATGTTAGTGGTGAATCTTGATAGGTGTGTTGAACAAAATTTTTCCTATGATGTTGATTCTTCGAATTCAATGACATCGTAAATGATCACCTGGAAATTATTGAAGATAAATAATTCATTGAGTGGTTATTCAATCAATATTCATTCCTTTTTGAAGTAATAGAAATACATGTGATTGTGGTATATTACATTAAAAGCCATCAACTTCATCTAGAGTCCTTTGGAAATTAGACCTTATGTCTCTACTTTTTTTCTTCATGAGAAGCATACTCAGTTGTATTACTGTATTTCATTCATCTGGACAACGAGAGATATAAACGGAAAATAAATCAGTACCATTTGATATAAATTTGAAGAAATGATGGAAGTTCATTCCAGTTTCACCTTCAATTTTGCTCTAAGCAATCATCATTGTACATGTATTGATGGAGGAGAAAATATTCTGAAAATCAATACAATGAATTGTATTTTGTTTTCTTCCAAAATTATCTGAATGGAAGAAAAACTTCAGGCGAAAGAAAGTCCTATCGTTAACTCCACTCAGGTGCATAAAAAAGAGTCACACTGAAATGTTAATGAATTTTGATTTCAAACAACTTTTTTTATTTTCTTCTCAATTTTGCGGGATGAAAAGATATTTATCAGAATGATTCACATTCATCAGATTATCGAGTAGGGTCCGATTTATACAAATTAAAAGAGGGAAAACAAAGTTGCTGTTTGCCATTTACGTTTCAGACACCCTGTGGTGAGAAACAGCTTCCAGATATCACTCAAAACTTTCCTGTATGCAAGGTTGATTCTTCCTTCAAACGGCGTTTCTTTCATTCATTTTGTAATACGACTCAAACTAATAAGCATCGTGTTATTTCTGTGTGTTCTTCATTCTTTAGTGGAATCATTTAGTGAAACAATAAATAAATGAACTATTACAGCAGTAGCGAACGATTAGATAGGAAAACAATTAATCAATATTGGGTGTTGCCTTCTCTAATTCGGAAAATGACCATTCTCTGAGACATTCCACGAGTTAGAGTTCAAATTGCATATTATTCCTCTCCTCTATAAGCGCAATACGAAGTTCATTCTTGTGGGTAGGTGGTCTTTCGCGACTTCCTACCCGTTTACTTAGGTAGTCCTTAAGATTTGATCAATGATATAACATCAAGGGAGCATGCTGGCTAATTCAATGTTTCTATTCAACTCAACTTCGGTTGAGAAAGAAGTCGTCGCCTATGGAGTGTGAATATGGGACAACGTGGTTGAATATCAAGAATATATCTCCATGCTGCCAATGCTCTATCTCCAACAAAAACCAGCTCAATACGATACACCAATTCATATCACTAGCAATCTACCTCCATGACTGAGACACGAGTGGAAGTGGAAATCCTTGAATCTTCCACTCATTCGCCTCGGAACGCGCTCCCTATCATCCGAAGAATGTACACGAAATCATGATTCATCTGTAAACATACTCTCTTTGCAACTGGGTATGATTTCAAGTGAGATGCTGACGAGCAGATGCTGATCTTGCCACCTGGTGACGTCTAAGAAACTATGGACTTCTAGCTGGTCTGCAATCCTTCAACCCACCTTCGCTCAACCGACGACGTATTTGTCCCCCGAACTCAGCGAATAACTTTGAAACGAATCGTGTTTTCGGAAAGAATGAAGAAACCCTGTATAGAGAATGAAACAGCTTCGCATATAGAATGGTTATGAGTAACTGAAAACTGTAATTCACTTCAGGCTGTCTTAAACCTAGATGAGGAAACATAACTTTGTTCTCTCGCATATAGTGTGTTATAATGTGTATAAATCGAAGAGTGGTCGAAAATCTGATCGCTCACAATCATTCTGAATTGATTTTTTTTCACTCATTGGAAAAAATAACAAAACTGAGTTTTAAAAAAAAAGTTATTCAATATCAAAATATGTTTACATTCTGAAGTGGACGTATTCTAGGCACCTTATCTTTAATCTGATGACAATATCATAGAATAGGAAGAATAGAATAGAATAGTTTATTCGTAGTTTCATTACATATCATGAGTTACAATCAATGATATTCAGAACAGCAGGATAACTTAGCTGTACGGCAAATCTAAGTGAAACGGTGAATAAAACAGTACATCTTACGAAGAAGAGTTCCTGCTTGTTTGTGAGGAAAAAATCATAACATAAGATACATAAAAAACAATAAATATAAAAATATTAAATAATGTCTCCTAATGGACTTAGTTAACAATTTAAAATGAGAAACGGTCACACAACGACCATCTATACGTAAAGTGATGAAAGTTCCCAAATATATTAACAAATTGAAGTGAAATATGGTCACACTCTGACTATGTTAAATGGTAAAAGTTTACAAATATAATAAAACGGACATAAATATAATATAGCAGACGTCACATATTATTCAATTAGATACACAATAGTGTATTTATCACATTTCATGGTGATTCATATGTTCTTTCAATTTTGATTTGAATTCGTTCGGATTTAATTCTAATTTGAGATGATTGGGCCGAGGGGGAAACAACTAGCTAAAATCTGTACAAGATTTAAAATCTTTCAAAGACTTGAAGACTTAAACGCATGACTTAAAGACTTAAAAGCATGACTTGAAGACTTAAACGCACGACTTAAAGACTAAAACGTATGACTTAAAGACTTAAAACGATGACTTAAATGACTTAAAATTTTTATGTGTACAAGATTTAAAGAAGATGTTTTCCCCTCGGATTGGGCAATGAGTTGAAAACTCTTGGTCCAAGATAACAGAAACTTCGTTGGCCTATCGATTTGTTCATTCTAGGTATTACTTCTCTTCCTTTGAAACGTGTATTGTGTTCGTGTCCTAGCGTACTCCGGTTATGTTTATATCTATGTTGTACAATTGCTGCATTGAAAGAGAATAATTGTTTTGGATCGAGTAAATGTGATTCTGTGTACAGAAGATCACTATGGTAGTCAAACCCTTTCGTCAATATGCATCTGAGAAAACGTTTTTTTATCACTTCTAAAGAATGTAAGTGAGTTCCAGATACCCCTCCCCATTCGACAATTCCATAGCTGATATGGCTTTCAACCAAACTTTCGTAAATAATAATCCTCTGTTTTGTATCCAGGACTGCGGATATTCTCTTGAATTTGTACAATATATAGCCCAGTTTTCTAACAAGATGATTGATATGATTGTCCCATCTGAGGTGTCCATCTATCACTATCCCAAGATATTTAATATTTGTTTTAGGTTTAATCACATCTACACCGGATATTGTCAGATCATATTCTGAAAAAGATATATTGTAGCTGCTGAAAGGCAAATAAAATGTTTTTGAGGAATTTATTGTCAATAGTTTGTGATCGAACCACTCTTTTATATTACTAATGTCACATTCTAATTTATTTTTCAAGTCGAACTAGTTTTTGTCTTCACAAAATAGTACGGTGTCATCAGCGAAGCTTATGATCTTAGAATAACTTTTCACAAGGAATAGATTGTTCAAATATAAATTGAATAAAATAGGTCCCAACATCGTTCCTTGGGAAACACCATAAGAAATTGTTCTTTCATGGCTTAGATGGTCACATATCCGCACAACTTGCTTTCTATATGACAAATAGCTTTTCAAGAGATCGTGTGGTATTCCCCGTATTCCTGCATCTCTCAGGAATCATAACTCGTTAACAATAATTAGAAGATTGAATTATCTCAACCATAAATGTCCATCAGATACTTTTCAATGATCCATTTCAATAAGCTATTCAAATGGATATGCATTTTTTCAATAGTTAATTGTTAGGTGATTTCCGGCATCTAGGCCGTAGTCTGCAGTTTTTTCTGTCCAACTATCAAAGCCTCGCAATTGCCGCATTGCCTTTGGGAATGTCAGGGCCAAAAACCTGCATCGGACCTTAGAAGCAGAAAACCTAACAATTCATGAGCAACCGACCGTGAACGTTTGAAATTTTCGAATCATCCAACAACCAAAACGAAAGAAATCAAAACAATTTGATTTGGATCAACTCCGAATCCCTAATTTTTTTTTCTTTTTCGAATGTCTCAAAAAATATAGATAAACATATTGAATGTCACGTGAACACCTGTCATATGAATAAACGACAGAAATCAAGCTCAGTTACTAACACCCCAGGCCGCGGACCCGTCAACCATGAAACGTTTTAAAGTCATTCCCCAATACGACAGAGAGAAACTTCGGAGAGAAATCTCTGCTCCGTTGGGTTATCGAACCCACAACCTCTGGATCATGAACCGGACATAGAACCACACCGCCAACTCCTTCGCCAATATATGATAACTTTTTGAATATCTTTTGCTTCAGCATTGCTCAGAGGAGGTGAATTATAATCATAACTGAGACGTGAGCTCAATGTTTCAATAATCATGAATGCAAATCGTGATTCATCAAATGACAGTCATAGCTATATATCAATGATCGAACAATTTTCCTGTTCTGCACTAATGGTTATGCTAAACTTCGAGAGCGACTTTCACGGCAGAGACAGCAACTGATTCATTTCAATGTTTAGGCTTCACAGGGACAGAAACCCAAATTCCTCATAGTGGCGCTCATCGTTGGTTAATTGGTGTCAGGAAAATCCCCTGAAATGTGATGCCGATAAATTTTTTGGCCAACAGTTGGTTGCAGTACGTTTCACTTAACGACTCGAGAACGAAGCAAGACAGAATAAACCGGAGCCAAATATACCACGTCGAATTTATCGAGCACTAACTCACCGAAATATACTGTTAATTTATTTGAAAAAACTCAACCAAAGAAAACTGCTTCGGTTTTATTACCGACAAAATAGTTCGGGCGGCGATTTCCTAGCGGAATCGTCATCAAAGCTGAATAAAAAGTTTGGAAACGCGGAAATTCTGCGGATGTGTAGTTTGCTCGAAGTCCCAATCAATGGCGATATATGCGGCGGTGCTACAGGGAAATTATGTATTTCGGCTCTCCCATTTCTTGGTTGACACGATGACACGAGAGAATGCATAAAAGGTTATTCCGTAATCAGAATTCACAAAATTTGTTGATTTTTCATACTACCACATCATTTTGATTCTGTGTTCCCTCATTTGAAATGCGACTGGGAATTACTGAAATAATTTCTGTTATTGAGACTAGTGGAATATTTTTACTGAACGTGTAGTAGTACAACATCAGAGTAGATGAATATTGAGAATATGTTTCAAAATTAAATTGAGCTCCCAAACGATCATGCTTGTGCAGGTATTCAGATGGAAACATTTCTGAATGTATTTGGGGAATTGCAGTTGAAACCAACATAGCAAATAAGAGAGTATGGATTTCATTTCTTTAACGATTTGTTTCGTTATTTTGTTTGATGATGATATTTCACCACAAGCTCACTACAGTCGACCTTGTTTAACCTTAGATCGCAGAGGATTTTACGATTGAGTGTTGACGTACATTGAGAGAGGTCAGTTTCGTTTGAAAGATGTTTTCATGATCGTTGTATTTCTAGGTATGGTGATTCCTTTCACTTGTGGCAGATGCAACACGGATGACAGGTCGAGTACAGTTTCGAATAGTCTTTGGATATTCTGGCCAAGTTGTGGAATTCCTTCTTTCCAGTTTAAAATGAATTCTTTATCACATTCCTTCGTTTTCTAACGATATTTTCTGTGGACAAGGAAGTTACATTTTGATCAATACTCCTAAGGAATTCAAAACGAAACCGATATAGAACATCGGAGACGTGTCTGCTTGAGAACTAAAAATATTCTCCGCAAAACGCCCTCTTCTTCTGTACTACGATGGAAACAAAGAAATGCAGTTTCAAACTTTCCGAGATGCAGTGAACTGAATGAGCGGTGTCATGATGGGGTCGATACACATTCGAGTAATGGACACTGGAAGTCTCTGATAAAATTCAAAAGAGGATGAGTCGGACTTTTCTAACAAGTATCATATTTCATCGGATCCGTCATAAGTTTTTTCGTACGAATAAATGTGTACAAGTCGGCTTTCGTTATCTCGATCGAGGATGTGTCTAGAGAGCCAAAAGAGTTCGGTGCTGCCTTGGCAAGTTCATCGACAGTTTGACAAGGCAGTTATAGAGTTCCTCAAATAGGGTTTCGAATATGGATACGAAAATAGGCCATTCGTCTGAGTTGAACGCATCTGGATGACTCTCTGAATAGTCTGAAATATCAATGAATAATGATGGTCGATAAATACTTAGCCTCTCCGTCCTAATTTACCGCCATGTAATACTTTCTCGTAGACGGCTACAGTCCAAAAATCAGCCGAATCGGACTCTTAGTTTTGTTTGGACAGCGTGTGGAAGCGGTCGTGTGAATAGACGTTAGAAAAATGGAAAAAGAGCCATATTCGGTTCTTGTTTTTGGAAGAGACATCGCGCAGCGAAATCAAAGAGCTTTCGGATGCAGAATACGGTGACACTTCTTCGATGGCGACCGTCGAAAATTGGTTTGAAAAGATCAAACCTGGTCGCAGTTCGGTTTTTGATGAGCCAGGACAAGGAGCCCAGAAAACGGTTACCACGGTCAACAACGTGACAAAAACTCACGATTTCGTATTGGCAGATCGCCGATTGAAGGTGCGCGAGATCGCTGAGAAAGTAGGCATCTCCAAAGACCTCGTGGGTCATATCTTGCATGAAAAATTGGGCATGAGAAAGCTGTCGGCACGATGGGTGCCGCGTTTGCCCACTCTGGATAACAAGTGCAACCGTGAGACCAATTCAGAGCAGTGTTTGAAGCTGTTCAAGCGTAATCCGAAGGAGTTTCTGTGTTGTTTCGTGACCGTCGACGGAAAACAGATCCACTGGTACACACCAGAGACCAACTCTAAACTGTGGACTTTACCTGAGGAACGTGCTCCGAAAAAGGCGAGGACTGTCTGATCGGCCGGAAAGGTGATAGCCACCGTTTTCTGGGATTCACAAGGCGTGATCTTTATTGACAACCTGGAGAAGGGCAAAACAATCACAGGGCTCTACTATGCCGATTTATTGGTCCGATTCAATGCCGAACTGAAGAAAAAACGGCCCCATTCGAGGAAGAAAAAAGTCTCTTCCACCATGACAATGCTCCGGCTTACACATGGCCAAATTGTTTGAATAAGGCTGCGAAATACTACCCCATCCACCGTATCCTCCAGATTTGACCCTGTGTCACCTTTTTTTGTTTCCAAACTTCAGAAAGTCACTCGCCGGACAGAAATTCGAGTCGAATGAGGAGGTTATCGCCGCAACAGAGGGCTACTTCGCAGACCTCCAGAAAACGTATTTTTCGGACGGATTAAAAAAGTTGGAATATCGCTATTTCTTCCTTCTGTAAGCTAAGTACTCATCGGACCACCTTCGTGTGTTCAAAATAAATGAAAAGTCACACGAGAACTGAAAATTCTGAAACACTGAGGTTCAGCGTCCGAAGAAGATAAGGAGCATCCATTGTCTATCCCCTACAGCCGTTGAAAAAAATCAATATGATAATTTACCCGTATCGATTATAAATCAGCGAATCATTTCAGTATGCTCTGTTTCATAATTTCATCGTTTATTCAGTATACTTCGAGTCGAGAGAGAGAGAGGGAAAACCGTAAAGCAATGTGCAAAACTCGATGCAAAATGAAGAAAAAACCATGAATGAATTGAATATATAAAATGGGAAAGGAAGTTGTGGCAAGTGATTTCTCTCTCATTGTCCTATTGAAAAATAACTTCCAATGTTGACAATTTGTTGTGGAAGTATTTCGTCAATGATCAATGTGAAATATGGTGAGTTGTTTTTTCAGGTTTTATTCCGTGTTCTGTGGTTTTGATCCTCTGAAGGATTTCGACCTCCGAACTCCACTATATATATATATATATATATATATATATATATATATATATATATATATATATATATATATATATATATATACATATATTACCTCAGCCAAACCAGATCTAAAATAATTCCATCAGATAATCCATATAACTGGTTGCTTGTCCTACATATATGAAAACAAAGGAGTAAAATCTCTCATCAACTCAGAAAGATGTTTTCTCAAGTGATGAGAGTTGGATGTAACTAACTACATACCTAAGAATAACTCCAGACGAGTGTGACCGGCTTCGACAAATTGTCGCAGTCTAAAATTACCAATACAAAACGAAGCGCTGCACCAGTCATGGAATTTGATGAAGGTTGTATTCAGGTTCACAACAAAAACAGTTCAGGAACGGTTCGAAATAGTTGGACTGTTGAGGCGTGAAGGGTTTGTCGCGAATATATCTACATTAATTGGGTGGGTGACTATTTTTGACTGTCCTAGAACAGTATTTATTGCGAACCCGAATACGGCTAATGATTGTGTCAGTTGGACGGATACCCTTATCGTGAAAGGTTTTCAACTTGCAGAAATTTGCAAATCTCGGGAGTTCCGGTATGTCGTTTGATGGCGCCCAGAAGATCCACACTTCATTTATAGAAAACACTCTTGTTCCAATTACAGTAGGGCCAAAAAAAAAACAAATAAATTTCATCTTTTTTCAGTTGCAGGCGAGGAAGTTGGCGCTATGGTTCTGTGTCCAGCTCGTGATCTAGAGGTCGTGGGTTCGATTCCCCAACAGAGCGAGGATTTTTCTTGAAGAGGATTTTCCTTTGTGGTAATGGAGAATGACTCCGCCATGTTTCATGGTAGATGTGTCCGCGAATAACCATGTTGCTCGTGAGGATTGGTATACGACAGCCATGTCAAACATGAGGCATGTGTGAGGCATGCAGCCCACTGAGCATTTTCCTGCATATTTTATCAGTTATTATCTGTTCAATGCCAAGCAATGAAAAAAATGGCCTGTTTGGTTTTGCCAATGTTAAAAAGCCTAAGTTTGAACAATCATTAGAGTTATTTCCGCCGATGAAGTCACGCCACAAATAGACAAATTGATAAAGAGAAAGATGTCCGATATCTGGAAAGAGATATATTCGTGGGTTTATTTTCAATGTCTTTTTGATTGGAATTTCAACTATATAGCTGTCCTATGATATTTTTCATTGAGATTTTCATTGATTTGCCTTTTTTGAGATAAGGTTTTATGGCCCACCTAGTCTACGGTCTTCAAGCTTGTGGCCCACTAGTGAATTTGAGATTGACATGCATGGTATAGTGGGTTAGTAACATGACATGCTTGAAGAAGGACTTGTTTGGTATGAAAACACCATACTTGACTACATTATATTTTCAGCTCTTCGTCTTCAGCTAAGTATCTATTCTACAGAAGAATTTTCTCTTCTGGTTAGAGATCAGTGGATTTCTTCAATTTCAACAGAATAATTGGAATGATTGATCACGTATATACCAATATACAGTGGTTTGAATATTGTGGATAGAAGTGATCCACCTTGAATCTTGGTTCCAACAATATTTCATGTTTCCTTTCATTGATTCCATCATTTTTATCCATTCCAATATAACTATCCCTCGTTTATCGTTCTGATCATTTCAATTTTCTGAATTATATTCTTGGAACAAAATCAATTTTATGTTCAACATTTGATTGCCTGATTCCAATGTAGTTCCATCTAATTTGATATAATCATTCCAGGAATTTTTCAATGAAAAAACTGAATGTATGGTAACAATTCAAACATTGCGAGCTGGGATCTCACAACAGTATGTTTATTTATCGAAGAAACACCCTGCCTTTCATCTGTCAGAAGTATTTCTACGCGCAAAGTCTCACTAGATAATTCAAACAGATAATAAACATAATTATATCGTGTCTAATGGCCCCATTATAATTATTGGCATGCTTTCCGCGGCTCGTTTATTCTATCTTCAGAAAATCTATACGATGCCGGAATCATTGTAATTATGCATAAACGTTTTACGAGTCGTTGACTAGGTAATTGTTTATTGAAATTATATCATTTTCATCGCCACTGAAGCTAACAAGCTCAAGGCATTAGATAACTTGGACTTGTTAATATTCATATTTTTTGCAAAATATCATATTTCATTTGGGTAGGACCCTGAGCTTTCCACTAGGTCAGAATTATTTCTAACCTCTTCGTGGCCATTGATGATGTTACATTTGGTTCAGGCCATGAGTTTCCACAATGCTAATACAGTTATCAATCTAATTAGAAGAAGGTACTATTGAGTCAACACTGAATGTGAACAATTAAAAACCTCTTTGTTGACATACGATATGAATGTGTAGTTCAGCTCGCATGATGAAAAATAGAAAATATTTCTGTAGTTGTTATAATATGATCTAAGCCCCAATTCATTCGGATGAAAAATGTACAAGGAAGTGAACCCATACTCAAACTCAATAGTTAGGGGCAAATCAAGGTATCAAAAAGATGAGTATTCTTATTCCGCGAATTACTTGAGAACCATCGATCAAAATGAATTCTTCGAAAACATACTCAATGGAAATCAATTTTCCAACAGACAAGTCTACACTGCCGGAACTCCACCAGTAGCATCAACAATCAACATCACTTGCTTAACTGTTATAACTCAATGTAATTTATGAGTTGTACCACGTGAAATGATTGTTTTCAGCTAGGGAATATGTATTTGATAATATCAGTTAGTGCATATATATTTGAGAATTTGAAAAAACTATCATGTGATCGAGCCATATTCGAAAAAACGTTATACTGTGGATAACATTCTTAGGGTGGGTACTTAACGACCTGATTGAGAATCCGTTAAAATAATCGGTGCTTAGAATGGACACCACATTCTGTCATTTGCTAGAGTGACAGCACAGCCTAAGCACCGATTATTTCAATAGACTGTGATTAACCATTAAACGGCATTGCATTGGGTTTTCATCGAGGAAAATGATATTACTATTGTACGAAACCCCACAAAATTATCTTTATATGTGAAAACCTTATTGGAAGTTCACTTCGGGAGATTTTAACGTTAGTGTTTGTTTACAGGTATCCTAGTAACCATTAAATAAGTAACTGGGCGATACTTGATGAATATATTCCATAACTCAAGTTAAAAACACTATCGTGCGATTTCCACTCAACAGTTTACCAAACTGATTCAAGTGTTTCACTAAATGATAGCTTCTTCATGCGGTTACAACTGCCAATATGTAGAACCATTAAAGCTATTGTATACTGAAACAGGTGTAGCGGATTGGTGAACTGTTTATTATATTAATAAGCCATTACCCGCCTGAAGCAACTATTGTACAGTGGAATACGTGTAGCGGAGTTGTGAATAGTTCAGTAAAAATCACAACAAAGTATTTTTCAAATACCTGAGTATCCATATTTTGTTTTTCGAGATTACTTCAAAATAACACAGTTTGAATATTTCTCTTGCAACTCGTTAAAATAAATATCATAAACACGAAGAATAAATCTGGTCATTTCATCAGTAAGAAAATATAATCACTTTTCCAAAAGAAAAAATAGCTTGAAAAAAGTTCTCGTTTGGTCAAAATCAATCTTTTTCTGAAGATCCAAAAAACTGACGGAAATTTATGCTATAAATAATTTTTTATCCACAGAATGGGGAGAAAAACTATGGATTTAAATTAAATTCAATCAAATTATAAACAAAATAGTTCTTTTCAATGTGTCGAAAATCAACCTAATAACCTACCGAACACAATATTTTCTTTAGGGATTACTAAGTTTTTCTCCCAAACTATCAGAAATGCTACTTTCATCGATCATTTTTTGGAATACTACCCGAAATCTGTTTCTACAATTTTTCATTGGTAACACTTATTTTTTCATGATATTTTTAGGTTCCCTACCATCTCCGAAACACGTTCCTCGCAACCCATACCACCCAAAGATCCGACTGAACGCCCGAAACCTTTCCTTCCTTTCATCAAGGGAGTCACTGATGAAGTAAGTCGAATTCTGACAAAACACAACGTCAGGACAGTTTTTACAGCAAAACATCAAATATCCTCTTTCCTAAGTTCACCGATAGATATTATACCCAACGAATCACAAAGATTATATAGAATTATTTGCCGTGACTGCTCAAGAACATACATATGACAAACGAACAGACGGGTATCAAACAGGTCCTACGAACACGAACTTGCAGTACGTAACATGACCTCATCAACTCTTTTCAAACATCACCACGAAATCTCTATCCAAAATTTCTGGGTTATCGAAATCCATCTTGTGATCCTCAATATTAACGTGTTCACTCAAAGCGCAACCTGATGTGTATGAGAAATTTCATCACTCAGCGCAATTGTCTGATAGTATAAGATGTTGATAACTCAAAAAATATTTCCTTTCGTAGAGGAGCTCAATTCCAGGTTGTGTTTATTTGTTCAAAATGATTTTTTCCGTTAACGATTTGACAAACGTCAATCCTTAATTTGTGCAGCAATGGTTTAACGAGGCCCTATCCTCATATCAACGTGTGAATCCCAGCACGTTGGCCCGGTGGAGAATCCAACCATGGTCTTCCGCTTGATAGACGGACGAACTCACCCTACACTACCGAGAATCAAGTTAACAAAGTGTTTTTTTTTTCGATACATTGAGGTATACGGTTGTTCTTAAGATTTCATTTTCTATCTTGGAAAAAATACGTTTGACATTTTTTTATCATTTCAACAAATAAAATCTCAAGCGAAAAAAACGTTTTTTCTCATTTTGTTAAGAATTTGAAGTCATATATTTTATAACGAACTCATTAGATATATTTATAATCATTCCGTACAGATATTTGAACAACCCATAAAAACATTTCGTCTGATAGAATTTTTTTTAGAAAAAACAATTATATTCGTGAACGAATGAAATGCCGAATAATTTTTCCAAACTCAATAATATCTATTTGTTCATTAAATACACTTTTATTCATCTATTTATACACTGCATGAAACTTTCAACTGTGTAATACATGTCATATATGTTTTTTTTTGTAAAATAAACATCATTATATAATGTTTCAATACCGAAACAGCAATGAATGAATAATGGAAAACAATTTTTAGCCCTTGCTTTAGATGGCTGATTTTGTGCTATGAGAAATTGTTAGTTAGCTAGATACCAATCCTGATTGATGGGATTTCTCCGTCGATTTCACCAACCGACCCAGTAGCTGCGTCTATTTTTTTTAGTTTCTCTAAGCCGACCTCTGCTTGCACAAGGCTCTACCATCTGGGAGCTCTCCTAGGAGGAGTAGGAGGAAATGAAAAGAAAAGAGTTATAATCAATAGATAATATACTAAGGCATATATGTAAGCACTATAACGTCCAAATCTCATGAAGTATACAGCTTATCCAATCCATCCTGAAACAAACTCAGCTACTTTTTCAGTTGCACACTGGTAGTGTAGACCATGACGAAAGAAAAAGCACCTACTAGGAATAGGTTTCAAAACATATAACTGGTGTTCTTTCATCTTACTATTTGACTATACTTAAAAAAGATTGCTGGGCAAAGTCTCCACGATGAGAATTCGGTTAGCTTTCGATCAAGAGTTATCGCATTTCCATATCAATGAAAACTATTTGGAAAATGTTTCATGCGAGGTTTCATGTCAGGCTCATTATATCGTAACCGCCAAGAAAATTTCATCTGCGAAGAGAGCAACCATTGTTTTTTTTACCGAAAATTTTCAAAATTCATTTTGGTATTGCCAACTATTGTAATTAGTCAATAGTGAAATTTCCACACAGGCACTGGAAACATCCATAGGAAAGTGCCCGTAACGACCATTTCATTGTGAGATCATTTTAGCAACTGCAACAACTCATATTGATTGTTTCCTTTTGTGACACGTTACATCCTATCAATATTCTGTATGTTTTTATCCAATGCAAAAGTTATCTTTCAGTGAGCTGTAATGGATTTTTACAAATGTTATAGCTACCATATATAAAAATATCGACTGAACTCGCTCGTACTGAGAAACAGCAGAACTAGTTTCACTCGAGAAGAGGATTGCGCAAAAAATTTCTTGAAAGTTGACTTACATGTAACAACATATTGAGATGAATCTTATGAATGAATGCGAAATACTTCTCGCAGCTGACAAGTCTCATCTTCACGAAAAAGAAATAACCTCGTTATTCTCGAAGACAGATTGTAATCGACTCGGTAATCGAAGAATCCGGAGGATACCGTATTGATGATCAGCAGCAATGTTGGTGGTTTCACTCAGGTCACAACTTGAGCATCAATTTTCAAACATTATTTTCCATTCACATAGTGATATTTTTTAGGAACCGTGTAGTTGACACTGTTCTGGACGGGTCACAGAACGATATATTGTTTATGTCGAAGGTCACGCGACCAGCATTGTCATTGGCTGGTAGGAATGCACGAATAAATCGATTGTCAATTGTCAACTTCAGTTTTGATATTTCCTCATCAAGTAACAACAACGATGTATGATTTCAATAGGAGAAATATTGTTTGTTTGTTTGTTAACGTCCTAGCGTTATTTTATTGTCTCTACATATAAATATGTAGCTTTCATTTTTGTAATCATCCTGCCGCTTAACCTCACATACAAGTTTTTTTTGACTAATCTCTCTCTATAGGTATAACTATTTCTTTATGCATTTTGTTGCATCCCTGAAGGTGATGATGAAGATTTTCGAAAGCTCGAAATCTGTATTATAGGAGTATAGTGTTGTGGCCTGCTGCACACCCAAATATTGTTCACTCATAATACATATGCGAAATTGTTATTCTGTGTGTTTATCCGTTGGTTTTTATCGGTATTGTGTTTCGACTTTTCGCCAACATCTCAGCTGGAATTTTCAAGAGTGTTACTGCTCCTATTTGGTGCCAGCAACTGGTGTTTGAGAAACTCCTGCCAGCTTGAAAAAACTGTCTTATTAGTAAGTACATTGGACGCGATGAAGTTTTTGATACTATTTCAAATACTGATGTTGAAATGTAATACAAAACGTGGCTAATTATTTACACAGATGTTCAAAATGACCACCACCGACTTCCATACAATGATAAAGGTGTTATTCACATTTTCCACGAACTGCCTGAAACATGTGAGGTGTTTTCAGCTGACTTTCTTGTACACTTCGTTTTCTTGGGTCATCATGAACAATCTATGTGAATAATTCCGTACGTTTTGCGTTACATTTCATCATCAGTATTTCGTTAGTCGGATTATCAGATTAGGAAAACTAAAATACACAATTAGTTACTTATCTGGGAAACTTTCTGACCGAATTTCACGAATGATATTTGTTTGGAAAAGAACTGAATGTCCTTTTTAAAGAGGTTCTCCCCTCGTTTCCTTTGAAATAGTAAGGATTGGTCCCACCCTTCCTAGAGGGTTAAAGTTGCAGTGTTGAGAATCGTATCAAAAAACCCTCTCTTGCCTTATCTAATTACGTTTACGACCGATTTTTTTTAAAGAACGTGAAATCAGATATTTCGTCCGTTTCGTTTTGAATGGTGACCCTTTTCGTAAATTTTCAACACATAAATGTTTATCTATACAATACTTGGTCTCGGTCATATTCACGTGCATTATAGTTCTAGATACTTTCTAATATTAATAGTTAATAGTTCTTTCTTCCTTTCCTCAATTATACCTCAATGATATGTGTCTGTTGCCACGACCGTTTACCAAAAAATAATTACCTGCCGCCAAAAGTTTTCCTAGATACAAATATGTCCATGGAGTCTGATGAAATCACTCATTGAAAGTGATTTGGCTGTTCTAATCGAAAAAATTCGCTGGCGGCGAAAAACTTGATCTAAATTATTACTGTTACGCCTACTGTGACGTAGCCGAAAATACTACAAGAGATTTGGTCTCGACGAGTGTTGATTCGGATCGAAACTAGTTTAGGAAAGTATCGGTTATCATTGACATGAATTTGATATGTCCAAAACAAGATATTCCGTACCATAAGTGATTCATTTTTGTTTGAATCTGGCTCGCAGTTTTCCCTGTTCAAACTTTTATTTTCTGGCCAACGGAACTGTTGTAATCTCCTCGGAATTTGATGAAAGAAAGTGAGTTAGCAGATTGAAATTGTGAAATTTATGGAATGAAACGTCTATATGATATGGTGTGTTCAGTTTGAAAAATTCGAGAAATAATTGTTTTCGAATTCTGATTGATCAAGTATTACCTAGTAAAAATTTCATAGTCATGATAATCTGAGCTCTAAAACTGAATTTTTGTTGGGAGTGGGAACTGTTGAATTGGATTGCGACTGTAAATAGCTCGGTAAATACTTTCGAGCATAACTGAATGGTTTGGTATATATTCATATAATTCTAGATTTCATAAAGTTCTTTTCATTTGAAAAAATATAACTTTGATATGCTACGTCTCGCGGCAATTAAATCCTTTTTTGGTTGACCTAAAGAAAATCAAACCATGCTGATGGGCGGTGATAGGTATCGAGTGTTATGAACGATTATTATATTATATAACTGTCTTGTGTTGTCAATCATTCCACGAAATGTAGCAGAAGGTATCTTCCTTCGGAGAAAAAAACTGACAAAGCCTCGCTGCGTTCTGCCTCTGCTTGGTATCAGTGTTGCCACACCGTGAATTTGTTTCATTTCAATAAGTATTTGGTTGATTTATATTCATTTTCGTGGAACTGAAGCACGATTCTAGAAACAAGAGTTTTGACGATGATTGTGCAACAATCTTCGAACGCTGTCTTCACTAATTTATTCAGTTTTTGTGTTAGGTGAACACGTGTTGATAATTATGTAATTATGTGGGTTTCCAGTCCTGTTACCATATACTCGCATAGCACAATAAACAAATTCCGTTGCATATCTGGAAGAATTGAACTAAACAATTTTTTGAAGTATAGAACTATTTTTCACAAAATTTTCATACAGTAATAAGAAATACGCCAAAAAATACATTGAAAGGGGGCATACATATTAAACATATGAATTGTACCCCAATTAAGGATTCCGTATCTCAAATGACACTTTATAGTTGCGCAGACTAAATGAGATTTTTTCAATACACAAATCATCCACAAATCTAGGAGCATAACAGTTTTCCATTACTTTATTACAAAGAGTATCTATGTGAGTATTTATGTGTTTATAGTCCAGAGTTGTACCTAACATTTTGGTGGTTGCACAAGATTCAATTGGTCGATCTTCGTTTTCATATATCGAAAAAATTTCTTGAACATTGCTCATTGTGAATTTCAGTAGCGTGGGTTTCGATATGTTGGTTCAAGGTGATTATTTTTTACACATGTTTGAACCTTTTCATACACAATTTGGTCAGATCAAGCAAATGATCCATCAAATCATTTGCATATATCAGGATTAGTAAAGGCATATTATTTGATCTCAGCCAAATTGTTAACTTCACCAAAAATCTTTACGCTCTGAATTCTGTTTTTAAAATAGGACCTTATCAAATTCAAGGCAACATCCCTCACACTATATCTTTCCAATTTCCGTAGAAACAGATCGTGGTTTACATATTCGAAGGCTTTTGAAAAATCTGTAAACAAACCGCAAATAGATACTCAATTTGCCATCCAATGCATTTATTATATGGTCGTAAAATTATAGAGTTCTGTCTCTTTACTTTTCCTTCCTTGAATCTGTGATGATTTGGGAAAAGAAGTTTATTATTTGTGAAGATAGACAATAACTAATTTTTGACATTCAACTCAAAAACCTTGGAAATACATGTGAGTAGACCAATCGGCCTGAAGTTTTCGTACAGGTTTTTGTCTCCACGTTTATGCAAGAAGGAACGATTGTCATTTTCAAGATTTCGGAAAATATCCCATGTCGAGAGATTTACAATGTGTTTTTTAGGGCCACATAATTTGAAAAGAGATTTCTCAAGAAGTTTGAGATTTCATCGTGGCTAATTGAGTTTGAAATTTTTAGGCTTCTGATCGAGACAGGGAAAAAGTTGTGTGTTATCAACTATATGATGTTGAATTGTTGGACCACAGATTTGGAAAATTGAATGTTGAAATTATTTGCAATTTCGTTATCTGGGAGTCGAATACCCATTCTTGATAATTCAAATATCATTTGATGGGTTCTCCCCATCGATTTTACGTATCATTTGCCACATGGATCTCGATTGATTATTTGAAGCATTAATATGATCATCTACGTACCGTTTGTGAGCAGACTTCAGTTTCTCTCTGAGGGTGTGTAAATTGCTCCTTTCACTGTAGTTATCATTCCATTTGGCACATTTCGAATAAAAGGTCTTTTGAGTTTTTAATTGGAGTTCTGGTGAAAGCATTCGAATTGATTTGTTCAATAATTCCCTACTTTCGACCATAATGAAATTTCACTGATTTATGGTCAGATTCATGGGATGAATGGACAAGAAGTATATAAAATAAATATTCGTAAGAGGTGAAATCCTTTAGAACTTATTTGGTGAATGAAAATATTAGTCATTCCTTAGTGTAGAATTGGTTGCTAAATCGAACTCAAGGATGCCATATTTTTTCTTCTTCCGCCAGTAATGACAAATTATTTGATCTGATGACAAAATCAAATATCAAAATTCAATTTCGACTCCTAGTTTGTGTTCATTATAGATATCATGTAAGTGTTGTTCAATGTGTAGAAAGAAAATATACAGGATATTATTATTTGAAGAAAAATTCGTGAGACTGCTTTGTGAATTTTTTTTATTGGAAATATCATAGGAAAATGTACAAACAATGTTTATTGAACGAGGTGTTGAATTGGCACTAATCATTGGTTCGATGCTTTCTATCTAAGTTTGAGAGTTCACATTGCATAGGTTTCAAATGTCCAAATATAGAAGTGAAAATATTTCATAAATCGTGATGAACAATTATGAAATGTATCCATGCGATTATTTTCTTCTATTTCCCTATTATTTGTGACTGGACCCAGTATTGGTAGACTATAAATCCAAGAAGTTTGACGGAAATATGGATCTTTTTACTTCAGTAAAGGGTAAACCCCTACTCGACCAGGACACTTACACGTATCCATTCACCGACTTTTCGAAACGATTGAATAGTTATCAACCTTATTATATAAGTAGGTATATATTTTCTTATTCGAAAAAAAAACTTTACGTTTCATTACCTTAATTCATCTTTTACCATGTTTATATTTTATATTGTACATGAAATTAATAAATTATATTATTATTATAATACCATGCTATTGTGATACCAGTGATTCGACAACTTTCGCGCCGAAACTTCCGCAGGAATCATGACAAGACTAGACAATCAAAAGCGACCCGGAGTCAACAATCAAAAAATTGTGACCACCATCAACAGACACTCACAGCTTGACAACGGCCACCGGCAGCTCCTGCGGCACGTGCTCGAACCCCGTCGTCCTGCAATAGAAATCCTTGAGGTCCTGCGAGCACCGGCACCTGCGCTCCCTCTCGTAGGGCGAGAGCGCCTCCTGGAGCACACTGGAGGCGCCCGCCACCGAAAAGAACACCACCGTCGACACGACAAACCGGGCGACAAAGTCCCGCATGCTGTCCCGCAGCGGAACTCGCGCACTCGTCCGGCGGACAGCCGTTCTGCTGGTGATCGGTTCGCGTCCTCGGCCGAAGGACTACTGAACTCGCGCCGCGGAGCAGGAGACGGCGACCGGTTTGCAGAGTTACCGCGCGCGATTCTTCGGCCAGCGATGGCACGCGGAGGTCTCTCCTGCCGGCAACCCACGGGAGGATTAGGAAGATATCAATTATTGTTCACAGTCTGCTTCTGAGAGAACTAGTACTTGAATCTAAACCGAAAAAATCATGCTCTACGTACTCCTGTAGCACATCATAATGGCTGGGCCCCGATTTCAGGTCGCTCCAATATCGCATACTTAGTATACGGAGTCTGAGTGTTTGGTCAAATCCAACAGATGGCGTTTTTCCTTAACGGATTACACCATCTCCCACGATTTCAGCAATTGGTCTTGTAAGTGACAGTCAGTTCGGAAAGCATTGTATTCGCAAGTGCAGCCAAGTGTCATTGAAGTAGGGATGGCTGCCTGATACCGGAACTGAAACTTTGGAACAGGTTAAGATGTCTATATACTGGTGTAAGGTGGCTATATGCTGGTGTTTTCACTCCATATAAAAGATTGTCAGCAAATCAGACGACCGATATGGCCAACTTGATGAGAAATTTGATGATGTAGGCGTAGTAGTACTGCAAAAAATCCGCCAGGTACCGGCACTCTTGCAGTGGAGATGACAGTCCTGTGTTGCCAAGTGGCCATGTCGTTGCGAATTCTGGTCCAGATCAGTAGAAACACAATGCAAATTTATTCCAACAGAAATTATTTTCAAACTACATGGAATAAATAACGCATAAAGCTAAACACAAATTTGACGCGTTTTGGTGTTTTCGATAACCTCACATATCCAGTCCCGATAAATTCTCTATCCTTTAACAAAAACATCAGAATTGGCAACAGCGTGTTCCATGGATTGAGTGATCACGAAAATTAATAGAAATTTTTGATAACCAGCGCTCCCTCATGGCCACTGATGAACTACCACGCCTTGTCCACTGGTTTGTCTGAAACAATATCGCAACATTAGAAACACCAGTATATAGACATCTTATATTGGTTCTAATGTTGCGATATTGTTTCAGACAAACCTGTGGACAAGGCGTGGTAGTTCATTAGTGACCATGAGGGAGCGCTGGCTATCAAAAATTTCTATTAATTTTCGTGATCACTCGATCCATGGAACACCTTGTTGCCAATTCTGATGTTTTTGTAAAAGGATAGAGAATTTATCGGGACTGGATGTGTGAGGTTATTGAAAACAACAAAACGCGCCAAATTCGTGTTTAACTTTATGCGTCATTTATTCCATGTAGTTTGAAAATAATTTCTGTTGGAATAAATTTGCATTGTGTTTCTACTGATCTGGACCAGAATTCGCAACGACATGGCCACTTGGCAACACAGGACTGTCATCTCCACTGCAAGAGTGCCGGTACCTGGCGGATTTTTTGCAGTACTACTACGCTTACATCATCAAATTATTCATCAAGTTGGCCATATCGGTCGTCTGATTTGCTGACAACCTCTTATATGGAGTAAACACACCAGTATATAGCCACCTTAGAACAGGTATTTGTTTGGATCAGTGAACTGATCCGATCTTGAAATAAATCGAGTACGAGTCCAACGATTACTCGCTTCGATAACGTTTTTTTTTAATTCTTTATTTAACGTCGGCCTATTTCCGCTACCAAGGGCAATCACCGACGCCGGTGAGCACACTTTCCCCAACCGGAAATTTTGCCGAACCCTCTGGTATTCCAATCAGAGCTAGGGATCTTTAACGAGCCCAACATCCATGGACTCGGGACCGACGGCTTCACGTCCCCTCCGAAGGACGGCATATCCTCAATATATCTTGTGCTCATTGATATATTGTCTGCGAGCTATGATATGCTATTCCGCTGCAGCTGTACGGGCTTTCGACACGGTATTTCCCTGTATGGTCACCCATCCAAGTACTAACCGCGCTCGGCGTTGCTTAACATCAGATATCGAATGACTGTCAGTCAACCTGAAGAGCTGGGCCATGCCCATTCGATAACGTTCAAGTTCCTAAGGTGCATTCTACAGATGCGTACGAGTACACCGACTGATACTTGAGTATGTAGTATATAGGCCTACGGAATGGGTAAACAGGGCGAACTGTTCAAAAAACACATTGGATGACTATATTGTGCACTAGTTCTCCAGAAACTGAGCAGTACTATATTTGACTTCGATCAAATGGTAAAATGTGTTTGACTTTGAAAGTGAGCAGTAAAGGTAAAAGACTATTTGAAAAAGTATTAAACCGACTTTGAAAAAGTGTAATCGATAATGAATATGAATTATCTTATATAGAATGAAATTTGAAAAACCTATAAAAATCAGTGATATTTCAATGATTGTGTCACCGATTCCGGCAGTGTACTTTTTATTCGAAGACTCAAAGTCGGACTTGATCCCGGAACTGATATTTGTAACAGATATCACTCCCGACTCGAATTATCTGTATCCGATCCCTGAAATTCATTGGATCAGCCATCCCTACACTGAAGAGGCCAGGGGTGCTATTTTCAAATCAAATTCGTATACGAAACCGATATTGTTTCGCAGTTCAGTAACCATATTCCATATAGCTCCATCTCATTCTACTCGCATAGAAATCTGTTCGCATACATTTGAAAATAGTACCCCAGTGCTGCAATTCTTGAGTCATGCGGATATATTTTCATTCGAATAGAGTGACGTAGAACGATATGGACTAGCTGTGTTGAAATGCGACACAACACAAAGTCGTATACGGATTCATTTCAAGAATTGCAGCCCTGGTGGGTTGAAACAGCTGTCTGGCATCGAATTTGTGAATGCAATGAACCAGAGTAATCACAGAATTGGTATTAGTCTACTTGTATGTAATTAATATATGTAATTTCGATGAAGGATCGAACGTCTTCCTAGAATACCTGAACGAAATGATCCCAGAGCGAACCGACGTTCCTCGACGTGGAGATCAAGAGGACCAGAAATGCATGAAGAACATCGGTCTACAAGATACCAACGCATACTGGAAAATAAATGAATGAGCGGTCCAACCCCCAACAATCCATGAAGCTGGAAATCGTCATCAATGATCGGGCAGTCAATCTCTTCAATACCAAAGAAAGTCTCGACAAGGAACTAGACAATACGAGAAAGGATGTTCACGCTTACTCGAAGAAGTTAGTGCCAAGGAGACACGAAGAAATAAGTTTTCTTCATACCCTGCATGAGATGACTTTCAAACAACTTAGCATTGAGTTCAAATTTATGAAATGGTTCGAAGCTAAGGTCATACACAGGCAGGAGCACTGGTTGAAGGGGAAATTCAAGAGAGCTGCCTACAATCTCAACAACGATGCATTCATTCATCCCAGCGTAGAAATCCGGAATATGTGGAGACCACTGAGCCAAAAGATTGACCAATTTCGCCTCGACTAACGGGAACCTCACGCCATTACATCCTCTTTCCCCACCATGGGAAATTTGGGTCTTTTCAACCGACCATACCAGCAAATCTTCTCAGTCATCATCCGAATGCAATTTCGGATAGCAACTATCGAAACATCGTGAGTACACGCAACTTGAAACTCCTTTTCAATGTTTCTTATGTTGTTACATGTGTAACATTCAAGTAATTAACTAGGAACGTCTGTGATTCTTCCTCATTAGACTAGTCACTTATTGAAGCGTATATACTTTTATCTACACCCGTACTCTAATAATACACTTATATGCCCACAACCCGTTTTATAATGAAACCCATTACGATACAGATTTTCATTACGATACAGATTTTCAAACAATAGAAACCCATTATTTTTCAATCAAGCATGATGTACAAGCTTTGCATTTTGACGTTTGTCAAGTCAAAATCAGTAGGTATTGAATTGTTTAAGAATTTAGTCAATTTTCGATAATCGTATGAAAATGTCTGATAGCAGGAATATAGAAGAATCACCAGCGACCCTCCACAGATGTCTTAGACAAGAAAAAAAAAACAATCGAAAAGATTATATTTTTCATTCGACAAATGCAACATATATGTTTTCATTTTCAACAAGTCTCTATGAGCTCTCATGTCCGAGTGGTCTAAGGCGCCGGCAGAGAATAATTCCGCCAAGGTTCAATTCCTGACATAAGCAGATTTTTTTGTAAATTTCCTCTTTTCATTTCTCATTGTTGTATTTTCCGTGGTTATACCATTAATTATAATTTCGTAGAATTTTTAAAAAAAATACGATTGATTACCTACTATCATTGTGTTCAATATAAATACCTAATAATATAATATTTTTAGTTCTTCTTTATTTATTGGGTGTAGATAAAATAGCGTATGCAACTCTCATGTAATGGTTATTAATACACTCGCATAAACCATACGAAACTCACCTTCGGCTCGTTTCGTATCCCGGTTTATGCTCATATATTAATAACCATCATTACACGATCGTTGCATGATATACTAATATTTTGTTTTCGAAGAATGAACAATTCAGTTCACGATTTATTTGACTTTCAATCAATTTCCCATTCGAAGACTCTATATGATAAGCGTACGGTAAACACCTGAGCAGACAGATAAACATACAACTCAATCGACCAAAAACTGTTTCTGGTCCGAAACCCATTGGCGAAGTACACATCAGACAAAAATAATAACACAGAATAAAAATTTAGAAACGTCAAATAATTTTGTTACACGGTTTGGAAATATTCTATTTACACTTCTCAGTAATGAAAATGAAGCATTTCACGCATTCCAGTCGAAATGTCTTAAAGAAAAACTCAATATTGCCTTACTGTAATGAAATTATATTCCCCTGGCAGTAAATCACACAAATGTACAAAGTACATCCAGAGTGATATCGACTGAGAAACAAGTTGAAACAACAAATTGACAGGTTGACAGCTGAAATACTCTCCTTCCTATTGTGACTTCCAAAAGACTCAAATCAAACTTCAAATATGCGAATTGGTCAAAAATCAATTTCACCGAAGTTGTCAAGAAATAAATGAATCTGCCCTATTGTTTATCACTTCAAAAAGTTGTTTGACAATAGTATGGCATATTAAATTCGGGAAGAATGACTCACAGACCACCATCTCGTATAGGCTTTGAGATTTGAATTCTACCATTCAGAAAGAATTTTATGATCGATTGAATAGTGTTGAGGAAAATATAATGTTTCATTTGAAATTTCCTAAAGAGTTCAAACAGTAGGTAATATATAATTCATTATTGCATTAATCTGTTCAACGAACTATATAAGACAAATACCAATTTTTCCACCCAATGAACTTCTGAATGATTTTTTCTGTATCATCCGGTTGATCGAGGGGTCCTCAGTATAAAATTGGTTTGGGACGATATGACTATCACCATTTCTAATACTCCTTTCGATATATCAATATTAATATTGGCACAATAATATGTAAGGTAAGCCCTACGAGCGAGCGGTCTACCCCTCAAAACCCAAACAGTACAAATATTTCCAATGGACGTTCCTGATATGTCATTTTATAGATAATCGGAAGTCTGTTGAAAGTCCATTGATAGCCTTATTACACCGTCCAATGTACGTGCAGGGACACTAATGTGTCCGACAGATGTTCATCGGAACATACATTACAGGCGATTACCAACTACTGCTGATCTCATGCTCTCGCAGGACCTATTTATAATGTTTCAAATATAGTATCAGCATTGGCATTATGGGAAATGAAATGCTGATGCCACACTATCAGTATATTCACGAAAGTTGTTATCCCTTGTAATTTGAAATATGTGAGACATTGTCGTGAGACTGTATTCTTGAAGTTGTTGCTTTGGCTGCAACTTTTATCAGGCACTTTCTTTGAAATAGTTCGTGTTGAGTCGAATGTCTTCTTCCACTAGTACTCGGTCTTACCGGGATGAACCTTCCCAAGGGTCTTGGTGTCCTTCTAGGTCTTGGATATGGTGGTTGGTAATATGAGGTGGTTATACCATTTTGGATAGGTCCTCTGCGTCAGTATTTGCAATAGATGTCGAGAACGATCAAGGCGATAATCAACTCAATGGTACACTATGTGAATCAAAAGACATGCTTGTTCACAAATGATTCGTTGATCATTTTTTAATGCATCAGAGTATTGACTCGATTCAGTCCGTCCACGTTGATTTTGTTGAGTTTCAGGGGTTTCAATTCGGGAAGGTGTTCACAGCAGCTATAGGGTCTCCGCACTTCATGATTCCTGTTGATAATATTTTTGTATTCGTCAACGTCAAATTTGGAATGGATTCTCGTGCTCCTAACAAATGAACTGCATTCAGGTTGGAGTTTCAGCAACGAATTAGTTTCGACTAATGTAGTTTCTGGTTCCATATTAGCATGTTTTGGTGATCGGATACTGTAATGAGCCATAGGTTATTATTTGGTTCTTTGATATTGTAATCCTTGGCTAAGATGATGAAAAATTGGCAGGTTTTCGGAAGGGTTGTCAATGTTTCAAGCAACTGGGCTTCGCAAATGGCTTCTCTGTCCAACGGGTATGGTAATACTTCAGAACGAACTCTCACGCCATTAATTTTTATTTTACATTTTTCTAAATTATGAAGTGAAATATACAACAAAGATTCATCATATCTCGCGACATACTTCAGGAATGTTAGCAAAATATGGTAAAGCCCCGTTCTATTATCTGGTATAGGTACCGGCAATAGTCGATAAAGAGTATACATTTCTGGCTCGACTAATGGTATTTTCGAAACGAAAACTATTCTAGAATATTCATATATGCTTCAAGTGCAATGGTTTCAAAATATTGGGCAATATTTGAGAGTTGAATCGGTGATGGCAAGTGATTGAGAGATTCCCTGAAGTGAGTGAGTATTTTCTATCGAGCAAATGTGATTGAGTTCAATATATCGACAGTAGTTCCTGGGAAAAGATAGCTTTCCATTGATGTTTCGCATACTTTTAATGTTCTCAATTGTACTTCGTGAAAGGCAAGATCATCTGAAAAGTTTAAGATTTATTTTGATTTCCTTTATATCACGATTGGTGTTATAAAAGTTGCGACGGAGTTTCTTCGTTGATCTGTGATTTCTCAATAATTGAATTGAAATTTTCAATCACCGATATGGTTACAGATATTCGATTCTTCAAGAGATTTTCTAATTCTCGTGATTTTTTCAAATACAGTTAGAATAGTATTCACCCTTTGATGCATCTAGGTTGCCGGTAATTGCTTTCCAGAAAGCCGTTAATTAGGCCACGTTTAAATCTTTTTTCAAATTTTTCGGTACCCGCGAATATTTCTCGATATTTTCAATTGAGTGGGGAGGATATATGAGACAAGAGGCTGATGTGTGTTTTCACTTCAAGTTTGAAAGAAATCATTCAAGCATTTGATTGTTCGAACGTGTATAACATATTTTCTAAAACTCTATCATTATTAATCATGGCTGAGTTTATGGAATCTAGGACTCAGCAACAAGTAGGGTCCATTTATCGTTGGAAATTTTCATACTGGTTTCTTCATGTAAGAAGGCGCCAATAGTATTGGTTATGGGTTGAATGGAATATTGTGAATAAGCTGCTGGATTTAGCAAGAGGAGCCCGAAAATAAAATCAATTTCCAGTATATTTCGATCTATCGAAGTTTACTTTCGTTTTTTGTTGAGTTTTCCATTCGACTACCATTGCTGAATTTTTAAAAATTTCTATTATTCCAATTCCATTAATTTTTTGTTTTTGAGACTCTTCAACGTACACCTCAACTCCTACTTTATATTCAGGTACAGATGGTGGAATATGACTGTCGAATATAATTTTTGATTGTTCCTTTTGTGTTTGGTTGTTCCTCTAGCGATCTTTTGGTACTACGAGATTTTGTTATTAAGATCTCTCACATATAGGGTTTCAGGTGGTTCAATAGAGCAAGGTAAAACCGCTAAGGGGTGCTCGTGAGAGTTGTCAGTTCTGTTTGCTCTGATCATTTCTGAGTTGCATGATAACGTTCCAAAGAACCGTTTGATTACGGGTGGTTAATGCTGAAGAAAGACTGTTCAATGTCATAAAGCATACAGAGATCTTTCATCATTGTATTATTAAACTCGCGACCGGAGTCATTATGAATTTTGGGTGGAGTCCTGTAGTGTTAGAGAAAAAGCATCAAAGTATTAATAATTGATATTCCGGATTTACCCTCTATTGGGTACGATTGCGTGAATTCAGGTAATTCATCTCTGAATCAACATAATTACTGTTTGGAATTCCAGGGATATCTAGGTTTATTCTTTCAAATGGTATTTTAGGGGTTTCGGTGACGACAAGAGGACTGCTTATATTTTTCCTATAGATTTTTAGTTTCTGACAGGTTTCACATTCTTTTATGAAATTTCTCACATCGTTCACTAGATTCGACCAGTTATATTTTTGTTTTATTCGTCTAGCGGTCACGTTGATACCTCAGTGCAAGTTACTTTTACCAGAGTGACATCGATCCATAATGATAGGAATTCCGTCCGTATCGGGGGTTTTTGTTTTGACAAATAGTTATTTTATTGTCTTTTCCTGCAGAAATGAAGAAAATCATTTCTGATATAGGTAGATCTGAATTATTTTCAACAAAGTAAATCTTCCATTTGTAGAGTACATAAAACAGAAGTTCGTTTACTACACCATTTTCTACGAGAATATCTTTGATTCTTTCGTTGGAATCCTGTGATTTATCGTCGAATAAAAGTGAGAAAATGTTTTTGTTGTTTTTCTTACAGTTGACTGTTAACGACATTCATTTTTGAATATTCAATAAGAGATTGAGCTCGGTACAAATCAATGAAAGTGTGAAATTCGTCCAGAATTTGCTATAGTAGAGCTTCTTTGTTTCCTTGAGATTAAAGTGTGTCTTGGGATTTACTTGGTCCTGGAACGGGTTGTTCGTCTTTTTGTTCGTTTGGATTTTCGTTTGACGCTAATATTGAAAGTTTTGACTGAAAATTTGCGCATTCTCTGAAATGCTTAATTTTGAGAGGGCATTTGAGTTTTTGTTTATTTTGCCGGGTTTGTATTTTATTTTGTAGTCGTATTATTTGAATTTCGAACGCCAACGTGCCAGGCTACTACCTGAGACTTCAAATGAAAAAAGACAGCTGAGGGGTCAGTACTCAGTTTAAACTTTTTCCGAAAAGGTAGGGTCGAAAATGTTTTACGGCCCATACGATCGCTAAATGCTCTCTCAATGGTAGAGTATTTCGTTGCAGCATTGCAGAGTTTCCTTGAGGCATACGCTATGGAAAAGTATTTATCTATTATAGTGCCTTGTGAAAGAACGGCTCCTATAGCAAATGCACTAGCGCCCGTGGTTGAGAGGAAATGTTCTTCGAAATTTGGTATATTGAAATGGGACTTGAAAGGCTTAGTTTTAGTTCATTGAAATATTTTTCGTATTCTGAATCAGAGTTGAATGGAATGTCCTTTTGTAGTAGTTTATAAATTTTGGCAAAGTTCGAAATGAAACGTCCGCTATATCCGGCTGAACCTAAAAACCATTTAATCTCTTCTGTGGTTTTCGGTCAGGGAAAATCTCGAATTCAAATCTGGACGCACTCTTTGGTAATGATGTGACCCAGATATGCAACTTCCTTTCTCAGGAATTCGCATTTGTCTAGTTGGATCTTAAGATTCGCTTCCCTCAATTGTTTGAAGACTTCCGTTAATCTGGACATGCGTTCGTGGATCGTGGGGGAATATATGATAATGTCATCCATATATACAAGGCAGCGCTCGTTTTGGATGCCAAGCTGGGGAGTTGATGAGCCTGAAACAAACAAATTCGTAGTGCCCATTCTCTACGGAGAAGGCTGTTTATTGAATGTCTTTCGGATCTATCACTATCTGATGAAAATCTGACGCGAGATCTAGGGTAGTGAAGTATAGACACTTCCTGAGTTGATCAAGCAAGTCAGAAATATTGGGCGTTTACTGAGAATTTGTTCAGTTTCCGATAATCAAATACCATTTGGGTTTGCCAGAAGCGCCTAGCTTCCTGGGGACTACCCAAACGGGACGCCCCTGGGGATGCAGATGGTTGAATGATCCCCTGATTGAGCATTTTAGAAATTTGGTTTCGACCTCTTCTTCGTGGATTTGGGAATATCTATGAGATTTAGTGAATACTGGTCTTGCTTTTTTTGTTTCGTGAAGGTGTGATTGTCTCCCTCAAGGTGAAATATATCAGAAAAGTCCAAACAAAGGACTGTTATCATTTGTTCTAACTCTTGGTTCAAGTGGTCGAGTCTCAATTGATTTCGAATTTCTTGAGTTACAGGTGACAAACAAAAAAGAATTAGTTGAGACAATAGAAAATCCAAAAAATAATAATGCTCCAAATGAATTACATTGTGTTATTGGGGTTGGATATTTTAATTCAAGCACTTAAGTTAAAATGCCATTGAAAATCCTGACACCAAATCCACTAAAGATTATTTTTGGTGTACGGGTGGTTTTCAAAGGGTACTTCGAGGGAAAAAAGGTTCTGTACGCGAGAACCCATAGAAAGGAGAAAATTCTCGGAAAATCAGTAATCCTCCAATTACTCGGAAAGGGTTGAAAATTCCGATATATTGTATTGAAGAAAACTTGTATAGCGTGAAATGGCCAAAAAAAAAAAGAATTTCACATCTTTTTTCGAAAAATGCTCCGTTTGTGGAAAACGTGGTTCTGGATTGTGTTTCCTTGCTGATAGGCACCTGAAGCAAGGTATTCAATGCACTCGCACAAGTATCAATTATTTTGATTTCGTTTACTAAGTGGACTGAAATCATATCCGCGTGGTATTTGTTTGATTATTTGCTACTTATAAGCGATTTATAGTAATTCTTCCGTCAATTCTGAGGACAGAGAAATGTAATCTTATAACGATGTCCTCTCTCTCTTCAACTATATTGATTGAGGTATTTCTGTTGTTAACATGTTAACAGTTAGGATGATACTTTGCTTTAGCAGCCTGAAAATCCGCAGTATGCATAAGCGAAATAAAAATAATTTCATGTTCTTTGTTGCCGAGACCTGCTCATCCAGTTTTCCACCACAAAAAAAAGAAATATGTATATATATATATATATATATATATATATATATATATATATATATATATATATATATATATGAATATGTTTATATATAGAGAGAGAGAAAGAAATATCGAATAGTATTCAGATATTGAAATTATACTCATTGAAAATTAATTCAATGACTGAAATCTTGGGAAATCTGAAGAGAATTTGCTGAATAATTCTTAATCAACGTCGAAAGATAAGAGTCTGTTATTAATTAATTAATTGCAATAAGTAGTAGTAATGGACAAAGTATATATCCGACCAAAAAACTCTGTAGATCGGACTATCTTATAGAGTGAATTATATAAATGGCTAATGCAAAGTGCAAATAATATCAGTTTGGCTTAGTGTATAGTTGCAACAAGCTTCGTGATGGCGAATTCTAGAGCTGATGTTCTTTTATTTGTGAACTAAGTTTAAAAGGAGGTGATCAAGTTGTAGTGTGAAGAGAGAGTCTGCTCTTCTAAAATCCAGTGTGAAACGAAGGAATCGTATCTACTGTAAGTACCTGTTCATACCGCATGCCAGAAGAATTGAAATAATGAAAAATTAATAGCTGCGTATCTTCGTGAAAAAGCTGACACAGCTTCCGTGGCGTCGACGGCACGGTGCTCGAGCCATCCGCGCTTTGTTTCCGAAACCCAATGTTTTCTGCGTACTGAAGACATTATCCTCATCATCCAGATGAAAAAAAGTTCAGATCGAGATTCCAATCTGGTAGGAAGATTATCGATGAAAAACACAATTTTGAGGGTAGCTAACAAACGCTCTGATGAATGGGGACGGCAGATAATAGGGCGTTTTCAACATGTAACGGACTTGGTTGTTGTGGATCCAAGGTACCATTCACCTTGCCACAAGCGGCTATATTTTCGAGTCGTGATTGGACAGGAAAGAGGATATCAGCCCGCGACGAACGTTAATGGAGCAATGGAGTACTTCACCTCTCTCGCCGAAAATTCCATGGAATTTCAATTGTCCTTTGATGAACTCATGGCAACGATGACGAAGACACCGTAAACAGACCCAGGCCGTCATAGAAGAAGAAATGAACGAATCAAACTCAGGAAAGAACATTTATAGATTACGCATACTGGGGATAACACAATTGAAAACAGCACGCTGTACCTCCTATTGGTGGATAAATGAGTTGGCTTTGAATTGAAAAAAAGTAATAATTATGTAACCCCCAGCTTCATATCAATAATAAGGTAACGAATAGCTACAAACCATTTCTCAAAATAAAAAACATAAGGAGTTTTACAATTTTTGGAAAAATATTCACGTTTTGTTCGCTGTAACTTGCAACCCGTTAGACTTACGACAAAAGGGGGATATAAAAGTATGGAATTTTTGTCTTCTTCAAATTATTAGATATTTTTGTAGTGCGATCAACCGTTTGGGAGTTGAATCGGAAAAAATCAATTTTCCGTTCCTTCAATCCAAGATGTCGGATCCCGCGCACCTCCTTAAGGTCGAAAAATTGGATTTTTCATCAGGGTTTCTGACCTTAAAACATATCCCAAAATAAGAATCACTCCATATTCCGCTCGGAAAAACCCCCTTTCGCCTAAGGTAAATGGTACTGACAAGGATTTGTTTGCTGTTCCCCAAACAGAAATTAAATACTGCAATTTTGAATATACCAAACTGAAATAAATAAGTTCCAGATGATTCAGTGCTTTATTATGTCCAATTCCATACAATATAGCAGTGATTATTGATCTTTGTTTCCTCAAGTATTCGATATGAATCGTCCAAGAAAGTGAAGAAAAATGTTTATAGAAGTTGCACACATTATTTGGTATTTATGAAACTGGATTCTTGGTAGTTGATTTACAATAGGTTTTTTCGAAATCAACATGGTGGAAGATTCCTGAATATTCGAAGTCAATATGTGTTTAGTGAACCATGGTCCAATAATCTGAAGGTCATTTTCAATATTTGACTTGATATCGCCGACACTTTCAGAAAAACTTACAATAGTGGTATCTTCTGCAAATAATTTTATCTGACCATATAAATTCAACTCAGATATAGAGTTCGAGTATATAAGAAACAGTGTTCTGTATTCGACGTGAACATTTTATTGTTGTTTCATCATGCATATACTTATCCTGTCATCTAGATGTTTTTGCAGAAACCATTTATCCGGGTCAATTCTATATTATTTTGTAAAGTCCTGTAACTCTTCATGACCGAAATAGGTTTCTGTTCTTCTCATGAACAATATTGAGAGAATACTGTAATTGAAGCTTCCTGAAAAATCAATGAATGCAAGTTCAATCTAATATGAAAACTATAGGAATAATGTTTCTGAGCTTCGACTACTAGCGTCTAGATGTCGCTACATGTTTTTTAAGACGAGAACATAATTCAGAACAGAAATTTTTTGTTGAAAACTTCCACTCCAATGAAAGGTATTTTCGGGTTTCCGAGCTGTGGTCTTCAGTTTTTTCAGCCCGACGTTTCGTCTGCATTGGTCTAAATCTTTCTATGTGGCAAGGCTTTCATTAAATATGGTTCAACTAATTATCCTTCATTTATTGAATGAATTCGGTGTCGGACCATCAATTATAAGCCCTAATTTGGTCCTCGGAACATTCTCATCCTCTTTGAAAAAGAGAGGGGCCGTGTTTTCTGAACCGTTGTTCGAAAAAAATTGCCAATGCAGACAGCTGTTTCGAGAGGTCTACTCAGTGGCTGGATTTGCGAATACAATGCTTTGCAATTGAAAACATTATTCATATCAATCGAAACTTATCCAGTCGGTTCATACGTAGCTTCATGAAATGGTGTTCACTTCCCGCAAAATAAGGTGAGTGATCACTGGCTCAAAAAATGGTGAATCCTGCACAGACATCGAGAGTGGAGGGTCTTCTGGTTGTGGTGATCTGCTAATACCAAGAGTACCTATGATTGATTGAAACTATATACCAAATCAACAGAATGGTCTGAGTGGAGTCTGCAGGGAACTTGAAATAAATCCTGTCATTCATCTTTTTTAAGGTGATGGTAATTCTGCAAAGAGCTAAAAACTCTATATGGAATACTATCTTACGTTGGTAGCTGAGCTCGTATCTGACTCTGGGGGTGGGGGTACAGTTTTCCAACCTCATTTGAGGATCTATTTTCCAGCTTTTTTTTCTTCCAATGAGAAACAATTGCAATTTTTATATGAAAGCAATTACGTAAGAAAATTCACTAACGCTTCGTTGCACTCGGTGACATAGCCTTGCATCGTTATGGACTCCGAATTATGACGTCACCAATAGACGACAATTGTGAATTTTTTGTACTAGCGTGGGAGTAGGTCGAGAAAGCGTTTCATCGCTTTTTTTATTTATATATCTCTCTTACCAAACATGTGATTTTGGTGGCAAATCTTGAAAACCCATTACTCAGGATGATAAAGGCTACAGATTTTCAATTATATAGTAAATTGCTTCCTTTTGGGAAGATTTCACCATGGTGCTGTTTTCGGGAAGGTTCTTCGTTTTGGACCATCTAACTCCATCGAGTGATATCTGCCAGTGTTCGTCGACATAATCTGAAGTGACCTCAGAAATAGAAATAAAAATCGATATTTTCTCATATCTTGATATTTTTATGTTATATACTCCTTCAGCTGACATATCGAATGGGGATTTTGTAAATAAACCTAGCATGATCAATCTGATAATTGACTATGAATCACCCATTCAGAGGACCCAAAAATAATAAGTGAGTATTATTTCATTCAGAGATCACAGCGATTTTTTTTTTTGAGAGGAAAGTAAGTGAATAAGTAAGTTGATGAAAAAAATATTGTAAGTTGTTTAATTCAATATTCAATATGAAGTCATGAAATGAACCGGAAACGGAACTGCTATCAAAATGTTGTCAATCTCGAATCAACCGCCAATAACACCAAGTTTGAATGAAGACTGGCTTTGGTTTGCATGTTCAGTGTCGAAAAATATATAGGTTCATCAGCAGCGCGCTTTGCTGACCTGAATAATTTGATTCGATTTTTAAATTCTCTGTACTTCATAGGGTAATCAAGTTGGGAGACGACCAAGTGACTTTTTCTGAGAGCTGTCAGCAAAATCCATAAATGTCTTTTTGCCAAACTGGTCGAGGTATATCTTGGCATAAAATGAAAAATCAAGTTGCTATGATATTCGATTACTTGCCTTGTTACTTACAGATCTTCACCAATTCCTTTATCGAAACTGGAAATTAATACATGCATAAAGGCATAAATTGTAACCACACTCACATTAACCGGTGAAATAATGAGTTTTGATTTCATTTCCATGTCATTCTACGTCTGACTAGTCCGATGAGTTTTATAAAGTATTTGATTTTAATCATGAAATACATCGGTTTTTCTTTGTGCATTCACGATGCCAAATGTTTACGCTTGCATGTTACAAGTTGGTATTTTCCAAATACGACATGAAGAGTTCAAAGTAAAGTTCTTCTTACAAGAATCGAACATCACTGGAATACATATTTACTCAAATTCGCCCGTTTATCTTATCATTCTCAACACCCTACACGAACACGTATTTCAATCAATTTACTTTTGATATAGAATATGTTATCAAAAATGACCTTCCTTTGTTCGCATTATTTTTGAGGAAAAAAAGTGTCGCACAATTTTATTCCGTACGCTTGTATTCGAAACGATGTTCGAAATCCACAACAAAATCGCGATAGTTACTGGGGGTGCTAGTGGATTAGGTTTCAGATTTGCAGAAGAGCTTCTGAGGAATGGAATCAGAGTGAGTATCTTTATCGTTTCAGAAGTCAAAAATAATTTTTCTACTCCCACTTCCGGAATTGTTTTATGAAAACGATGGGATATTATGTAACATTTCTCATGACTACATTCAATGGCACAAAAATCAAATTCTTCAAATTCTACATCGCAAGTTTTCCGGGCAAATTTGGAGGTACTTGTTTGTTAATCCCTTGTGGTCGGACCCTGTTCTGTCGTACGTCGGATTCTGTACTTCTGTCTGGCTTTGTCGTCAATGTCTTCAGAACGGAATGCCAAATTTTCTTTAGTCAGTTAGTCCCTCTTCCTTCCTGTTGAAGTTTTCCTTATGTTTTTATTTTACAACACGGTATAAGCGAGTGGAATAATGTGTTGTGTTGAGAGGATTGAGGTTTCATCAAATTGAATATTATGATTATCGAGAAGGGTGTGTTCGGCTACAGCTGATTTTTCAGTTCGTCCCAATCTGCAACTTCGACTGTGCCTACTAATCCATGTCTTGAAACTACGTTTGGTGATTCCTTTTCCACATGAGAACGGAATCCCATGTACCCCAGCATTGGATAGAGGGTCTCTTGGCCCTCAGGTGTTTTTGTATTTTCCTCGTGGGCTTGTAAACTGTTTTGATGTTGTGCTTTTTCAAGATACAGCTCCGTAACTCAAAATTCCAGGACACGGCCCTCAAGCCCAGGCAACTTGCGATGTATCAACACCAGCCATGAAAACCTACATTCTTTCATTCATCAAATTTTGTTTATTAGTTTATGGATTGGAACTGTATCTAGTTATATCCATGAAGCAAGAAATTGTTTTACCTACTTCTGTCATCCAGTGTCTCGTTGATCGTTGAGGGAGAGATAACAAAGAAATTTTTGCTACACCAGCAGAAATGACTCGAGGATAAGGCTAGTTGAGTGCACTCGCAAATTGCCGCCGAATACCAAAACAACTCGAATCATGCTTCGGAAATGTTTTTTTTTCAAGTCGACTAATTGCTCATCAGTATATAAATTGCCGAATATTTCAAGATATGAATGAACTTTTTCCATGCTGATCAACTGTAGCAGGTTTTGCGCCCACAACTCTGTTTCGTTGTATTACCACGTAACATTGATTTTGAACGAGCTCATTATCGAAAAAACTAGCAACACTGTGTTATCACAGCTGTAGTATTTCTGTCACCATAAACAACCAATGCATTAATCTCAAAATAACATTCAGCCAATTCATGACTTGCTCACGAATCTCTTCCAAATGGTGTTCACCTTGAAACAAAACATCATCTACCATCTACTGGATTACTCGAAACCTACAGACACACCGAATGCTGGAAATATCTTACAATGGCTTCAGCAAAGCTATAGGGCTGGGCGGTAACTGAAACGCGTATTGGCTATAGACCCAGAACACCCTATCTATCTATGTAGATAGGGTGTTCTGTGCTATAGAGAATAAAGTCGTAGCGCCAGCGTGGAAAAACGCAGAACTATCGATGGTTGGATTGCAATGTTTACATTTGCATATGTGTTTATGATGCTTAAATGTTCTCGTGTTCCTTCTATTTCTGAAATTTTCGATTTGATATCATTTTTTGTGTAAAAAGTGACTCTATTGATAATGGAAGAATCAAAGGAGATCTCAGGGGACTCATTCGAAGGGTTTTCATTATCGAAACGTTGTAAGAATCGAATGACCTACCATCGTCTTCGAATCACCCGAAGACGATTGCGAATACCAGCAATCGAAACGTCGTGAGTACACTCAACTTGAAACTTGGTTCAACAATCATTCATACTATTTCATTTATGTCTTTTTTTTTGACTGATATTTCACATTTGATATCTCAATTTTTTGTCACAGTATTATTTTATTGATTTCATTATTTGAATTTTTTTGACTGATATTTCATATCCGATATCTCGATTTTTTGTAACAACATTATTCTCGTTGATCAATCATTCCTTGATTTTATTATTGACCAAAAAATCCATTTGAACATTTTGTTTGGATCTGATTTCCTTACTTGATTTGTATTTTAATCCTTCCGTTCTTAGCAACAGGTTTCAATAGTGTTATTGATATATACAATGGAAATCCGAATCTTTCCTATTTCCACAAGGAACATTGTCAACCATATTCAAGCAAACATAGTAGGAAAGAGTCCACTTTTGTAATAGATATTCATGATATGTACTAAATATGTGTTTGGGGTTGGAAAAAGGAGTTCGAGCATTTTGGGGTTGATACCATCAGTCTCCTTTCCTGTGTTTTGGTCCATACTTTATTTCTAGGTGAACACCATTTGCAACAGATTCGGATTCTTATTCCATGAATACCAGATGGATCGCCTATAATGCCACTGATGAGAAATATACCAAGTCGTAACAGCTGTCTGATTTTAGTTTTGTGAATGATGATATTTCGAATATCGAAATTCTGAACATGTTCACGAAAAAAGTCATTATGGCATCTCATATACCACCTGTGTTATGAGTGATACCATACATAACCATTCAATGGTTTCTAGAATAATGCCACAATTGTGTGAAACAACAAATATTTCAGGGTTTAACGATTGCTGATATCGACTGTGTGTCCGGAGAGAAAGCAGTGAAGAATTTGAACAGAACTTTTGGTGACGAAAAATCAATTTTTATTAAAACCGATGTCTCCAAGCTGAACGATTTCGAGGGTGAGATTGTGTAATTTTTCAATTACATTTGATCAGTTATATCATAAGAAAGAGAGTGTCAACTCCCCATTTCATTTGAATTAAAAAATATATATTTAGTAAGTGATCGTTTTCAGAAACTCGATAAGAATTGCGGAATGGAACGAATGATGCATGTTGTGATTCATTTATCATAGAATATTTTCAAACCGACATTATTGTTCCTGAATATTATTTTTGTAATCATTAAAATTATGTATTTTCTCAACTGAGTTGTCGAAATGCACCTCGAAGATTTATATGTATGTCAACTATAAGAATGCTAGATGAAAACCATATTCTATGAGAAAAAACACCCTGCGATGATTTTCAGAGGCCTACCGAAAAACAGTCGAGAAGTTCAAGAATGTAGACATTCTCATAAATAATGCTGGATTGACTGATGACACTTTTTGGGAGAGAGTTGTATCCATCAACTTGGTGAGTAAACTTCTCAGAATTGTAATAGCACTGATTCAGCTTTATTATATAAGTCACCCATCAGATACTTCATAAGGAACGTTGAGAATGTACTAATTGACATTTCAAAATATTCTATTTTTTCATCAATCTATGTAATGGGGAGAATGAAGTTTAAAGAACTATTCTTTGGCTTTTCTCACTTGGAATCAGAAAATGGAAATTGCAATATCTATGAAAAAAAAAGGAAAAAAATGTAAATACAACTGCACAAGTTGAAGTGTCAGTGAATCGGTATAACAAATTTCAATTAAGACTGAATTTCAACTCCGACTGTGAACTGTATGGAGTAATGTATTTTGTTTCAATGAATAGTATCTTTTATGTTCACCTTACTCTACAGGCTAGAGGGAAAGCGCCCCCTCTCCTGTCCATTCCTTGCCAGTCAAGAGTTTGCTATTTCAAATTATATGATTTCAGTTTTGCATCATCAGTTGCGATTCTTGCACTCACAATATCCCCGATGTGACATCTATCAAAGCGAAGCTACATTAATAATAATTAACTCGTTTTAGTTTCAACTGGAACAATATAATGGCATGATTCTGAAAAGCTCCGAACAGATGGCGCTTGATTGGATTAGACTTCATCACATCTATTTTTTTCTTTGATACGAACGTGATCAACTCTATATTTATTGATACAATTATTGATGCTTTGACGGTTAGCCATCATCTTCTTCCATTATTTCCATTTCGAATCTAATGAATTGTAGAGTAACTGAATCTCATGCATATTTTATTTTGGTTCATTAAGTTTGGTTGACTCATAGAGCTTTTAGAACTCATAGAATTCTTCGGTTTCACACCAGAGATTACAAGGCCGCGACGCGAGCAATATCGGAAATAACTGCCATTCATTGTTTAGAAAGTTATAGGAAATAGATAGCCCACCATACCATTGAAAGGATGAATCCTGATGAGTAAGGATAGGTTCTATTAGTGAGTTCTATTCCAAGTCATGTCTTTCCTTAAATATTTCTTCCGAAGGTCATAGCTCCAATCGCACATTTTTTTGATCACTATAGAATGTGTATGCAACAAGACCTAAAGACTTAGGGCCAGTTGCACCGCTTCAACTAAGCTAAGCTTGGCCCAATCGTTAAGGAACAAGGAAGCTGATTGGCAAATCCATAGCAACAAAGCTTAGATAAAGCAAAACTCAAGAAAAGCGGTGCAACTGGCCCTCAATCTAATGAGCCCAATACTAATAACTGAGAACATTAGACATAGTCAGTGGGCATACTTGAAGACTGGCGTTAAATCAAATCATCTTTCGAACAATCTGTTCAGGCCAGTCTCAAATTACCTACACAGTAGGTTTCGGCTGGCACCTGTCAGGAAACAACTACTTACCTGGCTAATACCACGAAGGGCATTGAATTATATCCGACCGGTGCCAGTGCAGGTTTCTTCACAGAAGTAAATCCTGCATTTGCTTTCGTCGATACAAATGAAGGAATTGATTTTCAATTATAGGGACGGACACACTTGCAAACCGGTTTCGGGCTATTTGGCCACTCGTCAGTGCAAGGTAGTGCCATCATCAACATTAAGTCGATGACTTCCCATAATTAAAAATCAGAATCCTTCAGAGGATCAAGCCCCGACCAAAGCTGATGCGAACAACGAAGTTATTGCGCCATCTACCAATGGACGAGGTATTCCAGAAGCAAACCGAATTCGCCCATTCCTCCTGCGAGGAAAATGTAAAAACATCAGACATAATCAGTGGGCATACTTGAAGACTGGCGTTAAATCAAATCATCTTTCGAACGATCTGTTCAGGCCAGTCTCAAATTACCTACACAGTAGGTTTCGGCTGGCACCTGTCAGAAAACATATACTCCCCTGGCTAATACCACGAAGGGCATTGAATTATATCCGACTGGTGCCAGTGCAGGTTTCTTCACAGAAGTAAATCCTGCATTTGCTTTCGTCGATACAAATGAAGGAATTGATTTTCAATTATAGGGACGGACACACTTGCAGACCGGTTTCGGGCTATTTGGCCACTCGTCAGTGCAAGGCAGTGCCATCATCAACATAAAGTCGATGACTTCCCATAATTAAAAATCAGAATCTTTCAGAGGATCAAGCCTCGACCAAAGCTGATGCAAACAACGAAGTTATTGCGCCATCTACCAATGGACGAGGTATTCCAAAAGCAAACCGAATTCGCCCATTTCTCCTGCGAGGAAAATGTAAAAACATTAGACATAGTCAGTGGGCATACTTGAAGACTGGCGTTAAATCAAATCATCTTTCAAACAATCTGTTCAGGCCAGTCTCAAATCACCTGCACAGTAGGTTTCGGCTGGCACCTGTCAGAAAACAACTACTCCCCTGGCTAATACCACGAAGGGCATTGAATTATATCCGACCGGTGCCAGTGCGGGTTTCTTCACAGAAGTAAATCTTGCATTTGCTTTCGTCGATACAAATGAAGGAATTGATTTTCAATTATAGGGACGGACACACTTGCAGACCGGTTTCGGGCTATTTGGCCACTCGTCAGTGCAAGGCAGTGCCATCATCAACATAGGGTCGATGACTTCCCATAATTAAAAATCAGAATCCTTCAGAGGATCAAGCCCCGACCAAAGCTGATGCGAACAACGAAGTTATTGCGCCATCTACCAATGGACGAGGTATTCCAAAAGCAAACCGGATTCGCCCATTACTCCTGCGAGGAAAATGTAAAAACATTAGACATAGTCAGTGGGCATACTTGAAGACTGGCGTTAAATCAAATCATCTTTCGAACAATCTGTTCAGGCCAGTCTCAAATTACCTACACAGTAGGTTTCGGCTGGCACCTGTCAGAAAACATATACTTCCCTGGCTAATACCACGAAGGGCATTGAATTATATCCGACCGGTGCCAGAACAGGTTTCTTCACAGAAGTAAATCCTACATTTGCTTTCGTCGTCAAAAACATGGAAATCTCGTCAGAAACACAAGTTGAATTTTCCATGACTGTCATGGATCATTCATATTCTGATGACTGTCGTGAAACACATCAATTTTCAATTCTTGTATGAATTTATATTTTCAATATTATTTTGAAGCTTCATTAGCTTTCTGCCAACATTTCAGTCGAGCTGACAGATAGAACTCTTCAACTTTTTTTTCCTCTTCAGAGAAGAAAACTTTGTCGTACATTGTCAAGTGAACAAAAATATCGACATTATATGGTAGATGGCACAACAAAAACTGTTCAAATCCTCTTCTCACAGACATTTACTAACTATCCCTTTTCTCTATTAACAATGCTATTGAATCTTTCAGCGACACCTTCCAATTGATACTACTATCTGGTTTCAAATTATTTTTGATACTCATCAGAGCTCACATTCAATATTTGATTTTCGGTTATATGAGGTAAAATACACATGACTAAATGAATGTTTTATTTCTCGAAGCAGCACGTCTGTTTTTCAATAGCCCTAATAACTTTATTAGAATCTTCGCAACAGTCTGCAGAGAAACTGGTGTCTTAATCATTTTCGAAGCAGCAAATGTCTCCAATGAAATTATATATAGCTAATTTCTCTTACAGAATGGCGTGATCAATGGTGCCAACCTTGGCCTCGAAAACTTCATCAAGAATTTCAAAAGTGGCAGCGAAGGAGTGATAGTTAACATTTCTTCTATCCTTGGTCTTGGTCTCAAAGATGTGGGCTATAAACCAGTTTACAGTGCCACGAAAGCAGCGGTTGTAAGCTTAACCCAATCTTGGGGGTCACCCAACTATTACGAGAGAACTGGAGTAAGAGCGATAGCCCTCTGTCCAGGGCCCACTTCGAATCTGGAAAACAAATCCTTGGAAGGAATACCGGAACCGAAAAAAATTACTATCCGTGACCTCGATTCTCGAGTCAAGTTACAGAGGTATTTTGTTCGTTAATATAATAGATAGTTGTTTGCTAAGAGAATCGCGAGCGAGCCGCCGCATGAATCTGGATGTATGAATACGGCATTTACATCAAAATCAACCTGGCGACTAGCCGAAGTTTGTCTCAGCAAACGGTAATGAATTCATTTTCAATTGGAATCGTTCTGTATATAATTGCATTATAACAATAATATAATTCGATACACATACATTCCAAGACATATTACAAAAAACAATATCAATATTAAATTTTGAGGATGAGTGATGCTTTTATAACACAAAAAGCATCTTTTTTTTCCGTGAACTCAGAATATGCAAATCTTGGAAACAGCCACTTGTACCGCCTATGTAAAAACTGTAATGAGGTATTTCGAGTGCCAGTGGTATTGATGTTGAATATAAAAAACCCACGAATATTCAATCAAACGTCAGAATGATGTTTTCCACTGCCTAGGCAGAATATATCTTAATGCCATACGGCAGCAGTAGAAACGGAACATAACCACTCTAAATTATATCCTTCCCCTGCGTTCGACCAACCCTGATAATTTGAAAGACCGAAGTTGAATATATGGGCCGCGTTAGACAAAAAATATTTTTTCCTGTGTTCATTTGACCAATTTTCATCAAACGTAATATATTTCAGCTCAGAAACACTAGCCAAAGAATTAGTGAGAATCATCAAACATGCTAAAAATGGTACTATTTGGGTGGTAGAAAACGATGAACCTGCTTATGAGTTCGTTATACCAGAACGATTTACTTTCAAGGAAAATGTCCTCATTGAAACCTGATGTGCATCATCAAAATAAATCATTCACATATTACAATTCGATGAAATAAAACTGTGTCAACATTCTGGTCTTTTCTTATTTGTTCAAGGAGGCGTCAGCGACATCACTTTCTATAGAAAGAATGACAGCAGTATCTCTAACATAAGAATGTTTTCGAGACAATTTGACTCCTTTTTTTATTTTCTTCCTGAACTGATATTGTCAATTGATATTGCTGATTTGATGATATGTGTGTTGATGAGCAAACAAAAACTGCTACATACGCCTTCAATTTCTTGTAGTTTCTGGTAGGCCTATCTGTGATGATAAATTAGCCACAAAAATCCACTCCAACATTATAAAAGGTCGATTTGGAGTCATACCATAATCAGGAAGTTCCCCCATAAGATATTTTTGACTTACTGTTTTGATGTGAAAACAAGTTGTGCATTTGTTTACTATTTTCCTAACAAAATTTCGATCTGAAATCAGCCAGAAACGTTCTCTTAATGATGCTACTACTAGTTGAGGTCCTGCATGTAAACTTATACATGCGTGCTCATAATTAGCTATTATTTCTAAAGAAAATTATTGCTGAGGTAAAATAGTAAGGGAATTTTTTCTCGAAATTGAAATTTGATAGTTTCAAGCGACCTCCAACTCTTAGTACATTATAGTCACCTAAGAGAGGATTAAGACTTGACAATTTGCTGTTATCAACAACCCTCGATATGTTTCCATGTCTGATATTTCATTCCAAAATTCACAATGCTGAACTAATTGCATCAAATTTTTGAGAAAACAGTTCAACGCCTCAACAGATAGGGGCTTTTTTGCGGTTTTGTTTTTTCATGGAGAAAAATCTCGCATTTTAAAGGAATCGGAGTATGTAAGCCGTAACTCTCTGTAATTCAGTCGAAGAAATGAAATATTTCAATAACATCTGGAATCATTGAAATCCAAAAAGATAGAAATTCAATAGGTTGTTATTCCCAAGCATAACATCGTCATTTTCAGAGGTAGAGAATAATATCGACAATAGAATCTTGTTTTTTTATATCCAGGAAACAGCATACTGATTTACTTCCAAAAGAATTAGGAACTGTGGGAAACAACAAAATCTTCAAGGGAGTAGAAAATGATATCGAATAGGTAATGCAATATTGATGGTGTAGGTATTATCAATTGAATTATTCACATAAGGTAAGGCCAGAAAATTGTGCAAAAATCTTTTCACACAGTGAGTTAACATACGAATCCACCTGCACATTACGCAGTTCTCCTTCAGTGTTATTTCAATAATGACACTTCAATAAACTGTCAACTATTACTCTTCATACAGAGAGTGTAGCTATTTTTCAATAACAATGTAATTATGTTTCCTCGAACGTAACCCAAAGTCCCCATATTTATACTACAACACGTCACCGTGGCGTAATGTGTATAGTGGTAACTTGTCAAACCGAAGTGAGTTCAAGCTCTGCAGCAGCTAGTTTTTTGTAATATTTGGTTAGTTTATGTGGATGATAATAAAAAGACGGCAGAAAAGTTTTTTACAATTCAGGAAGTCATCCGATATTGCAGACACTAAAAATATTCCAACCTTTCAAAAATGTTCGAATGCGTTTCGAATGATAACTAGCAAGTGACAATGTGAATTGAATACTATGGCGCAAGAGGCTTTTTTGTGATATTTTTAAATTTTTATATTTTCAGGATGCAATGATTATTCGAAGTGCTTGGAGAAAAGCAGGAATGAACCTTCTTTACATTGAGATATAGTCCCCTCTTCTGTCTCAAGAAAAAAACACAAAACGGAAGACTAATCATTACAGAAACGAAAAAAAAATTCTTGTTAATTTATTTTATAGCGTTGAGCGGTCCTATTAATGAAAGCAGGGCCATTTTCTGTTCTTCTTTGAATGAAATGACGAATTATATGTATGACCATTGAGAGCCCTATCATTTGAGGTTGTCTCGTGGCTTCTTAGAATAAGAGGCATTTTGACATTTCCGTCAATTTTGGAAAGTGCCTCCTTATATTTCAGATTGAAAAAAATATTTCTGCACAGTTGGCCCACTATCATTCATCTTCACGAACAATACTGTAATCGGAGTACTTCCAGTCAATCATTTCATAAGTTATCAACGGTATCGAATTACTGGTGCCCGAGACTAGAAAAATCTTGGTTTTGTGTGGAATTTATGTGGAATCGTTGTTCTTCGAAACATGATTTCCCGATTCAATTCACAAAATCCTAATAAGCGCTTCAAATATTTCGGAACACAGACGGCATTACGTAGTGAACATAATTGACATAGATAGACTCTGGGGACTAAGTGGGTGTTACAGATATTAATGAAACATCCTAGCATTTAACAATATCCGTTTATTTGGTAAAGATCAATTTTATTAACACCAAACTGACATTATTTCCACTCGACTCGCGTTTCGTTTACAAGATTAGATTATCAATTTTCTTCTTGGTGTTAAGGTAATTGATTTCAACAAGGAGTTCCAACTTTTTCACCAAAGGTTCCATTCTCACTGTTTAATATTCGCCATGAAAGGATCCAAGAGGCACAGCGGAAGTAGTGAACATCTAACTAATCCTTCTGTCGAAAATATTCTCTTTCCTCCGCCTCGTGTTCAGGCTTTGAAAGATTTCCGAAACATATTATATCAGAAAACCACGTTCCTCGATCATATAGGCTTTCACTGAATAAGGGTTCAGTGATGAATCATGATGGAAATAGGTTTTTTCTTCAAACGTCAAATAATGATGACATTACTTATCTAACTTGATCCTGTCAAATTTTGATGTCTCCGCCGGCAGCAGTTTTTTTTCCCATTTCTTTACGGCGCGGCGGAGGGAAAAATGTTGTCATGGCAACAATATGAAACATGTCACAGAGCAACAATACAAATGTCATTAACAACAATTAAACATCATTTTTATTTACAGTAATATTAAAAGTACAATTAGTTGATGAAGCATTTTCAAAATTGAAACCGTGCAAAAATGTTCCCGACTCTTGATACGCATTGGTAATTGTTGATGATACTGATGGTCGAGCACAACTTTCAGCAATCATTCCCGATGTTGGCGAATCATGAGGGTTTAAAATTTTTTGACCATTATCGTTCTTATTTCTTATTGAATCCTCTATATATCCTTCGGCAACCGTGCTTGATTTCCAGCCCCCATGTCGTTTGAGGCATTCTAGATTTCCGCCTCCATCAATTAAAAGTGTTGCTGAAGTTCGTCGTATACAGTGACCCGTGTTTGCGCTTTCATCGTTTAAATTTAAATAACTAGCTACTTTTTGGGCTACTGCGCTGATCGAATGTATTCCCATGATGCTTCGGTAACACTTTCCATTTTGGTTCTTTATAAAAAAATCGGTTTTCTGTGAAATTTCCAGGCCGCAGTGATGCATACTTTTTATACAGTTTGATGTAGTTTTGACCAACTATCGTAAAAGATCTAATTTGTCGTGTTTTACTGTCTGGGATCTTGATAATTATTCCATTTTCTTTATCCTCAATGTCCACAGTCTTCATTTTTACCAATTCGTAGCATCGACAGGCGCCGGTAACTCCAATTAACAAAACAATCTGAAATATTTTTATAATTTAGTATAGTATACTACATGCTTTGCAATATAATTTTTTTTACCTTCAATCCTAAATACAACTTATCTGGCGCTTCAAACAAAAATTTATCAAACTCGTCTTTAGTGAAAACTTCGCTTGTCTTTTTCAGAAAGGCACGTAACTTTAAAAATTTGCTTATATCCACATTTTTTCTAATAACTAACTCGGATTTCATCATAGAGTATCGTGACCACATTGTAGAAGATTTCCATTTATTTTCATTTTCCATTATATTAAAATATGCCAGTAAAACGTCTTCAGAAACTTGCCGTACTCCTTTTGTATCGCACCACTCTTGGAAGTGCTTGTACGCTAACCGATACTTTATTCCGGACTTGGAGGGCCCCAAACGTGCTACTGCATCATTAGCCGCGGACTCAATTTCGTTAAGGTTTTCCATTTTCGCACTAAATTTGCGCTTGCGGTTGCAAAAACAATAAGCTGTCTTTAATAACATAAAATAACTGTCAAACAACTGTAACCAGGGAGACGCAAATCCCACCGACGACTTAATTATTTTAATTTCTAACATCTAGACGACTTTGATAGTTGTCACAGTTAATTTGGAGTAAAAATAGCGTATGAATTGTACTATTTATGGTTGAGAATTGCTACGTTTGAAGAAAAAATAATATACTTTATTCGGCAAAGAAGCGACTTTTCTTGACGCGCCCGATATTACGCGCCGAACGAAGTGAGGTGCGTAATAGAGGGCAAGTCAAGAAAAGTCATGCTTCTCCGCCTCATAAAGTAATATACTATTCTTGAATCATTCTTCTGTACTGATGATTAGGTATCAAGTCTTTTAGGAGATGCGCTGCGCGTTCGACGGTTTTGTTCACCTCGAATTCCTACGAGGATTAATTTTTTAGAGTCTTGTAGTGAAAAATGCTCATAATTCAAAGGAAAAGTGATGAAGAAGGCGGTATAGAATGTGTATATTGTGCTGATAGAAAGAAGGAGCAGAATTGGCTGAAAAAAAATAATGTGCGTCATCCCCGTTTTTCTTTGTCTTTGGAGGGGCATATTTCCAAAACTAGTTGAGAGCGCGCCAAAAAATATTCATTGAAATTTTTTGTAAGTTGAAATATGTAAGTTCCAAAAAAAATATCTAACGCTTGGAATAATATAATTTCACCCGGAAAAATACTTATGACACCTGGCGATTGCAAGCCTTGGCTCTACTTTTTGCCGAGCGCGGTTAGTACTTGGATGAGTGACCCCATGCAGGAAAAGACCGCGTCGAAAGCCTCTTATCTGCTGCGAAAGAGCATATCGAAGCTCACAGGCAATATATCGTTGAGTACAAGATATGTTGAGGATATGCTGTCCTTCGGAGGGGACGTAAAACCGGCGGTCCCGAGTCCATGAATGATGGGCTCGTAAAAGATCCCTACCTCTGTTTGCTTCAATGTGGTTGATAAAGTTTCTTGCTGAATGGTAATGGTTCGGACTTCCATTGTCTATATTATTAAGTGTAATGAAACCTGTTGCTGAGAATGAAAGGATGATAATAGAAATAAAAAAAAAGTAATCAAATCCAAACAAAGGTTGAAATGAAATTTTTGGTCAAAATCAAAATTAATGGTTTGATTGATAAAATATAATGAAATAAAATAATGTTGTAACAGAAAAAATTGAGATATCGAATAGTGAAACCTTTAATTTTATTTTCGACCAAAAAATCCATTTCAAGCTTTGTTTGGATTTGATTACCTTATTTGATTATTATTTTTATCTTTTCGTTCTGAGATCCAAAGAAATCAATATCATTGCCGCCCGGTCTATTGAGTCTAGATACACTTTTTCTGATCCTGATGTTTTGAAAATCGAAATTTGTTATTCCCCATACGCGAAATGAAGTTGGTGTATGTATTTCAGAGTAAAGAAAATTGTTCTTAGGAGAAAGGACAATAAAGTTATTGAGTGAATGTTGCAATTGTTTATTGTTAGGGCAGATATTCTCTCTGAATTTCATTCCTCAATTCGGCCATATTTTGGCGAAATAGCTTGTTACATCGATTAAGTATTAATCGGTGTAATCTACGGTTGCTTTTCGCAGAGCACCGGACAGGGCAGCGGGCAAAACTTTTTTATTTGAAGAGATAGACCCATGGTTCCTTTGGAGAAAATGATCAGCGTCGAAAAATACGTCGATTGAGCCCAACTTGATTTTTTTCTCTGTATGTCTGTCTGTCTGTCGTTGGAATTTATGAAACACGATATCTCTCGAACGGAAAGAGATATCGATTTGAAACTCGGGTCATTTTTAACCCTCGTAGAGGTGCAGAGACCTATTGATTTTGAGAAAAATCGGAGAATTGGAAAGTGGTTTTTCCGGAATTTTTTTGACAAAATTTGGCCTTTCGGTTGAAACACGTTTCAGATCACAGTTTTGACTGGAAAAATTTTTACTTACCATTTAAGGAGTCCTTATTCTTTCCTACAAAGACCTATTGTTGGGGAAAAATTAAAAAAAATCACTTTAGATTCTACGGGTGTTTATTGTGTAACATGTCGGTTTTTTTCGGACGCTCTGTAGACCATACCGTTGCTCGTAATCGAAAAACGAAAAAACTGTTGCATACGCCCCGTGATACTCTACACTTTTCATTTGAAACATTTTTTTCTAAACCTATCGGAAAATGGAAAAATCGGGAAATTTCTGAAATTCAAATTTTTCTGGAGTTTTTTTTGTGAATATCTCGGAAACGGATGAGAAAATCAAAAATCACCGAGAGTAAAAAAATGATCATCTCAGTGTATACTATGAAAACCCCAATACTTTTTTTTCTAAAATGAACAGTACGGGAAATATGATTTTTTTTAAGAAAACAAACTATATCTCCGAAACCACTCACTTTATCAAAATTTGTCAGGGGAGTGAAATTGTAGATCTCGTCGAATACTATAAAACCTGAATTCATCTTTCCTCTAAGATTGGTAGTTTAGGAAATATCGACGGAAAGCAAAATTCAATCGACTCGAAAACGACTAAGTACGAAAAATCGTAGCATGACGTAACCGTCTAGTCTCCCGTTCGTCGCAACCACCAAATTTCATAATAGAGAATTACTCAAAGGACGTAAAATCAGAAAATGAATGGAATTTCGTCAAACAGAAAATTCATGTAAAGTTCAGTGAGCATCGTTGATAGCGATGAAATATTTAAGAGTCGTGTAATGGAGAAATTGAAGATTTTAAACAACCGATGGCATAGAATCGCTGTATTCACACCATTGGTTTCCAATAATAGTTTCGAGACGAATTTCAGAGAAGTTAGGTTGAATATTAATTGATTGGTGATAAATAGAAATACTCACGGGAACTATTTAAAACAAATGAAAAGTTGAAACGAGTGACTGCATAGAACACTGTATTTACACAATAGGTATCCGATGATAGTTTTAACATGATTTCCAGAGGGAATGAGTTGAATTTGTATTGTTAGGTGATAGAAAAAAAATACTTTGTGGAACTATGAGAAAATATTGAAAAATTCAAACAATTGACGGCATATAATCGATGTATTCACACCATTGGTATCCAATGATAGTTTAAAAAAAAGTTGAGATGATTTCCCTATAGTACGAGAAAAATTGACAAAAAAATTTAAAAGTGACGGCACATAATCGATGTATTTATACCATTGGTTTCCAATGATAGTTTAAAAAAAAGTTGAGTTGATTTCTCTATAGTAAGAGAAATATTGAGAAAAAATTTGACAAGTGACGGCATATAATCGATGTATTCGAACCATTGGTTTCCAATGATAGTTTAAAAAAAAGTTGAGTTGATTTCTCTATAGTACGAGAAAAATTGAGAAAAAATTTGAAAAGTTGCAGCATATAATCGATGTATTCAAACCATTGGATTCCAATGATAGTTTAAAAAAAAGTTGAGTTGATTTCTCTATAGTACGAGAAATATTGAGAAAAAATTTGACAAGTGACGGCATATAATCGATGTATTCAAACCATTGGTTTCCAATGATAGTTTAAAAAAACGTTGAGTTGATTTCTCTATAGTACGAGAAATATTGAGAAAAAATTTGACAAGTGACGGCATATAATCGATGTATTCAAACCATTGGTATCCAATGATAGTTTAAAAAAAAGTTGAGTTGATTTCTCAATAGTACGAGAAAAATTGAGATAAAATTGAAAAGTGACGGCATATAATCGATGTATTTAAACCATTGGTTTCCAATGATAGTATAAAAAAATAGTGCGGGAAATAAAAATTCTAGGCTCTAGCCTAGGTCAGTTCGTTTGGGCCTTGTTATCTTATGATCACAACATGATGAGAATATTGAATAATCAACAATTGAGGTTTCTTTTCTTCCATATACGATGAGGAAAACTTCCAGGAATGAAATGAGTTATCATAGGTGAAGCCCCACCAAGCTTTGGTGCTCAGAGGGCCGACACGTGAGTAAGTTGGGAGATTAGCAGGGTCTTGCCTTCAGCGTGTTTTTTTATGACGGATGCGGAGTGAACTGTTACAACTGCGATAAGCTGGAGTAAGAATCGTACAACCTTGGACGAGAAAAGTATAAACGTGCGAAACAACATATTGAAACGAAATAAGTCTCATTCTTTCACCAACGACATAAAATTCTCAAGGAAATTATTTGTGTACAATATTAATATTTTTCAAACACATTCAAACGAAGGGTGCCCTTCTGATGTGAAAACAAAAAATACCAGGCGCCATAAGAATGTGTTAATAATTGTGTTGGACGAAGATGCAAAAGATTCACCAGGGGCCTGTTTCATAAAAGTACAAGTCTTGTAGCTAGAACAGAAAGACAATGTAGGTACAGGTAAAAAACGAGTGAAAAACAATTATTTAGCATCGTGTTTCTTTGTGTTTCTCTTGTAGCTACAAGACTTGTACTCTCATGGAACAGGCTCATGTAGTGAGAACGTCTCAAACAGGGTCTATGATGAATGAAAATGTAGGAGACAGCTATTTTTTAGTTGATACTGAACGGGAGACCTGCCGTGGTTACGTTTCGAATGGATTTCCGAAATATACAGATTTCAAGACACATACGTTGAGTAAGAAGAAAAGTTGAGCAGCTGCCTCTGTAACTATAGAGAATGGAACGCAGACTTTCATTACATCCAATTATCTCGTGCAAATTAGATATTATGTTAACTTCTTTGGTATGGTCATATTGAAACATACTCTCATCATTGATACTATTACCATACTTTGTGGTTATCTTTATCTAAGGGTTATCATTCTTCTTGACATCGCTGAATATGGTAATATTAGAGATCAGTGGGGGAGAATTTCAGAAGGCAACTCGATTGCGTAGATATTTCCTTTGTGAAAAAATATTCACAAGGTTTGGCAGTTTGATATCGATATCGCGGTTTGATGAGTCGATCAACTTCATGAAAAAAGAAATTTAATTACCCTGTGCAAATATTAACATTGAGTCGAATATTCATTGTCTGTGATAGGGTTACCGATTTGGAAATTGAATTGAAAGTATGCTTTTAAATTTGTGAGATATGTGTGGAAAAAGGTACAGCCTTTCTTTAATATCGCTGCGTCTGTATAAATACTGTTCATATCATCTCAGGAATTCATCAAAAGCAATCACTCATTTCTTTATAGGGATTCAAGACAAATAAATTTGCTATTCCGTCGATCTGATATTTGGATTGAAGAGAAGTGAGAGCATTCTTCTACAAAATATTCCGAATGAAGTTTATGGAGTTCATAGATGTTGATACTCTGGACATTATTCATTTCGGCTATAATGGAGAAATCTTCTCAACTCGAGGTATAGTCCAATATTTTTCTTAAATGTTTGGGTTTATATTTTGAAGGGTTCCTACCAAGCATATATCGTAGTTGGGATCAGTAGTTTGATAGGAAGACGAATGTCATAGAATGAGAACAGAAATGAACAGAGTAGCACAAATCTGTAAGATGTCATCTTTGTTCAACTCATACACAGAGATTCGTTGTTTCCTATAATATATGAAATCCGCAGCCGACGTTGCCAAATTGTGAAATAGAATCAAAACTCTTCTAATTTCAAATGCCTGATTCAATTTCTCATTTCCACGTACTGAGGTGAGTTTTAAATGTTGCGTTTTATAGTTCTTTCATAAAAATACTTGATACTCGTCCCATTCTTCTATCGAGTAACATAAATAGAAAGATCAAAAACATTTTATGAACTACACTGATGTTGAAGATTATCGCACGACTATGCTATCATAACCATTCCGTCTCCTACAATATCGAAAATATAAGTATCGACTATTTTCAAAGTTTGTGCAACAATGTCAGCGCATATCTGAGCAGTTGCCTTCACTATCACAACAGATATGGTATTCGAAATAGCAGGCAAGGTAGCTCTAATTACTGGTGGCGCCAGTGGAATAGGCTTGTGCCATGCTAAAGAGCTACTTCGACAAGGTTTGAAGGTGAGATATGAAATATTGGAATAATGTGAATCTCCGATTGAATTGTCCATTTCTCAGGGTGTTACAATAGCGGATCTGAATGAAACCTCTGGAAAGAGAGCCTTAGATGAACTAGAAAAAGAATTCGGACCACATAAAGCAATTTTTGTTGAAACTGACATTACTAAGAAAAAAGAGTTTGAAGGTGAGCTTATCAACTTTTTCAAGCATCATTCGGTGTACTGGATGCAGCGATGTTTGTGTTTCAGATGCCTTCAAGAAAACAGTGGAAACTTTTCAAAACATCGATATTTTGATTAACAATGCTGGTATAACTAATGATGCAATTTGGGAAAAGGAAGTTGCAATTAATATTGTGAGTTTCTAACCTTTCATGTCTATATTTCTTCCTTTTATATCTATATTCCATATAGAGTTTCTAAAGTACAAATTCTATCAAGACATTGAGTTATTTTCACAACTTCTTTTCTTCTCTCCCGTAGTTTTTCGGGTTTCAACTAAATACAATCTGATTCAATAGAGAAAAGAATTTGAAAACACACATATTTTGGGTGGGCAGACTTTCAATCCACCCTGAAAAGTGGCTGCGTTTATTGAAAAACAGTTATTCATGAGTAAACACATAGTCAGCATCTCCACGTATAACCCAAATTTGACAACCAAAGAATGCAAAAACTGATATTAATGGAAATAATGGAAATGAAACCGAATCCATTTCTGTTCTCAAAATTGATAGACTAGGAATAGTTACCGCCTAGAGTGATTTTCTTCGAGAAATAATTAAAGCCCCCACTCAATTTTCACCCTATGTAATGACGATAAGATCAAGGTGACCTTTTGTTTACTCAATGATTTCACAGAAGTTTCAAATGCTAATATGCGACATACACCCAGAGGTTGGGCAAAACTTTGTCTCTCAATCGAAATCGACTTGCACGTTTTGTAGTGTTACTGTTCTGTTAGATCTGATACATTCTGGGAATCATTCCATTCGATTCCTAGAGGAAATAGTCAGCTATTTGGCGCATTATTCGGTCTCGTTCACTATCTGAGGAATCTCAAATGGAAATAACAAATCAACTCCTGCACTAGTTTTTTTCAACCAATAGAATCGCCAATATTTCAATCAGGCCCTCAAACCGATTTTCTTTGACATTTCTAGAAGAAAATTCTACGTCTGTTCACATATTCATAGAGTTCAGATATGAATGAATATGCAGCGGCCAATCTAGATTTCTGTCAATCGTGGATCATATCATATCATTTTGCATTGAAGTGTCCACTGTCGTTACCCTCATGATGATACATGCCACATGTATAGCAGTTTTTGTGGGCCATCAACTTCATCATAAGCGCTTGTGAGCAGAGGGACAAAAATTACATTTCATCAACAAGTGTATAGAATCAGACTTGATTATTGTATTTTCTTTAATTTCAAATCATTGTATCAATGGTTATTATGTTTTTTATTCTCCTTCGAATTTTTCACTGCAGAATGGATCTGTTATTGGTATCATCCTAGGACTGGAGAATTATTTGAAAAATTATAAACAAGGTGAAGAAGCAGTTATAGTGAATACCAGTTCTATTGACGCCCTGTATGGATCTCCGTTATGGCCTATTTACTCTGGAACGAAATCTGCTATCGCGGGATTCACAAAGGGCTGGGGTAATCAGTTTCATTACGCAAGATCCAAAGTGAGGGTGGTTGCTGTTTGTCCTAGTGCAACGAGAACTGGTATTTTGCAAGGAGCTCCAGCAAAGTCTCTATTATTTCCAGATTATGCAAACTTCATCCCTTGCTCCATGGATCGTATCCCCGAGTACGGGCAAGGGTAAGGAATAGAACAAAAATTTTTAATACGATGTTCTCATCAACTTCAAGAATGACGTCATTCAATATGAGTAGATTTCATTTCGAGAATTTTCAATTATTTATATACACACCGATGTTCGCCTACCTTCAATCGGGTGTGTGAGCCAATTAAATGTTGAGTTCACATAAAACTTCAACCTGTACTTTCTGACAAATGAAAACCTGAAATTTACATTTCCATTACTCAAGTTATTTTCGATCAAGGTTCACTTTGATCATCTTTCTTGACATTATTTTTGTCTCTATTCATTCGAATTCTTTTTGTTGAGTGTTGTTGTATTTTATTAAGTAACTAGCTTTTCAGAAATTCCAGAAATTTGATGAAAATCCACATTAACAAATATATCACAGTTTCTTGTACGATCCTCACTGACAACAATCGTACAGAAAACTGTGTGATTTTTGTTCATATTGGATCACTTCCAAATTAACAATGGAATGATGGCAACAGTGTACTCGAATGGAGTACTTTCTAAGATGTTCTTAAAATTTGAGATTTAACATAAAGATATAAATTCTGTTGTTTTGAGTTAATGAAGGCAAGATCTATTGATACACTATTTTCCTAAAAAATATGGTAAAAGATTATTTGAAGTTGCTTGGTATTGCCTAACATTCAGAAATAGTTATGAAAAAGGAAGTTTTTTCAATATCAGAATAATTATTCTTGAAACGGGTCCCGTCTAATCTGGCCAATGAATTCACTGTATACCCTGGACTTTTCTGTGTATTCTCATTCATCTTTCGGATTACCAAGGAGTTGTTGCATGACACAAGGCTACCCAATGCATTTGAGAGTTCGAATAAAAAGGGTCTATCCCTTTTAGACCGCATTTCAGTTCATTGCTGGAAAAAAATCAGAATAATCACTAGTTAACAGACGAAGTCCATATCGGCCAAAAAACTCTGCAGGTAGTTTTGGCACTAGCTCACATTGTGAGGTATATAAATAGCTAACCTTATCATTTAGATTTAGTATAAGTTTCCTTAAGCTGCTAACGAAGTGAAATTAACATTTTTTGCAGACCTGAAAGAGTGGCGAAAGAAGTAGCAAAAATCATCACTCTCGCCAAAAATGGTACGATGTGGGTTGTTGAGGAAAACCAACCCACCTATGAATTCAAATTTCCTGAGAAGGAGGCCTTGTATAGTAATTTCCTCGAAGAAGAAGAGACAGTGATGAATTGAAAAGTTTTAAAAAATTAGGAAACTCATGAATTGAAATACACTTGGGACATCCACATTTCATCTATTCGACACAAAATTCAGTCATGTTCTTTGCCAAAATTCATCGAGTGTATAAGGCATAGAAATAGCTTGCAAGCTCTTACGTAAGCTCCACGAAATTTTATGCTACTTTTTTCAATTGGAAGGTTTCATAAATAGTCGTACTATGCAGTCCATATTCATATTTATATCTGCAAAATTTTCAATAAGAATCAACATATTCTGTTGCTAAATTGAAAATTTTGAACATTCATGTATGTACGAGAGAGAGTGGACTGTATATGAATTATATTTGAGTAAAAAAATATCTGGTTCGACTTGAATTGAATGATATCGGCGATGCAAGAGCGTAAGAATAGAGCCACTTACCAAATTGCAGTTGGCCGGTGTCTCTTCATTTCTTGACCATAGTGTCACTTGGTTTTAAATAATAATTGGAGAAAATTTTAAATTAGCAGAACTAACACAAATTTTGCACTCTGCCAAGAGTTTTCGAACTGCTCGTTTTCGCCTGTCGGGCATGCGTGGTGGCTGGTACCTTCACAGGTGGTACTCGCGTAGTGGCGTTCAGAGCTCTTGCCGCAATTCGCGAAAAATAATCAAAATAAAAAAAGAAATTTCCTACTCTCAGCTTGATGAAAAAGGTACTTGACGTAACAATGTATGTACATTGATATATGAATATTGCAGATACTGTTAGCTAACTGAAGTCCTGAACAGATATTCCGAATTTGATTGCTGGGTACAAATTTCCATATCAAACAGTTCCTACGTTAAAAATTCATGGAATAGTTTTTTCTCCATAGGAAAAGACATCTGTATCCCGTACTAAAGTGTTTGTGACCCATTATGTTGATTTTACGCTTTCGAGGTGATTTGAGGACATCTTATCTGATCTTTTATATTAAGTTTTGGGATACTGGTACATGCTTGAGGTGAATAACTGACTGAAGATCACAAATGAAATTTACTATGTTGTATGTAATATAAGCTCAGTTTCTCCAAAGTAATAACTTGTTCTTTCTTTATCTCTTTGTCTCTATATGTTTTCTTGGCCTTCGCTCCCGTACAGCGCATTCAGCCACTGCCTTGGTCTTTCTTACAGTGGCGACCCGATTCCACAATATCCAATAGATTTCAACCTCTGTTCGAGATATTGAAATCGTCTGCATAATTTATAATATGTGAAGTGCGTTGGTGTTCTTTGCGTTATCTGAATATCATTTGTAAATACTATAAATCGGTCCCAGGACACTTCCCTGTGGTACCCATACCATTTATTTCGGAGTACATCTGAAAATCTGTTGAAGTTTTCAAAAAATGTGATTATCATCCGTGCCATTGTAATTTCAAATATCTCTCAGAGTAAGTGTTGATGTAACCAGAAAGTAACCCTAAAATATCAAGATATGATTTTTATCTCAAAACTGTGCATTTTGCATTACATACACCAACTGTTCGTATATAACAAGCTTTGATAAGATGAATACAGTACCACAGGTACAGACTGCTCCAAAGAATTCTCAATCATAAAAATGCAGTTACGTAAAAATCATATTCTCTGTTACTTTTAGCATGGGACACTCTTGGGGCCGTTTCTATCCAGTATTTTCAATAGGAGCACCTAGTTCAAACTTTTTACCGTCCACATCTTTTGCTATTTTTTCGTCAGTATAGTTCATACAATACAAAACTGATGCACGTCATCAAGGGGGTGGTTGAATTTTGAAGTAGGTTACAACCATATTGTCATAGAATTATAAAGTTAGGTACTAATGAATGATATGTATGTATTGATGATAAAAGTGAAGTCAAAAAAGTGATACACACGTTCATATCATCTGCAAGTTCAATACGTCCTGCCCTAAGATTTTTTCTCTTTTTCTGAAAGAAGTTTCGAATGGAAAATATTGTTACGTCCTAGCGCCGGCCCTGACCGTATCGTAAACGCAAGTCGAAGGATCGCGTCGTAGCGAACGTTATTTTCCAAGAACTCGTGGATCCGCCTGGAGAATTCGAGACACGTCATGCGTCATCGGGGCTTGTCTGGAGGATTCTCGATGGTTACGCAGGCATATATAAGCACCGTGATGTCACGGCGGAGGGGGAGTTTTTATTCGGAGAGTTGGTTGTTCGGAATTTGTATTCAGAGCTAAGTGACGAGATTTGTTGAGCAGAGCTTTGTGCGAAAGCAGAATTTTTAGTACAGAGAGTTTAGTACCGAGCATTGGAAAATTATCGAAGCGATTTAAGTGAAAGTGTTGTATTGTATTGTGGTAGAGAGTTATAATAAAAGAAGTTTAGTGTTGTTTGGTGTTTTAATCGACGAACCCAAGGAGTATCGTGACAGTGGTGTCAGGAATTGAGATTTTCCAGGGATAAATCGTAACAGTGGTGTCGGAAGTGGAATTTTTGCTGGTAAATAACAACATTTGATGGTGAATACGAGAAGTACATCTTACGATACCATGGAGGACATGATGAAATTCATCCAAAACCAATTTGCGGATTTTGAAAGACGACGACTGGAAGATGAAAAGCGACGGCTGGAGGAAAAAGAATTGGAGGAAAAGCGACGGCAGGAGGAAAAGAAAGAACGAGAAAATGAAAAGAAGGAACGACAATTAGAACGAGAAAATGAAAAGAAAGAACGAGAAGATGGTATCCAGAAAATTCTCGATAATGAAAAGAAAGAACGGGAAGAAGCACTCCAGAAAATTCTCGAAGAACAGAGAAAAGAGCGAGAAGACGTAATCCAGAAAATTCTCGAAGAACAGAGGAAAGAACGAGAACGTGAAAAAATAGAACGAGAGGAAGCAATCCAGAAAATTCTAGAAGAACAGAAGAAGGTGAGAGAAGAACAAAAGAATGAATTAGTTCTAATAGAAAAACAATGGAAAGCAGACTTCCAGAACGTTCGAGAACATCAAGACAAGTTATTCGAGCATGTTTTACATAAAACAAAAGTACAAATGGAAGAACTAAAGGGAGACGTCAAGAAAATCGACGATGACGTCAATAAGAAAGTGGAAACAGTGCGAGAGGAGATGAAAGGACTGGAAAAGAGAGTCGAAAAGCAGATAGCCCTTCTCAGGAACCAAGATCGCCAAGACAGGGTTGCCACATCAGGGATTTCCGTAAAACCGCCGACTTTTGATGGACAGTCGTCTTGGTCCATGTACCTATCGCCGACAATTTGAGGCTGCGGCAGAAACTAATGGATGGGGCGACGAAGAAAAAGCTACGGCACTAATAGTAGCTTTGAGAGGGCCAGCTTTGGGTATATTACAAACGATACCCATAGAACAGCAGAAGCAATATGACGACCTGATTTCTGCACTAGAATTGAGGTATGGCGATCAACACCGAGAACAGCTGTACCGGGCCCAAATGAAGACTCGCACACAAAAATCAGGTGAGAGTCTGCAGGAATTTGAGGCAGATGTTCGACGCCTAATCCAGCTGGCGTACCCAGATGCGCCCGGAGATTTCAAGGAGCAGTTGGCTGTACAGATATTTATTGACGGACTTAGAGACCCAGAAATCCAAAGAACTCTGCGACTTACAAGTTTCAAAAGGAGTAGCGATGCCTTGGTTCGCTCTTTGGAAGTGGAGGCGGCCTTCAACACGTCGAGGCCGAAAGTGCGAGCAGTTTCAATAGAAGAACCGGAACAACGACTAGGCACAGCGAATAATTCAGTCGAGAAGGTTCTGGAAGAAATCAAATTAATGATAAGTGGCATCAGCACCCAGAAAAAGAGGACATGCTTCAGATGTGGAAAACTAGGACATCTTATAAAAGACTGTTGGGTAAAAATGCTGCAGAGGATTTGCTATAGATGTAGGAGGCCGGGGCATTTCATAAAAGACTGCAGGGAGAGAATGCCACTGAGAAAATGTTACAGATGTGGAAGATCAGGGCATTTCAAGAAAGATTGCAAGGTGAGAATGCCACCAAAATACAACTCACCTGCCAGGACGCCGGCAAGTTCGCAATCACCTGCGAGGTCAAGGTCACCGAGGGTCATCTGTATTAACAGGCTGAAAAGAACATCTGAGAGCCTCACCATTCCAGGGAAATTGAATAAAATGGATGTAATATGCACCATAGACTCCGGTGCTGCAGTTTCCTTGGTACGCAGCGACATCCTTCGGCCTGGAAACGTAAAGCCTATTTCATCCAACGTCGTGATTCGGACAGTCACTGGTGAAAACGCACCTATTCGAGGAGAGGCTGAAATTACGTTGATTCTTGGGCGACTCACTATTACAGGTACAGTTTACGTCGCAGATATAGAAGATGAAGTCATACTCGGGATGGACCTGATCAGTGACCATGGAATTTCATTCGACAATGAGCAAAAGATCATAAGGTTCGGAGATGAAGGATTTGTCCTTACAACTCCAACAGAAAGGACGAAACATGCCAAACTGCTATTATTGGAAACTGCGAGAACCCCTGCACTGTCGGAGGAAGTAGCTCGTGTCACAGAGAATGTCCCTAAATGCAGGGTCCAGCCATCGGATTCCGGACAAGTCCAGGTGAAGACAGAAAAAGCCGTCCTTGTGAGAGCCGCCAGGTGTCGCGTTGGAGGTATAAGTGACATCTCCGAGAGGAAAACAACTGGAAGGACTGACTTGGTCAAACAAGAAGTCAACAGTGACCAAGTGCACTTGATTCAACAACCATCAAGAAGAGTTCCATTCCCTAAGGAACAAGAGATGCTAGAGTGCATTGATAGGAGGAAGGCCCGGCACTATCGGAAGGCAAATACTGGCGGATTTCAAGAAGAAGATCGAGTGTGGCTGTATAACCCCCGTCGTAGGATGAATGATGTGGTGTACAGTGTTCAACGCAAGCCTAGAACAAAAATGAAAGTCGTACACCTGGAGAGACTAAAATGTTACAATGGGAATGAAGAGATGTTATTTGATCGGGACGATCAAAATTGAGAGGGGGATAATGTTACGTCCTAGCGCCGGCCCTGACCGTATCGTAAACGCAAGTCGAAGGATCGCGTCGTAGCGAACGTTATTTTCCAAGAACTCGTGGATCCGCCTGGAGAATTCGAGACACGTCATGCGTCATCGGGGCTTGTCTGGAGGATTCTCGATGGTTACGCAGGCATATATAAGCACCGTGATGTCACGGCGGAGGGGGAGTTTTTATTCGGAGAGTTGGTTGTTCGGAATTTGTATTCAGAGCTAAGTGACGAGATTTGTTGAGCAGAGCTTTGTGCGAAAGCAGAATTTTTAGTACAGAGAGTTTAGTACCGAGCATTGGAAAATTATCGAAGCGATTTAAGTGAAAGTGTTGTATTGTATTGTGGTAGAGAGTTATAATAAAAGAAGTTTAGTGTTGTTTGGTGTTTTAATCGACGAACCCAAGGAGTATCGTGACAGTGGTGTCAGGAATTGAGATTTTCCAGGGATAAATCGTAACAATATGCTTGTTGAAAAACCTCTATAACGAATTCAACTTCATCAGAATCTGTTACTTCAGCAGATAATGTTTATTCACTGGTTGAAATGAGCCTTATTCTCTATTTTAGAATATTCTTGGTGAATTTGCGGAGGCAAGTACTTTGAACAACTCATCCGTCTTGTATGATCCTCCAGTAGTACTACCTGAGTGTCTGCCTAAGATTTCAAATGAAAAAACTTTTTCGAAAGATACAGATGAGTTTTTAAAATGCCCTATGACTTTATTTGAACGAGAAAAAAAACAACAACAACAATTTCATATATATGTATATATAAATATATATATATATATATATATATATATATAAAGGTAGATATTTGAATCGACTGAACAGATTATGAAATGAGAGATTGTGTCGGGTTTTGCAGTCTGAGGAATAAAGTGTACTCTTTATTTCAGTTCGAGCTTTCGAGTCTATTTGGCTCTTCTTCAGGAACGCTATACAATCAAAAATCAATTCTTAAATATCTAAAATACAGTATAAGGGAATTAACTGACGAAATGTGAGATTAAAATAAGAAGCTGCAAATTCTATATTTATCCATCACACTTGTATCAAGAATCAAGAATCAAGTTTATTCAGACAGATGAGCATATAGAAAATAATTTTTACTTAATTAGCATACCCACTATTTGTGATTTATATATTAACAAATATAATATTGAAAGATAGTAATTCAATCAGGTAAACACAAAGTAAGTAAAAGTACCTAAATATGAGTAGGTTTTATATTAGGGGGATTTCACCTAAGCAGAGCTTGTTTTGTGAAACCCACCAGTAATGTGTAACAATACCATTAGAGAGACATATTTCAACATCATAGCGAGTAGTATAATTATTATGATATTATATTTACTCCGGAGAACTCCAAATGGAGAGAGACACATGAAGGAATAGAAAGGGGGAGATATACAAACATATTTATTTGACAGCTAAGTCATTATGTTTCGGATGGTGAACCTACATGCATACATACATGCGCACACACATAATATATATATATATACATATATATATACACATTAACATATATACAAACATATATACATACCCACACACACACACATATACACGTATCAGAATACTTGTGGCATCGCAAGAATATTCCTCAATTGTGGCAAATTTGAAGAGGTGTCCTAGGGTGGTAGAGCCATCTATTAGATGACGATGGCTATTTTCAAACCTCAGTTACACACCATATTACAGGAAACATTCAAACATTTAATTATGGCACCCTGTGCCATAAGTATTTGCCCATGTGAATGGTGTGTGACGATGTCAGAACTATGAGGAAACGTGAAAGAGTGTGTGAAAGAGGTGCCACAATTATGGAAATTTCGGTTGTGTGTTAATGCGGTGTTGTCAGATCACGTCCATCGCTAAATTATCATTTTTAAGCTCAACACTGACACTTTACAATCACAGAAAAGAAAAAATGAGTTGACAAAATCTGTCATTTCTTCCTCATGATTTAAGTTTCATCTGCGTCGAATATTACTAATCCGAGGTCATCAAAATCTATTCCAACATAATCAAAGACGCCGAGGTGTTTTATTGATTTTCTGTGGCATAGTGGTTGGAATTTCAACAAACATAACTCATTTTTGTAGCTATTCATTAAAATGTTGTACCCTAAGTAGTACATCATATTGTCTGAACCCCGAATTCAGATCGGTCCAATATAGATATATCGTAAGTGGAAAAATTGATGTTGAATTGAAGGTTCAATATTGATAATACCTAGGTTTTTTACCAATATGAGAATTACCTATCAGGTAATAATGAATAATATCAGTTTATTAACATAGAGATTTCAATATTGGTTTTGAAGCGTAGACTATAACATTGTATTAACAAATTAGGTGGCATATTGGCATGAATAGAGATTTGCGAATCCTGATATTGCTTGAATATTTTTCCACAGTAAAATCGAAATAGTAAAATCGTAGTTTTCGATTCACAACCTAGTAGGGGTATCGAGATTTGGAAGTGGTCACTTAGGGCGGGTACTTTAAGTCCTGAATAACAGTCCGTTATAATAATTGGCGCTGACAATAATACATACTCTCAATTACTGGAGTGAAGGCACAGCCTTAAGCACCGATTATTTCAACCGATTGCTAATCAAGTCGTAAAGTACTCACCCTTAGTTCATTCAAACAAATATCAATGTTGGTAATGCAATATTTATTACGAATTATGGAAAAATTGAAGTAACGCTATGTGGTGAATTTCAATAATATGTGTCAGAAAATGACGACCAGAACTTTTTGCACAGCAAGTTTCATATTGCAAACCGTCATCACATAAGACATTGATCTTTCAGGGTCTTTTCAAATAGATTTTCATTATAACTAATCTTTCAAACATCTTTATGTTGTCTTGAAGATAATTTGAAGTCACTACATCTATACCACCCAACTCCTTCTTAGAATAAGTCTCTTCATACCGTAGAGTGTGTAGTTGTCGACAATGAGTCGAGAGTTCAAGCCCCGCAGCAGCCAGAGTTTTTTCCAGGTTAGTAATCGATTAGTACATGTGAATGAAAGTCTCAGGTAGACTATTTGATAAAAATAAATTATAAATTTCGGATGTGAAAGCTAAAATCAATCGGATATATCTTTTTTGTCGATATATTGTTTTCGAATATAGATTCAATATCGCCGAGTATTCTTATTTTGTTTCATGGCCAATATGATATTTACGATATAAAATTAGTATTTCCGTGATGTTGAGCTTAATATGTTTCTGCTGCTTGGTAGAGTGCGAGGAACATAGACAGATGAAGTATGCACGCATATGGTGCCCATTCGTTATATTCCGTGATGAGGCACTTGAACGTTCCCGTGAGAAGTGGGAATTTCATAGTTTCATCTATGTTTGACAAACTGTACACTTGTGCACTATTATCCTAACTATAATATGGACGTCATGGTTTGTAGTGATTTATGATCGAGAAATATTATCAAATCATCTTTTGAACAATTCGTTCAGAACTGTTATTTTTAGACTGACAACTTCATACCTACGCTCTCTTTACAAAATAGGCAATAGCGCATATATGGAAAACTATTCTCGTCCATAGAGCTTCAATACTTATAGTTCATTCATATTGAATAAATAAACCTATCCTACGATGAACTGGAGCCTTGCATTTTTAAATGTGAAGTTTTTTTCAGGAAATTAGCATAGGTCAAATTTAGGTTGATAATTTTTCAAGAATTGATTAGATTGAAAGCTGATGATACTTTAATCTGGAAAATTCCTTCACTGCTCAAGTTTTATCGTAATTATCATTCATTGAGCGTAGATACAGTAAGAGTCGACTACTTGGAAAATTATTATTGCTTTGGTACCGAACTGCTTACACGGTGTTCTGTGCCCATTGGGAATGTTTTCATTTATCACGTTATTGTTATCATTCATACATTTTCGTATTTGTATTTATTATTTCCCACATTATATTTCTTCGAATATAAAGAAAAATTACATTTCATTTTTGCATTACGATGTATTTCAAGTTAGTCAAGACACTGACTCGAATATGAGCTAAGGATCAAAGGTTTTACCAATGTTCAAACAGAAACTGTAGGATCTATGAGACAACAGAGAGGGAGAAGTTCGGAAGTTCTCTGTTCTCTCTTAATTTTCCCGTGCATGAGTTATCAGATCACAATTTAAGGTTTTTTGAATTAGATGCCCCTGTTTCAAATAATGAACCTAAAATCATTGAATATCGCTGCTTCAAACATTTCAATTTGGATACTTTCCCCACTGATTTGTCCAGCTTACCCTGGCATACCATTATAAGCGAGAATGACCTTGATGAAAAAGTTGAATTATTCAATGAGTTTGTCCCTTCAGCATTCAATAAAAATGCTCCCATTATTAGACGGAAAGTCACCAAAAAAACAGCACCATGGCTGACAGATAATTTGAAAATACCTAAAAAAGAGAGGAATAAAGCTCTACAAAAATTTAAACGGACTGATAATGAAGCTGACTTCAGAAGATATAAAGAACTCAGAAATCATACACTTTCATTGACAAGGAATGAAAAAAAAAGCTAATCTTGGTCATATAGTAGTGAATAGTGATTCAAAAACTGCCTGGAAAAATCTTAGAGACTTGAATGTTTGTTCTTCACGTAAAACTGAAATTCCTGACCATTTTGCAAACTGTAATGCATCGAATAATTATTTCTCCACTCACTTGCAAAATGTGTCTAATGAATGTGATGAGAGAATTATATTTTACAGTAACTCAGTACACAACAAAGATATTAAATTTTCCTTTCGCTTGATTTCAATAGAAGAAGTTCATGATATTCTGTATTCTATTGAAACCAACGCATCTGGAGTGGATAATCTGAATTCAAAAATGCTTTTATTTTGTAGCCCGTTCATCGATAAATATATAGCTCACATAATGAATTGTTGTATTGAAGGATCGTACTTTCCAATTCTTTGGAAAAGCTTTGTGGGTATACCAATTCCGAAGAAAAGCAATCCCAAAAAATTTTCAGACTTGAGAATCATTAGTCTACTACCTACTGTCCCCAAAATATTTGAAAGATTCACATACAGACAAATTTTTGTGTACTTCACATCAAATAACACATTTCGCGATTGTCAATGTGGATTTAGGCCCGGTAGAAGTACTGAAACAACTTTGGAGACTGTAACTGACGATATATTATCTGCTAATGATCAAAACTTATCACTTGCTTTGATGTTACTCGACTTCTCTGAAGCATTCGATACAATCAGTCAAGAATTGCTTGGTGCTAAATTGAGATTTGACGGTTTCAACTCACCATCAACATTTTTGGTATGGAGCTACTTTATAAGGCGATCTCAAAGAAATTTGGTGAATGAATCATACTCAACAGATCTTGATATTCTCTCTGAGGTTCCTCAAGGTTTCATCTTGGGCTCATTGTTTTTCATAATGTACACGGCAAATATTTTAAACGAAACGGATCATTGTGAAGTGTAGGCTTATGCAGATGATACACAGTTGTACCTGAGCTTCAGTATGGAGAGTTCAGATGCAGCTGTGGAAATTATTAACTATGATCTTGAAAAAATACAAAAGTCAGCTAACGAACGCCCTTTGAAATTGAGTTCGGATGAATCAAAAGTTGTTTTATTTGGGAATAAAAATAATAGGAGTATTTTGAAAAATAATATGGTCATTCATACAGACAATAAACGCCTACAAATTAGTGATTCTGCTAGAAATTTGAGACTGATCTTAGATGCAGATTCGCGCTTTTCTCAGCACATCACAAGCCTGGTGGGCAGAGCTTTTGCGTCGTTGAATCTCACTTGGAGTAACCGACATCTTCTCTCAATTTTGAATTAAAACGTACCCTATGTGAGTCGCTCGTTTTGAGTCACTTCAATTATGGTGACTCCATTTATGGCCCCTGTTTGACGAATGATGTTAAAATGCGAATTCAAAAGGTCCAAAGTGGTTGCTGTAGACTTATATTCGGTATAAATAAATTTGAACCCATCCCACATAAACTCATCGAATGCAAGTGGCTCAACATGGAAAACACGAGACATCTTCATCTAAGTACTTTCGTTCATAAACTTTTAAACAACTCTGATCTGCCAGGCCCGATACGTTATTTCATTCCTAGATCCCAAATTCATTTAAAGAATGTCAGAAACAGATCTGCCTTCACCATGCCTCAGCACAGAACTGCAATTTTCCAAAAGTCATTTATTTATAATGCTGTCCATATATACAATATGCTACCAGATGAGTTCAGGGTTTATAATATCAACAAATTTAAATATAAATTGAAAAAACTCCCAATTTCTCGACAATAAGATTAAAAAATGACTAACCTCTACAAGTAATCTCCATTCGATTCCATTGTTCATTGTCCATAACATACCTCTTTTTTTACCATTCTTCATTTATATTCACTCATCTTCAAACATGTTTTCCACTGTTTGAAATAATCTATGCACCTAATTAATCATTTATAACGTCTATAATGTAATGAATTCTCTTTGATATTATTTCGGTCAGCCGTTACTTACTTATTGAAATGTTTCAAGTAATTTATTGTTCATATTCATATTTAGTTCTCACTGCTTTGGGCGGAAGCCATCTGATGGTTAAGTAGAATAACTTCAGCTAGACTTCGCCATCAGTCTTATGTAAATTTTTATATTGATTCTTTTTAATCTTCAATAAAAGACGATTTATCATTATTATCATTATACTTTGATATTTTACCATACGTTCAAGAGATGATAAATGAGGAAATTGATGTGAATGCTACTGTTAGATGTGATCGAACCCTGTAATTCACCTTGGTCATCTCCGTTGCTAATGGTTAGAAAATCTTCGGGGAAATATCATTTTTGCATTGATTTTGTGAAAGTTAATTCAATTAGCGACGTGACGCTTACCCATCACCGTAAGTTAATGCTATCTTAGATTGCTAGCGGGAGACACGTTTTTTGTCGGCTATTGAAATCAAGTCAGCCTACCGGCAAATCGAGTTGAAGGAGAACAGTAAAGATGTGACTGCGTTTACGGTACCGGAAGAAGGTTTATATGGTTTTAGATAATGCCATTCAGTCTCCATAATGCTGCAGTGACCTGTCAGAGGTTTTTTTGAAGGATACCTAGGGGCTGATTTATAAAATTCGGGTTTTGTATAATAAGATGACACTATAATCATTTCATCCGATTTTGAATCTCATTTTTCTGTTTTACGAAAAAGTTTTATGAAAAATGTCAGATGCTGTTCTCACATTAATTAGAGCTAATTGTAAATTTTTAATGAAGGAACTACGATACTTAGGATATCTTGTGAATAGAGATGGCTTGGGAACTGACCCATCAAAAGAATGCATATTGAATTATCCGACTCCTAAAAAGGTCAAAGAGGCACGTCGATTTGTTGGCATGGTATCTTGGTACAGGCAGTTCATTCGTAATTTTGCCAGTCGCATGGCTCCTCTCACTAATTTGACCAAGAAAAATGCTTGATTTCAGCACCGATTCTAACTTGCCTGGCAGGGAGTTGAGGCTTCAATGTGACGCATCTCTGATGGGTTTAGGTTGTGTGCTGGGTCAATATTTTGATGATGGGGAGAAAGTCATTTCTTGCGCAAGCCGTACGTTGACATCTCGAGAGAGTGAATATTCCACCACTGAATCAGAATGTTTGGCTGTAGTATTTGGTATTGAAAAATATCACCCATAAATAGAAGGGTCTCGATTCAAGGTTATTAGCGGTCGTTATTCTCTGCTTTGGCTCTGTAAGCTCCAAAATAATTCAGGTAGGCTTGTTCGTTGGGGTTTGAGACTTCAAGGGTATGACTTCGAAATAATTCATCGAAAGGGTAAATCGAATGTGGTACCAGACGCATTATCGCGGGCTATCAATCTTAATGAGATTCAGTCAACCAAAACTGATAAATACTTCCAGGTTTGATAGATAATGATCCCTCTGAATATCCCAAGTTCATAATTGAAAATGATAGATTATATTGGTATGTCCGATCAGCCCATCATAACTTTGATGAGGCGCAAAATTGAAAAGTAGTGGTTCCAAAAGAATCTCGTCGTCAGGTTATCGCTCAATGTCATTATGAGTCTTATGCTGCCCACGCGAATATATTCAAGACAAAAAGAACAGTAAGTGAAATGTACTATTGGCCAGGCATGCATTTCGATATAGTTCGATTTGTGAGAACATGCGAGGTTCGTAATAGTCAAAAACCAGAACAATGGTTACCTCATGGCGACATGTCTAGTATAGTAGTTTCACGACCTAGGGAGGTTGTATGTACTGATATCGTTGAGCCGTTGCCTTTGTTACCAAATGAAAATGGGAATATTTTAGTTGTCGCTGACCCCTTCACCAAATATTCCTTGTTTTTTCCTTTGAAAGTTGCCACAACTGCCTTGGCCACCGAGTTCGAAAGCAGAAAATTATCTGTTTCTAATAAGAAACATTCCGGTACCCCATAAATATATGGGGAACCGGAACGGCTCATTTTTGATAACTGCAAACAATATGTTTCGAAAATGTTCTTAGACATGGGGAGTCATATGGTGTTAAACTTATTTTTATTGTCAATAATAGTTCTCACGTTAATCGTAGCGGAAGATTCAATAGTGTTCTTGGCACTGCTTTGAGGTCTTTCATACAGAAAGATCAGAGGTGTTGGAATGAGAACTTGTCGAAAATAGGTTTTTGCAATGTGGACGGCACATCACGAAGTAACTGGTTTCAGTCCAGTGTATCTTAACTTCGGTAGACCATCTCAGATTTCTGGACATGCACACCGTATGGAAAATATAAACGGAACATTTGAGTTTGTAGGAAGAAAACGTTGTCAGACCATTTCGAAGATTTTCGGAAATTAATAGAAGGGGTTAGAAGAACATTGACACTTTCATATGAAAATTTGCTATTAATTGAGACATCGACCTTTAGAATGGGAAGTAGGCCAAATTGTTTGAAAGAAAAACTACACCCTATCAGACAGAGCTGATTTTTTTGCATCGGAGTTGGCTCCGAAATTTGTTAAACGTAAGGTTTCGGGAAAAATTCCCACGAACGTATATGAGTTATCAAACTTTGAAACTGGGCAGTCTCTAGGATCGATCTACATCAAAGATATTAAAAATGATTGAATCATAGCTGATCTCCGATATTTTTTTTTGTAAGAGGAGGTGGTGCTAGGAAATTTTTGATTTCTGCTGGAAGTTTGTTATGATTCACTCAGTCGAGAGGAAGGCGCTCATCCAATAACCATTATTCATGTGAAAATAACGCGGTTTCCATGGATACAGATGAAAGTTGTTTTTTAAAGCAGCAGTTCTGGAAGTTTGAGATATTGTATACAATTGGGCCTTCAATTAGGAAATCAACACTTCATCTTCCATTTTATTTGGTAATCATATCTGATTCATAATTTTGAAACGTCTGTAGTGATAGGGTTCCAACACAAAGGTAAACGTACAGAATCTGTGAAAAACCTTTCGATCTTTCATAATTTCAGACGTTTACGGCTGCGGAAACGAGAAAATAGTTGGTTCTCTGCTCCCTATCAACAATATCTAACTTGTCAGATTTGTAGAAATTCACTTAACCCAGAGCTAGAGGGTGTACTTTGAGGCTGGGAATATTGTTGTAGATAAGTACTTCTTGTTGTTTTCGATTCAGGCTATCAAAGTTTTTCCAGTTGAAGAATAATTGGGTGGTATATCATTTAACCACTTTCAATTCTTTTTTGGTTCTTGCAAGAGATAGCACCTGTCATATAATTTGTCTGCGCAAAAATAGTTGGTGGGATCGTCTGCTTCCTTCAAGAATATTGAAAAAATATCATTCAATAAATACTCATTTCTGAAAGTACTTTTTTTTTCAGTTGACATCAGGAGTTGTTGATACCAATTATATTTTGGTTTACTATTTTTCTTCTCAACAGCTGGGCAAAAAAATTACTTGGCGCCCATTTTATAACAGCTTTTATTTTTCTGTTGAACATCTTGGAACCAAGGCCCTTTAATAGTTTATGTGCTGGTAACTAAACTGTCCAAACTTGACCACCCATAATTCACGTTGTATCTGGAAACTTAAATATATACAGAATAAAGTTATAACGGGATTTTGAACGCCTGTGGTTAGTTTAAATGATGATATATCTATTACCAATTCACTTTGCATTGTGGTAATATACTGAATGAAATGGAACATTAGTATTGAGAAATTAGGTGAGAAACTATGTGGTAATTGGATATCGTAATAATTGTTCTCATACCATTCATAAGCAAACGAAATGAATGTAACATTTGGTATCAAAGTTTAAACTTTTTCTAGAGATCAATTACCCTAACACCAAACTGAAATTTTTGTACTCGACGAAATTTCAACTAATAAGGTTAGCATCTTCAGGAGAAGAAAATTGTTCTTCTCCTGAAGACAGGCCATGGTCCTCGATGTTTTCAAAGAAAGCTCCATGCATGAGCTTGTTTGCATGCAGCTACAGCATTTTAGCATTCTCTGCAGCCTTGGTGTGAGTTATGCCCCCTGCGGGGGCATAACTGGTTAATCCGTTCGGTAATTCCTGCATTGCCATGATCTCAGACCATGTAGTGTAAGAGATTCGAACTCCTGGCGACTCTCCAGGCTCTATCCAGTACCATTCTGTTATAAAGACACTCCAAACTTGAAAGTCCACGGCCCCCTTGTCGAAGGATCATGGAACGGACGATTCAGGATGCATGATTCTGTGCATATTCATTATTTACGAGTCTTTACATCAAGTTGCCGCAACTCTTCCTGAATACATTTGATTGCTACAAAGGAGTTGAGTAGAATCAGAATGGCAAGTTTGTTGGTGGCAAAAACTTTGTTCTTGTCCGAAATCTCTGAAGACCAGATCTGCCGTAGTTTCTGCCATGGAGAGCATTTTTCAGAGAGTCAACCTCTTGGGTGTGACGTTGTTTCACAACCGAATAGGGGTATGTTTCTCCAACATTCAGAACACTTCCGCCTACAAGTTGGGCATCCTCAGCGAAGTCCTCGCATCGTCCTCTTTTGAGATGAACCAGTGCAATTTGACAATCCCGAATTTCATATCGGCAGCATGCGCGAAATCCTGCACAACCCTCGGGGATTGCTCGTGCTCGCTTTCTCCAGAAGCATAAAGATTAAGGTTGTCCTTATGAAAAAGATAGGTTATTATTCTTTTTATTATCCTTCGTCGTCCAAACTGACCTTGGTGGGTCCGTATTCCCAGTGGGTCGACCCAGTGGGCGAACGCACTGGTACCATTAACCAATGATCACTCCCCGCACCTCGGGGTCATTGATCATTGGCTCCAAGAATCATGAATCCTGAGTGAACACAGTGAACCGAGACGTACGAGGACGAAGTATGAGCATATTTGAGACATATATTGGATACATATGAAAAAAATCACCAATCACAACTTTTATTTTCAAAATTTGTCAGTATATACCAACTAAATATCTTAGAAACAATTATTTCTTACTAATTTATTCAGAACTTCATTATTCAATCCCAGTTTGGGGATTAGCAACGTTGAATGACTTGAAACCTCTCAAAGAATTACAAAATGAAGTCAGCAAATGCATATTCTATCTTCGATTTTCAGAACCCACTATGAATTTATATACCTATGAATCTATTAAATATGGAAAATTATACCAATTGAAGCTTTGTTGTTTCATTCACTCTGTGAAAATAAAAAAAAATGTCTCACATCAATTTTACCATGGAGTCCTCTATTCATAACCACCAAACAAAACAAATTGATTGTGTTCAACGAAATAAAAACATATTAAGGAAACGATCTATTCCTTATGATGGAATCGAAATATACAACTCTTCACCTACAGAACTGTAAAGTATATGGACAATATATAATAATCAGCCAGTCAAACGAATGGCAACACTGTAATTTTTATTATTTCCAATTGTAGAGGTCGCTTCTGTCGATGAATTTGATGTGCCGTAGCACTGTGTGTACCAACTCTCTGAATAAAACTGAGTAGTGGCAACTCACACACTTTGGTAATGATTCATGCACAATTGAAATGCTAGTAGGTTTTTCGAGAGTATCAAATTTTTTTTGGGGTATATTTTCCATGACGAAGGTAACTACGTCAACAAAACTTGGAAATTGTCAGCCAATAAGTGTGATTTCACTGAAAAAATTGTGGCACGGTGTGTAGGATGCCACAATTGTGAGCGGATGCCGTAGTTCAGGATTATTCACACACAAGGTGCCATAATTATTGTGCTACAAACACTCACTTACATACATACATACACACATATACACACACACATATAGAAACTCATACACTTACGCACATATTAGGAAAGATATAGATATATTTGGTTATTTAGTTCTAAATAACACTTTTTAATAGTTCATAGTTTGATGATATGAATAGTCTCAGTTCTTTTCTGAAGATATGTTTGTTGGTTATATTCCTCAACTTATCTGGTAGCAGATTGAACAATTTGGGACCGATATAAGTAATAAATTTTTGTTCGTGTGTTAGTCGACATTTTGGGATTTGTAGAGTTTGATTTTTATTCATCCGTGTGTTATAATCATGTGTTACATACGTCTTAGTAGAATTCTTCACGAATGATATGCTCTGAAAGATATATAATTGTCTAGCTGTGAATAACCCAGTTTCAGAATAGAGCCGAGCGGTGGAGTAGCGTTTCTCTTTTTTTAATAGAATCTTGATCAGGGTATTTTGGATCACTTCTAGTTGATATATGATAGTTTTGAATGTCCCACCCCAGATAATGATACAATATCGAATTATGGATTCGGCTAAGGCGTTGTAGATCATGAGCAGGGTTTTATTGTTAAGAATATTTCTTAGTTGATAAAACTTATATATCAATTTACGGAGTCTTTTTACTGTATTCTCTATGTGTTCATTCCATCTTAGAAATTGATCAACCGTAACTCCCAAGTATTTAACGGAACTAACTTTCTCAACTGATGAACAGTCGCATTTATTTGTATTTGTACAGGAAAATTTATGAATTTTCAAATGACTAATACTTGGTTGATCTGTTATAGTTGATGTGAAGGCAATAAATTTAGTTTTGTCAACATTGAGGCTTAATAGGTTACAGCTCAACCAATTGAACAATTTTTGTAGGTCTTGTTCTGCGTTTGAGATGGTTTCCTCCCATGTATTTCCTGTGAAAACAATGGCAGTATCATCTGCATATGGAACAAGAAGTCCATTTAAATCATCTATATTGAATATATTATTGATGTATAATAAAAAGAGAATAGGCCCCAAGACTGTACCCTGTGGAACACCCATGGTAACAGGTAATGGGTCACTGAAAGTGTCATTTATTCTGACTACTTGTTTCCTATCGGTCAAATAATTAGTAATAAGATCCAGTGCGACACCTCTTATACCAATATCATATAAGTGTTGCAAAAGAATATCGTAATTGACAGTATCGAACGCCTTTGCTAGATCAAGAAATACTGTCATGCACTTCTTATTGTTTTGGAAACTGGTGAAAACTGAGTTAACCATCTTAAAAACAGCTTGTTCAGTCGATAGATTTTCTCTAAAGCCAAACTGGGAATCTGAAATTATATTGTAGGTTTCACAGTAACTTACCAGTCTGCTTTTGATACATTTCTCGAACATCTTGGCTATGTTATTTATTACTGTGATTGGTCTATAGTTGGTTGCTGCAGTTTTGTCCCCTGATTTAAATATTGGTGTTGTACAAGACTCTTTGAATTTTAAGGGAACTTTGCCGGTCAATAGTATGCAGTTGAAAATGTGGCATAGGGGATCAATAAGGTTTTGATGGTGTTTTTTAAGTAGATAAACGGACATTTCATCAGGGCCTGCCGCGGTATTATTTTTTAGTGTTGAAATAATATTGACAATCTCGTTTCTAGTTACAGGGTGGAGAAAATAAGGATTTTTTTCTCTGTGTTTTTTTTTCAGGAACTGGCACCAAAGGTTTCTCGATACGGTTTGCCATCCTCTTGCCTATATTTGTGAAATATTCATTGAAATAATTGACTTTTTCTTCATCCGATTTGAGTATTCGATTGTTGTTATCCTTTATATCAGAGATTTTCGTTTTGTTAGATTTTCGGTTATTTGTTATTTCGTTAACGCTCTGCCAGATTTTTTTATAATTATTTTGTGCATCTGCAATTTGGGTAGAATAATAATTATTTTTGGTTGTTTTTAATAGATTATTGAGAAAGTTTCTGTAGTTTTTATATTGATTTCGTAAGTCATCTGAGTAGGTCTTGTTTAATTTTTGTTTCAGTTTATCCCTGTATATTATTGAGTTGAGAAGACCCTGGGTCATCCATGGTTTCAGTTTAGTATTTTTTTTATTATACGCTGACCTCTTAGGTTTCTTACTTTTTTTTATGAAGTTGAGAAGTGTATCTTCGAAAATTTCATATGATGTATTTGGATCATTGCATTGAAGTACTCGCTCCCATTTTTCTTTTACTAGTAACGAGTTCAATTTTACGTGGTTGATGAAAGTATTATTCTTATTCGATGTTTCTAGGGTGTTTGTACAAGAATTAGGTTTCAAATCAATACTGAGTGATATAGTATAATGATCAGTGAGATCAGTTTTGAATATGAACGATCTTAAGTTCAACTTGTTATTTAATTCCCTTGTTGTTTTAACATAAATATGGTCAATAAGGCTGGATGATGTTTTATATATCCTCGTAGGTTTATTTATGGCAGAGAAATATCCCAATTGAGCCATCATACAAATGTAATCATTCGCTTTATTATTGGAAGTGTCCATTAAGTTAATATTAATATCCCCGATGAATATTTTAATGTCCGAAACGTGTTGTTTTGAAAAATACAATTCAAGATCTGTAAGATAAATGTCAATATATCATGTAATATTGTATAAAACTAGTAAAATATATATATATAAAATTGGGTAGAAGGGGTTTAGAGTTCTCAATCGTTAAAATATACTGATATAAGTGACATTGGCAATGATTGATATGTATCGGGACACTGACATAAAACTACTGGTTTTTGAATAATCTATATGAAAACGAAGTTGAAAATAGTATATGAACCTTGCTGAATTTTATGAAAAAGAAATTTGATGTTTCTTAAATTGATTTTGTACGAAAATTAGTGAATTATTTGAAATCTATTGTTATTGTCTAGATGGAGTAAGTATATATTACGTTGAGACTTTCTATGTCTCTTCTTGAATTTATACAATCAGAATGTTTGAAAATATTAGTCATTTCTAAGAAAAGTCTTTTTTGTGAATTACTTGAGGAATCTAAAATTGTAACATTATCGAAATCAAATTTATGATCTTGATCGTGACTATGTTTCGTTAACATGCAAGTATTTTTATTCAATCTTATATCACTCTTATGGGAAGTTATTCTGTCTTTGAGTAGTCTGCCGGTTTGCCCAATGTACTTCTTATTACAATTACTGCATGGAATAGAGTAGATTACATTGGATTTATGTGAAATTAGATCATTGTCTTTGAGTTTGCTGAAAATATTTTTTATGTTTAATGTATTTCTGAATGAAATTTGAACATTTGGAATTTGTTTCAGGATCTTTCTGAGTTGAAAGGATAAATGATTGATATGTGGAATAGAAAAATAAGTTATCTGATTTGTATTGGGTGCTTCAGGTTGATTTCTTTGTATGGTAGTTATGATAGACGATCTGTTGAAAATTAAACTGTTTATCAAACGAGGAGGGTATCCACAATTCATGAAAAGATGACTTAATTTCTTTAAATTTTGCATTCTCATGGTAGGATGGGTTGTTTTGAATACTCGATTTTTCATCGTTAGGATCAAATTGATTTTTTGTTGTTTTGTATGAAATGATTCGAAATGTAGAAATCTGCCTGAAGATCCTGGTTTTGTATACCAAGTTGTGATTATTGTATTGTCAGTTCTTCTGATAAGTTTAGTGTCTAAAAAAGGGACACTATAATCACTGTCTTTGTTTTCAACTGTGAATTGTAAAAGAGGGTCGTAACTATTAAAAATTTGCAATACTTCATCTATACCATTGTGAGGAACACTAAGAATGATGTCATCAACATATTTTTTGAGAAATGGGACCTGAAAACTCAATTTTCTCAAAGAAGTCGTAACTAGATCATCCATCACAAATTGTGCAAGGATAGGTGATACTGGGCTACCCATTGGCATGCCAAGAATTTGTTTGTAATAAGTCCCTGAATAAGAAAATACTGTATTTAAGATATTTAAGAATTGATTTTTGATTGTATAGCGTTCCTGAAGAAGAGCCAAATAGACTCGAAAGCTCGAACTGAAATAAAGAGTACACTTTATTCCTCAGACTGCGAAACCCGACACAATCTCTCATTTTATATATATATATATATATATATATATATATATATATATATATATATATATATATATATATATATATATATATCTATATATGAAATTGGTATTCTGGGAGTTTATCCGTTGATTTGTCGGTATTGACTTTCGACGTTTCGCCAACATCTCAGTTGGCATTTTCAAGTTTTCAAGAATGTTATTTCTTGAAAATGCCAACTGAGATATTGGCAAAACGTCGAAGGTCAATACCGACAAATCAACGGATAAACTCCCAGAATACCAATTTATCATACTCAAGCATATCCGTGAAAACCTTCACTATAACATTATATATATATATATATATAAAGATTATCAAATTCTCTGGTCTATCACAATTTGCATTCAATTCGAAACGCCCACCACAAGATAGCTAGCTATTTCTGGCTTTGGCCATCAGCTGTGGGTTGGCATGGTCCTCGTATGGGCATTTCGAATTGAATGCAAATTGTGATAGACCAGAGAATTTGATAATCTTTTTATCAGTTTCCTGATTCATCTTGCTTCACAGCAAATAACACTTTCTCGTTGTATCATTTCAGATACATTTGTGGATTCGATTTTCGATAACACTCTGAGAGTGCTTGTCATTATTTCTGCAAACGCAGTTGTTAGTTGACGTGGCGAACTGTCACCACTGACAGAAAACAATGACAGTATTTCCTTATAGTGTTACACCCTAGGTGGTTCCACTTATGTGTCGCTTGCCGTAAAGGCACGATTCATTTCAAATCCTCTGGATATCTATCACAGTTTGTCTTCGATACGAGGACCATGCCAACCCACAGCTGATGAAGGCCAAAGCCAGAAATAGCTAGCTATCTTGTGGTGGGCATTTCGAATTGAATGCAAATTGTGATAGACCAGAGAATTTGATAATCTTTTTATCAGTTTCCTGATTCATCTTGCTTCACAGCAAATAACACTTTCTCGTTGTATCATTTCAGATACATTTGTGGATTCGATTTTCGATAACACTCTGAGAGTGCTTGTCATTATTTCTGCAAACGCAGTTGTTAGTTGACGTGGCGAACTGTCACCACTGACGAAAAACAACGACAGTATTTCCTTATAGTGTTACACCCTAGGTGGTTCCACTTATGTGTCGCTTGCCGTAAAGGCACGATTCATTTCAAATCCTCTGGATATCTATCACAGTTTGTCTTCGATACGAGGACCATGCCAACCCACAGCTGATGAAGGCCAAAGCCAGAAATAGCTAGCTATCTTGTGGTGGGCATTTCGAATTGAATGCAAATTGTGATAGACCAGAGAATTTGATAATCTTTTTATCAGTTTCCTGATTCATCTTGCTTCACAGCAAATAACACTTTCTCGTTGTATCATTTCAGATACATTTGTGGATTCGATTTTCGATAACACTCTGAGAGTGCTTGTCATTATTTCTGCAAACGCAGTTGTTAGTTGACGTGGCGAACTGTCACCACTGACGAAAAACAATGACAGTATTTCCTTATAGTGTTACACCCTAGGTGGTTCCACTTATGTGTCGCTTGCCGTAAAGGCACGATTCATTTCAAATCCTCTGGATATCTATCACAGTTTGTCTTCGATACGAGGACCATGCCAACCCACAGCTGATGAAGGCCAAAGCCAGAAATAGCTAGCTATCTTGTGGTGGGCATTTCGAATTGAATGCAAATTGTGATAGACCAGAGAATTTGATAATCTTTTTATCAGTTTCCTGATTCATCTTGCTTCACAGCAAATAACACTTTCTCGTTGTATCATTTCAGATACATTTGTGGATTCGATTTTCGATAACACTCTGAGAGTGCTTGTCATTATTTCTGCAAACGCAGTTGTTAGTTGACGTGGCGAACTGTCACCACTGACGGAAAACAATGACAGTATTTCCTTATAGTGTTACACCCTAGGTGGTTCCACTTATGTGTCGCTTGCCGTAAAGGCACGATTCATTTCAAATCCTCTGGATATCTATCACAGTTTGTCTTCGATACGAGGACCATGCCAACCCACAGCTGATGAAGGCCAAAGCCAGAAATAGCTAGCTATCTTGTGGTGGGCATTTCGAATTGAATGCAAATTGTGATAGACCAGAGAATTTGATAATCTTTTTATCAGTTTCCTGATTCATCTTGCTTCACAGCAAATAACACTTTCTCGTTGTATCATTTCAGATACATTTGTGGATTCGATTTTCGATAACACTCTGAGAGTGCTTGTCATTATTTCTGCAAACGCAGTTGTTAGTTGACGTGGCGAACTGTCACCACTGACGGAAAACAATGACAGTATTTCCTTATAGTGTTACACCCTAGGTGGTTCCACTTATGTGTCGCTTGCCGTAAAGGCACGATTCATTTCAAATCCTCTGGATATCTATCACAGTTTGTCTTCGATACGAGGACCATGCCAACCCACAGCTGATGAAGGCCAAAGCCAGAAATAGCTAGCTATCTTGTGGTGGGCATTTCGAATTGAATGCAAATTGTGATAGACCAGAGAATTTGATAATCTTTTTATCAGTTTCCTGATTCATCTTGCTTCACAGCAAATAACACTTTCTCGTTGTATCATTTCAGATACATTTGTGGATTCGATTTTCGATAACACTCTGAGAGTGCTTGTCATTATTTCTGCAAACGCAGTTGTTAGTTGACGTGGCGAACTGTCACCACTGACGGAAAACAATGACAGTATTTCCTTATAGTGTTACACCCTAGGTGGTTCCACTTATGTGTCGCTTGCCGTAAAGGCACGATTCATTTCAAATCCTCTGGATATCTATCACAGTTTGTCTTCGATACGAGGACCATGCCAACCCACAGCTGATGAAGGCCAAAGCCAGAAATAGCTAGCTATCTTGTGGTGGGCATTTCGAATTGAATGCAAATTGTGATAGACCAGAGAATTTGATAATCTTTTTATCAGTTTCCTGATTCATCTTGCTTCACAGCAAATAACACTTTCTCGTTGTATCATTTCAGATACATTTGTGGATTCGATTTTCGATAACACTCTGAGAGTGCTTGTCATTATTTCTGCAAACGCAGTTGTTAGTTGACGTGGCGAACTGTCACCACTGACGGAAAACAATGACAGTATTTCCTTATAGTGTTACACCCTAGGTGGTTCCACTTATGTGTCGCTTGCCGTAAAGGCACGATTCATTTCAAATCCTCTGGATATCTATCACAGTTTGTCTTCGATACGAGGACCATGCCAACCCACAGCTGATGAAGGCCAAAGCCAGAAATAGCTAGCTATCTTGTGGTGGGCATTTCGAATTGAATGCAAATTGTGATAGACCAGAGAATTTGATAATCTTTTTATCAGTTTCCTGATTCATCTTGCTTCACAGCAAATAACACTTTCTCGTTGTATCATTTCAGATACATTTGTGGATTCGATTTTCGATAACACTCTGAGAGTGCTTGTCATTATTTCTGCAAACGCAGTTGTTAGTTGACGTGGCGAACTGTCACCACTGACGGAAAACAATGACAGTATTTCCTTATAGTGTTACACCCTAGGTGGTTCCACTTATGTGTCGCTTGCCGTAAAGGCACGATTCATTTCAAATCCTCTGGATATCTATCACAGTTTGTCTTCGATACGAGGACCATGCCAACCCACAGCTGATGAAGGCCAAAGCCAGAAATAGCTAGCTATCTTGTGGTGGGCATTTCGAATTGAATGCAAATTGTGATAGACCAGAGAATTTGATAATCTTTTTATCAGTTTCCTGATTCATCTTGCTTCACAGCAAATAACACTTTCTCGTTGTATCATTTCAGATACATTTGTGGATTCGATTTTCGATAACACTCTGAGAGTGCTTGTCATTATTTCTGCAAACGCAGTTGTTAGTTGACGTGGCGAACTGTCACCACTGACGAAAACAATGACAGTATTTCCTTATAGTGTTACACCCTAGGTGGTTCCACTTATGTGTCGCTTGCCGTAAAGGCACGATTCATTTCAAATCCTCTGGATATCTATCACAGTTTGTCTTCGATACGAGGACCATGCCAACCCACAGCTGATGAAGGCCAAAGCCAGAAATAGCTAGCTATCTTGTGGTGGGCATTTCGAATTGAATGCAAATTGTGATAGACCAGAGAATTTGATAATCTTTTTATCAGTTTCCTGATTCATCTTGCTTCACAGCAAATAACACTTTCTCGTTATATATATATATATATATATATATTATATATATATAATCCCTTGTTGTTTGTTAAATAATATTAATTTCAAAAATTATTAAATTTCATTTTCCACAATATCCTCGTTTTCGTTTTATTCCGTGTCACTCTCATATCTTCCATCATAATATTTCTTGATTTGTTGATTTCCTTCTGTCTGGTCCAGTTCAAGTTCGCAAAAAAGAAAAAATATTTTATAAATTATGCGTTTGAGATTTGAAAAGTTAGTACTTGTTCTATAAGCTTATTAGACGTGCTTAGAATGACTTCGAGTCAAACAGCATACAAGACAGGTCAGAAAATATTGAACTTGTTTGAATCAAAGTACCTCCATTCCTAAAAAAAAAATTTTCCAAAATAGGTTGAATTTCTTAAGCGATTCATTCGAGAGTGTTGTTTTCTTTAACGGTATATACAGCGTGTATCGGAATTCCAAACATGTTGAGGTGGGTGAAGTGTGGCTTCTGCAGGGTGAGCCAAAATGTTTTTTCGAACGTATAGGTATATACAGGGTATGCAGAAATCCTTCTGGCACGAACATGTTGAAGTAGGTGGAGTTTGGATCACCCAGGGTGAGCCAAAAACGTTGTTTTCGAACGCATCGGCATATACACCGTCTCTCAAACATATATGAAGTGTGTTAAATTTTCAATCATGAGTGAAGTTGTCGTCATCTACAGAGTGTTCAATTTTGGTGTGGAAACAGATCAAGATTTCCTTCGAGCTGTTGACATTTTTCAAATTTAATTAACGTTGATTTTGCATATATTAACCCAACCACCAGGTTAATAAGATACAAGCGGACCATTCCGTTGAGCAGCTTGGATGAGAATGAGCCCTACCACTTCCAGAAGCTCCGCCTGGCGAAAACAAAGTTCGGAATAGCCATCGTAGCAGATCTCCAACAAAGTGTTCTCTCCAGCAAACATAATAGAACAGATAAACAGACTTTCCAAGACTCAACGATGAGCCACAGGCGATCCACCAGCGTCGAAAAATAAGTGGAGACAACATTTTTTAGAAGGTTGATTCGCCATCAGAAGTTCATCTTTTCATTTTTGAAAAAGTATGAAAAGGGTGTTGATTTTCTTTTCGAAAAATACGTTAATGTAGATGAGTGTAACCGTATACACTATCCTAGGCGGGTCTGCAAGTTTTATTCGCTATCAGGAAATTCTTTTACGGTCAAGAAGGCATTCATTCGGTCGGGTCCCACCACCGCTGAATCCCAAAATTACTCTTGGAACTGTTGCTGACCTGCAGACCCGCAATTATGCTACACCCAAAAATCAATGTCAAACAATACCCTGCTCTACAATTCTCCTGATCGATGTGTAGATTCGATTGACTAGACTAGCAAATATCAACTGGTAGTGTAATTTCTACAGTGACGATATTATTTACTTCACCCAGCCCTGTTAATCGTCAACTCTCGAATTCCCCTATTTACTAAGGGAAATGTGTGAATATAATCAAAGTGAGAGATACAGTGGAATGTATGCAGAAATACCTCCAAAAAATTCAATATTCTGACATACATTTTCGAAGCGGACCTGATCCTACCCCACCGGCATAGCACTGTTCGAATTAAAAATGAATTCGTCTTCCAATGGATTGTTTTCAAGAGGTTGTCCTACTATAGGTAGTATTAATACAATTCGGAAAAACCGATATTAACAAATACGAAAATATGATTCATGCTCCATAAGTATTGACAAAAACATTCCACTGTTAGTCTTGCAAAACAGTAAAATTTCCTAAATTAACTGAATGAAACGTTAGAAGAGATTGAGAGGCATCGAAATCAGTTACCAGGAATTTGAAAAAAACAAATTTCACAATACTCGCTACACCCTTCTGGAACATATTTGGAAATGAGTACATCTTAGTGTTATTACTTTCATTTGGAATTTCTTTCATATATTTTCGCATTATAGATATATCGAACAAATACGCACTATTGTTACACCCTGTAAAACTATGAATGAAGTTCCTTCTGACACTCAACAGACAAGAACAGACTGATATATGTCCAATTGAGGGGCCAAAATGTTGGTTATTGGCCACATTGCAATTTTTTTTCTATGTATCTAGTCTTCTCCTCAACATACTAAGTTTCCTACAAAAATGACAGATTTTCATACAACTCCTGGAATATGTACTGAATATAGATAAGGTTCTACTGTTAGTCCAGTACTCTGATGTTCATAGATCGCCATGACTTCTCAAATCATTTATAACCGACTAGAATGAGTGCAATTATGGAAGATAACAAAAACATAAACATTTTGAAAGGTTTTGACCTGATCCCAGTTATACTTTTTCTCATTGAAATCAATGGGGTCACAGACAGCAACAAGCATATATCATGATTTTTCAATTTCGCATTTATCAAATAAACTAAGATATTTCAAAGCAGATATTGCGAATGAGTTCAATATTTCGCTTCCACGTTGTAATAGCGTTATAAGATATGATATTCGAAATTGCTGGTAAAATAGCTGTTATCACTGGCGGGGCTACTGGAATAGGGCTGTGCCATGCCAAGGAACTCCTTCGACAAGATTTGGGGGTGAGGATTTTCCACTTCATCATTACATAATTATATACATGGCTCTTAGACCGAGATAGTGACCAGTTTGGCGACCAAATAAATGTTTGCCCTTGAATATAACCATCATTTTACACATAAATATCAACCCGGAATATGTGAATGATTATTTCAACCGTAGGGAGTAACTATAGCTGATATCGATGAAATATCTGGGAAGAAAGCTCTGAAGGAAATAGAAGAAGCATTCGGAATGGAAAAAGCCATTTACGTCAAAACTGATGTCAGCAGTAAGGACGATTTCGAAAGTACGTATTATCAATGAGTACACTCCGGCAAAAAAGACGCGGGGTGTACAACAATAATCTATTTCTGATTCTATTTGTTGTCAAGGGTGAAATAGGATCGAGATGATGGAGCGCTTTAGGTTGTAACTGTATATAGACCAAGAGCCCGTGTCACTATTTTTGGTGGGGATAAGTTTACGCCCATCGACCACTGAAACTTGTATTATCGATGTCGACGATGCTACAGAGATTCTCGCCATACATGATTTCCGAGGCGAAGTTAGGGTAGGGGGCTGACCGAACTGTATGAAAAAAGTGAGCAAAATTTGTCGTAAGTTTACGACTGAGAACATTGGGAAAGCAAAAATTTCAGGAAAATAATCCGACGCTCGCTTATTGTCAGTCGCCTACATCGTGGCGTTCACCCGCTACAACCCTCGAAATATGTATAAAAAAAACAACAACAAAGAAAAAACCAGTTAACAACTGACAGTGGGGCAGATCTTACCATTAGCATTTTAATGACACAAATTTCGCAGGCCAGCCTCATTCAATGGGGCGAAAGGGCGCTGGGCCCACCTGTTCGGAAGAATTTTTTTATGATAAGCTTACATTTTAAAATTTAGGGGCAAGTAATCTGTTATGCATAAATCGAGAATCTATTACCGTCAGTCACGTACCAAGTGGCAAAAAGAAACTGGGCCCTTGAAAAGGTGCAAAAATATTCAGGTATACTTCAATATTATAAGTTTATGCTCAAAAAATTCACACGACGTTAGTTGTACCACCTTCATCAAGAACCTGTCACCTATAATCATGTAAAGTGTGGCAAAGGCCCGATAAAAATTGAAAACATGCGTCATTTCAGTGGAAAAGCGCTTCAAGCATTGTATATATATATATATATATATATATATATATAAGGGTGTCCTGAAATTACATAGATAAATTTTAACTACAGGAAGAGTTGAAAAAGTCCACACACAAACATTTGTCCAGTAATGGTCCCCTAGGGAGTTATGGCCATTTAAAGGCGTGCCCAGGAGGAAGGCCCAATATGTTAAAATTCTACCTAAATGAGCTACAGCCATTTGAATGTGCAACTTTCGGGATGGTTTCAATCTGAAATCTCCGAAACGGTACTAAAAAATTAAATTCCTAGTGTTGATAATCCTTTTTATCACGGATGAAAAGTATCAACATTCCTTTCAAGATTCCATTCAGGGGTGGGTCAAACCCCAACTCTTTTTCGCTTGTATTTTTTTGAGGTTTCAATCGCAGATTATTGAATTCCACAGTTCTCTACACAAAAATGTATTCTTGTTCAATTTGGATAGGGCGAATCACTTTCATGTAAAATCGATTCGAAAACGATCTCGCACGACTGAAACCAAAATAATGCTTGATTAAATCATCAGAAGTAACAAAAAACTGAAGCGTACATTTATACCACAAATTTCCCAGATTATAATTTCATTAATATCCAAAACCGTTGGAAGTTAAAAAAGTCAAACTCAAAATTTGAACTTTATCTCCCTCATTAGCAACATTTTATATGAGCAAGTTGGGTCAAATTGTTATATTTTGAAGTGAGGAATCTGCCATTTCTATATGTTATGACACTATATGATAAAACACGATTAAATTTCTGTGAAAATTCAATGTGGAAAATCAAGTACAGTGATACAGATAGTTATTATTTTGTGACGGTAAACTCAGATGTCGGCAACAGGGCCGTACTGGAGTTCCAATTTGGTTTGGAAAAAAAAAGAATCATGAACTGAAATACCTATATTTATTCTTGAAATGCATAGTCAGAAAATATTAATGAAAATCACAGCTAGAGAGATACCTATGCTTTTGACTAATAACTATTATAGGCATTCAAAAAATACATCTATACTAATCATGATTACATAGTGCATGATTCAAAAACTTATCATTTTCAAATTCTTTGATAAACGGCTTCTTCTCAAATTGGTTAGTTGACCTGCTTCTGGGACTCCCAGAAGGCACAGATGTTCCTGGAATGCAGAGATACTTCTTGGAAAACAATTTTTAAGTATCATTACATTTACCAAAAATATCATTACCATAACATAAATTCAAATATTACTGCTAACGGTCTTGTTAGAACATTAAATATAGTTCTACCGCCATTGTATAAGTGTTCTGCGTCACGTATTTCGGTAAAATAATCTACTCAAGAGTCGAAATGGATGAAGCAGATGATGTTGACAGAGGCGTTAAAAAAAACTGTGCTGCATTTGTGGAAACAGTTCGATGGACTTATTCTCGGTGAAGAAATTCAGTCTCCAATCACTAGCAAAATGTTACCAAAATCTCAGTATCCGACGAGCTCGTGGATGGAAGTTTCATGACATTTCGTTACCCAATTCTATTGAGGAAGATTTTGGATACCATTCTCAATGCTACAGGTCGTTCAATGCCATAACACAAAAATATTCACATGCTTACGTTGTAACTACATTTATGATTGTCACTCATAAACATTTCATAGAGGGTACGGACATTTGTAAATTGCAAGTAATCTCTGAATATACAGATCAGGGTGCTTCGCGCATTTGTTGACTGACAACATTCCACCGATACATGATATGACTGACACGTGAATTGATCGATCCAGCAGAGTCCACTTCAGGTTTGTTTCGAAGTATCAGTCGTCAAATTACTGTATTGAAAAATTTAGGGCCGATGTTTCAATAATTGTCATATTATACTTGCATTTCGCAAATGCAAGAAACTTGTTAGTTTAGCTACCAAGTGAGCTTTATCCATACAATAAACAGCTGAGAAAGGTGTTTTCATATTCACGTACTGACGTTGTACCTTAATGTTTGATTGTCAGTCACAAACATATGATTTTTATGATAAAAATGTAGCCAAGCTTTATAGAGCGCTATTCTGGGAACTTGTTTTTACGAACGGCAATATTTGCACCCCTTGTTTGATGACTGTTGATTGCATTTTTCAATTGGACAGTTGAAATTGAACATTATTGTGGAGGAATCAGTCGTGAGCTTATCATAAAAAATAACTTAGAAATTCTTCCGAAACAGGTGGGCCCAGCGCCCTTGCGTTCAAATGAATAAGGCTGGTCTGCGAAATTTGTATCATTGAAATGCTAATGGTAAGATCTGCCCCACTGTCAGTTGTAAACTGGTTTTTCTTTGTTGTTGTTTTTTTATACGTATTTCGAGGGTTGTAGCGGGTGAACGCCACGATGTAGGCGACTGACAATAAGCGAGCGTCGGATTAGTTTCCTGAAATCTTTGCTTTCCCAATGTTCTCAGTCGTAAACTTACGAAAAATTTTGCTCACTTTTTTCATACAGTTCGGTCAGCCCCCTACCCTAACTTCGCCCCGGAAATCATGTATGGCGAGAATCTCTGTAGCATCGTCGACATCGATAATCCAAGTTTCAGTGGTCGATGGGCGTAAACTCATCACAACCAAAAATAGGGACACGGGCTCTTGGTCTAATAATACATCTCAAAAATTGCAAAAGAGGAGATCTCCTGATAGTAGTTTCTTCCATCTACCGTTTATTGCATGAGCCCGTTGGGGATGATGTTTTTGCTCTCATTGCTATGTGAAAAAAAAATAACTCGTTCACCTGAAGCCGTCAAACATATTTCTCTTCGAGGAAATCTTTGAAAGAACTTTTATGACATTTTGATGTCTCGATTTTCTATTTATCAATATATTATGTGATCATTTTTCATGCTCACCAAAAATACAAAATTGAAAAAGCAAGGCTTGAAGTTTTTTCATATTTCAATGTTTTTTGTAGAGTATTCGAAAATATTTTTCGATAACATACATTTTTGATGCAATTCCATCGAATGTATCAGATAAATAAAGAAGTCAATCTGCCAAAAAATCTGTCAGTGTAATTGATTAACAAAAATATTTGCTTTCATACAGAAAAAAATCTAAATGAGATCTTTTCTGATCAAACTGATTCTTCCCAGTTTTACGATTACATATGAAGAATATTTTGAAGCATATCATTTTTGGAATTGATATTCTTTAATTCTCTACAAAACAGAGATCATAATTCACATTTGTTGGAATTGTTTCAATTCAATCAATAAACAATTGGCTATGAACTGTTAAAAAATATTGGGATTCATTACTATGAAAATTTTGTCTCCTGAAGATGCTAACATCGCAAAATGCGAGCTGAGTGCAAGAATCATCACATTGGTCTTAGGCTAATTTATCGGGAGTAATTACACAAGTGCTTCAAAATTACCGATAATTTTCCATGAAAGCATGTTGTCTAAAAACTGCATGAGTTTATTTTCATATTTTGTCGAAAGAGCCCGACTCCGAAGGAGGAGGGCTCTTTTAGCAAAATATGAAAATAACCGAATGCAGTTTTTTTACTAACAACATGCTTGAAAGGAAAATTATCAGGTTTATTTTGATGTACGAGTGTAATTCGGTAGAATATTTCCGGAGTCAAAACAACGACGTTAAAATTCAGTATTTATACCTGTCAAGATGACAAATGTACATTTTAACAATCGTTACTATAGAAACATGGACCGAGCGGGTATTTTTCGATACCTAGCGGGTATTTACCAGCCCGAAAATGTCCCGCCGGGAATTTATCACTGTAATTGATCGAAAATGTCCCGCTTCATATGTGATTTTCAACATACGATGAAAATATTCTCTAGAATGAGTTCAGTTATATAATGCCTTTGAATTTCTCCCGGACGAATGACGAAATTTCTGAAACAATCTTATACTTCAGTATAGGTATTAAGAAAAAATCAATTATATGACATTATATTCTGCTTCTCTACAAAAAGTAGTTTCGCTCAATATATCAACTGCTTCAAACGATGAAATTGGAACTTTAGGTGTGAGACTCGAAACTACTTCTAGGGATCTATTACCTCAACACCAAACTGAACGCGCGTCAATTGCAAATAATATCGGTTTGGTGTAAGGGTTATTGATCTCTGTGAAAAGTATCACCTGCTTTTTATCCGAACTATCAGAGATATGAATGTATTCATCAAGTATTTCTTTTGAATGAATAAGTGCTCTCCGTAATGAACCATACTCCACAAATGCCTCAATTGATCATAATTGAATATCTGATGGTTGTCAACAACACGATTATATTATGAACTACCCCGTTTCTTTCATCGACTATTAGTAATAAAGAAGTTTGTTTCATTTCAAGACATACATTCCTGTAATAACTCAGCATGCAATCTACGAGATTTAGAGCACCAAACAAAAAAAAATATCTTGTTCTATCAAAAAATATTTGGTATGTGGTAGGGTAGTTTTAATCCAGAGGCTTCATCGAGTGAATCATCTACAGCCCTTGCCCATTCAAAAAAGGAGAATGACCTCCTCTTATTGTGACCAGTGCAAACTTTCAATTTGTCCGAGACACAGATCCACATCGTGCACTCAGTGTTGGACATAATTTTTCTTTTCCACCTCATTTTTGTGTTTTCGTTCAGGATACATTTTGATCTTAGTTGAAAAAATGAGTATATTAGCAGTTCGCCAATTCACTTTTACAAAGTCGAAAGTTTCACGATAGTAGTTACTTATTTTCGAAACATATTAGCTCTCTAGGCTTGAATACAACAACCTTCAAGCCTTTTATATACATCAAAGTTCATCTGGTAGTTTCATTTACAATAGTATATACTCTTCATAATCAACGTCGAAATGACCTTCAGTATCTATCAACCTTGTAGATTAGTCCATTCTAGAGATAACGATACTGGTTTGGGCTGGAACATAGCTGATATAGTATTGAATAATATATGTTAAATCATAAACTTGGTATTTATGTTTTTTAAAAATACTTTATTTTCTCTGAAATTCTACAATCGCGATACTGGAATATCGGATAAAATAAGTTAATAATGATTCGAAGACTGGGAAGACTTGAATGACGAAGATTTCTTGATTCTTGATATTTATAACTTCGGAGATGCTGATGAAGATCTGCGTCGTTCTCCTCTATTCCTAGAAGTCCTTGGAAACTGCTGAAACGGTTCCTCTAGCTACGGCGTAGAAGCTGATGCAATATTGCGCAATACTGAGACAAACGGTCCATTCATAATTCTGATATAACAACTTCCCCCTTGAAAAGAAAGTTGATGCGGTGCTGCAACTTTCAGGTCAAGCAATTGACTTGTTGGAATTCAACTCAACTTCTTTTTCAATCTCTTCTTGAAGATGGATACTTGGTCTTCTTCTTGGTGCTGGTAGCAACCTTCGGAAGGGTGCAAATGATGTCCTTGGCTTTGGAGGTGGTGGAGGCTGATCGTTCGTGCTTGAGGTCATAATACCAATTCTCACAGAACGTCTATTCCTACACTTACAAAATATATAAAGTACTATTGCAAAAACAATTATTACAATTGTGGAAATCATAAACCATGACATATGTTTAGTCACGAATGGTTCGTTAATAATTTTATCAAGTTGATCCGAATATTGATCATATTGTGTTGAGCAATATTCAAGTCATTAACATTCAATTCACTCAGTTTCAAAGGTTTCAATTCAGGTATTTTATTTTTATCTGGTAAATCGTTACAACATTGATAGGGAATTAAAATTGGAAAACTTCTATGAGTGATGTTTTGTTCTTGCATAATCGATTTTGCATATACCCTTGTATTTCCTATAAAAGAATTGCAAGTTGGTTGAAGTTTCAAAATTGAATTTGTTTTAATTATTTTTGTTACAATATCATGCCCTGTACAATGAATGGTAACAGGTAAAGGATCTGATAATGTTATTAACCAAGTATTTTCTTGAAGTTCAAAAACAGTATATTCTTTTGCAAATAAAAGAGATATTGTACAAATTTTGGGAAGTTCCAGTGAAGGTCTCAAATTTTGGGCTTCGCATATTGAATTACTATCAATAGGGTAAGGAATGACATTTTTACATATTTTGAAATTATACAGTACATTTTTACAATCATTCAAATTTTCAAATGCAGCGTACAACATTGAATCATCATCTTTTGCAATGAATTTCTTATTGGTTGGTAAGATGTGGTGCAATCCTGTTCTGTTATCAAGGATTGGGATAGGATATAATTGATAAACAGTAAATGTTTCTGGTTCAACTACAGGAACTTTCAATACAAAAATTGTTCTTGAATTTGACTGAAATGCCTGTAGCTCAATTATATCTAGATAATGAGAAATTGAAGAAAGTTTCAGTGGTAAAGGTAAATGACTTTTTTGAGTATTTTGAGAAATTTCCTGAAGAGATGATAGTAGATCTTTAGGTTTAATAATCGATGTATGAATAATATGTAATCTAGCGAAAGTAATAGCGTTCAACATATCATTCAAATAATCTTCTAGAAATGTATAACTTTCCAGTAATTGTTCGCAGATTTCGATGGTTTTTAACTTTGCATCGACTATTGCAAGTTGGTCTGTAAGGTTATAAATCCAAGATTCTATTTTTTTTATATCTTCATTAAATGTTTTCTCATCTACCTGTAATTGTTGTATGGTAGAATTGAATTCTCTAATAACAGATGTAGTTACAGATATTTGATTCTTAAGTAAATTTTCAATTTGGTGTTCATCCTTGCATATTTTATTTATACAATCATTAAAATATTCTCCGTCACTGGCATCTAAATTTCCTATGAGTGCTTTCCAAATTGAACTTACTCCGTTTATAAGTCCTCTTTTGTATCGTTTATTATAATCATTCGAATCTATTTGCGTTTCATAATACTTAGTATCTACCTGTTCAGCTATTTTACTAAGCAAGCTAATATGCATGCTGATTTCTCCGTTGAAATATTTCATGCGCGGATTATCAGTGTCTACCAGATATATTAAGTTATTTAAGATAAGGTTATTATGATCAATGGCTTCTTTAACAATAAGTAGAGTCCATTTCTCATTTGATATTTTCATTTCACCTTTTTCATGATAAAATATACCTATAGAGTTGTTGATAGGTGACAGTTCATACTGGGCGTTGACTATAGTGATGGCGAAAAGCATCAGGGCAATCATTCTTGATCTGAGTTTTGATCTGAAACAAAATATGGTTTCATTCTATCAAAGTTTACTTTAGTTGTTTGATTTGTTTCAAGATTCTTCAGAAGAGCTGAATTTTTATAAATTTCAATGACTTCGAATGGCCCATTGAATTTATTATCTAGTTTTGCTGTTATTTGTGATTCTTTCACGAATACTTTGTCTCCGATATTGTAAGTGGGAGGTTTGTGATGTAAACGTTCATCAAACCTAGCTTTTGCTTTTTCTTTCTTTCCTTCAATAGTAGCTCGTGCTTGTTTATAAAAGTATTCCATTTTATTATTCAAATCTCTGACATATTTGGTCATAAGGTCTTTTTGGTTGTATAAAGTCTCTGGGGGTCTACCTGCCGTATGTCCGAATATTAATTCGTATGGGGTAAATCCGTGTGTTTTATTCTGACTTTTATTATAACATATAACAGCATAGGGTACAATTTCCAAAGGGTGATCGTCAGGGTTTTCGTCTCTATTTGCACGTATCATTTCTGTAAGGGTGGCATGAAAGCGTTCTAGCGATCCATTTGATTGGGGATGGTCTACACTAGAAAAAGTAAGTTTAATATTGAAGAGTGTGCATAGGTCTTTCAGAAGATGGTTATGAAATTCTTTTCCTGAATCTGCATGTATTCTCAAAGGGGTTCCATAATGTTGAAAGTATAGTAGTAAAGTAGTGACTACTGTCTTTGCTGTTTTATTAGGTATAGGGTAAGCTTGAGTGAACTTAGTTAATTCACATCTTATTGTCAATATATAATTTTTAGTTGGTATTTCTAAAATGTCGATGTTTATTCTTTCAAAAGGTGTTTTGGGTGTTTTAGTTATTACCAAAGGGCTTTCTAACTTTTTCCTACAAATTTTTGTTTTCTGACAAGTTTCGCAAGCTTTCACATAGTTTTCTACATCTTTTACGATACCTGTCCAATTATATTTTTGTCTGATCCTTCGTAAAGTTTCATTAATTCCTCGATGTAGGTTAGTTTTACCATTATGAAATTGATCTGAAATTATAGGAATTTGATCTTCATCTGGGGTCTGTACAATATTTTGACAAATTTGAAATTTTATGTCTTCCTGATCTGCCAGAATGTATGAAAACATTTCTTGGATTGGTAAGTCAACATTATTCTCAACTTGGTATACTTTCGAGGGCTCAAAGACATGCTGATCTCTGTATAAGGAACTGAACATATATTCAATCGCTCCTTCGGGATCGAATGGTAACGGTATTATATAGTATTTTCTATTTTTCACTGATTTACTGTTGAGGACATTAACTTTATTATATCTGAAGTCCGGATATTCCTCGAATATATCTTCAAATATTTTTTCATGTAATTCTGTTATTTTATTTCTTTGCGGGAATATTACAATGTCTTTGTGTTTTTTGTCAAGTATTTGTTCATTAATAAATGAAAATTTCGAATAATCTATTACAGATTTAGTTTTATAAAGTCTCGAGAATGTTTTGAGTTCTTCTAGTACTGTTTTTTGTGCTATTTCAGTTTCGGTATCTGAAATTTCAGGTTCGGGTTCATCATTTTCATTTGCCATTAGTATTTTATTGAATTTTGAACACTGTTTGAAATGATTAAGTTTTAGTCTCGATAAGGCGTCAGCATTCTTGTGAAATTTACCAGGTCTATAGATTACTTCGAATTGATATTCTTCGAGTTTTAAACGCCATCTGGCTAATCTGCTGCCAGGGTCTTAAATTGAAAATAACCAAGTCAGGGGTCGGTGGTCGACGATAAATTTAAATCTTCTGCCGTAAAGGTAAGGGCGAAAATGTTTCACAGACCATACCATGGCTAATAATTCGCGTTTTATTGTCGAATATTTTGTTTCGGCGGGACATAATGTTCTCGATGCGTATGCAATAGGTAAATCTATTCCTATTGGGCCTTGAGATAAAACGGCTCCGATTTCAAATGAGGATGCATCTGTAGTTAAGATGAAAGGTTCATCAAAATTTGGATAAATCAAAATTGGAGTTGAAGTTAAAGCTTTTTTCAATTCTTGAAAAGAATTTTTACATTCATTGTCAAATTTTAAGGGGACATCTTTTTGTAGCAATCTTGTCATTGGTTTTGATATTTTGGAAAAATTTGGGATAAATTTTCTATAATATCCTGCAAGTCCTAAAAATTGTTTGATTTCCTTTGGGTCTTTCGGTTCTGGATAATTCAATATACATTCGACTTTTGCTGGGTTTGGTTTAACACCGTCTTTAGTAATTACATGCCCCAAATAAGCGACTTCTTGTCTTAAAAATTCGCATTTATCAGGCTGTATTTTCAAATTAGATTTCCGTAATCGTTTGAAAACTAGGGTTAAATTTTGTATATGTTCATCAATCGTTGGAGAATAGACAATTATGTCATCCATGTAAACTAAGCATCTTTCGTTCCTAAGTCCGGTTAGAATATGGTCTAAAATTCTTTGAAGAGTGGAGGGAGAATTTTTCATTCCGAATGGCATTCTCGTAAATTCGTATAGTCCATTTTCTACAGAAAAAGCAGTTTTTTCTATATCTTTAGGATCCATTTCAATTTGGTGGAATCCTGAAGCTAAGTCAAGAGTGGTAAAATATTGACATTTTCCGAGTTGGTCTAATAAGTCTGAGATGTTAGGTAAAGGATATTTGTCATCAATGGTTAACTCATTTAGTTTTCTGTAATCAGTTACTACACGCCATTTTTGTTTTCCAGATGCGTCGAGTTTTTTAGGTACTACCCAAACTGGGGCTGACCAAGGTGAAAATGATGGTCTTATTATATTTTGTTCCAATAATTTTGAAATTTGTGACTTTACTTCTTCTTTATGTATGTGTGGGTACCTATAAGATCTTGTTGAAACTGGTTGTGCGTTTTCTTTTAATTTAATAGAATGTTTTATTTCACTAGTAAATGTTAAAGGATCACCTTCTAGATAAAATATATCTGTGAATTCTAAACAATGATTTTCAATTAACTCCTTTTCTTCATCATTTAGATGGTCTTATCTTAGTAATCTTTTAATTTCTTCACGACGACTTATTTGAGGATTCTCTGTTTCTTCATATAACTGATTTTCATTAAATTCTGAAAAATCAATGTTTTTTTCGATAGCATTTATGTTGGCAATGGTTACTAAAAATTCTCCTTTTTCATTAATTTTGACTAGTGCATTGGGGAGTCTTACTTTATCCTTTTCAGTAGCTAACAGTATAGCTTCTGTGTTTCGAAATTTTGATTTTAGTTTGTTGACTTTTTCTACTCTTGGTTCGATTGAATATTTTTCATATTCTGATCAAAGTATTTATCGATTTTTTGTTCAGTATTCTGTAAAGGAAGTTGAGGTTCTAATGATTTATTTGCAGAGTATAAGGGTAACGTTTCGTAATTTAAAATTAGCATTCTTTGTCCAATGTCTACGATTCCATCAAAATGTTGTAAAAAATCTGTTCCTAGAATCCCGTCAAACTCTATATCTAAGTCATGTACGAAAACTTTATGAAACACTGGGTTTTCTTTTGGTCCAAATGGTATCATTACTGATTCTGTTATTATTACTCTTCCTTCTATACCCGTTATTGGAAAGTTTTCTGGAGATCGCCTTGTATAATTTTCAGTAGTTTTCTTTTTAAAGACTGAAATACTAGCTCCTGTGTCGATAAGAATTCTGAAGTTGTTTGCACTGATGATATAAAATAAATTGCTAACGTTGGGATTTGAAGAAATTGTTGGTCGTTCATTGTTAGACTGCTGGGTGATTTTATTAGCGCTGCAAGGTTCTCTGATATTTCGATATTCTCTTTCACGTGTGGATGTTCTATAATTAGATTGTCCGTATACTGGGTTTCTTGAAAGTGAGGATCGATATTGTCCGTTTGATTGATCGATAGGTCGATGAATTGATTTGTTATTTGATCGATAGGCGGGTTGTCTATTGATAGGGAATTGTGAAAATCCATATCTGTAAATGTATAATGATCAGTATCATTATTTGGTTCCGTTGAATTCGATGAATAGTAATGATCAGTATCATACATATTCTCTTCATTCACTTTATGAGGAAAAATCATCCTGATGAAGATTATCATCATAAAATGAATCTTCTTTTATATCTGGAACGTTATAGAAAGGTTCATATGCCTTTATTTCGTTTCCAAAATCATCATATTCAATCATATGTGTTCTCGGAAATGCATTATTTGGATTTCTCTGTATAACTGATGGTCTATTTTGTGGGTTTCCATATGATTGTTGCCTGAATTGATTCGAATAAGATGGTTGGAATTGTGTTGGTTGTTGGGTTTGAAAACTAGTTCTGGGTTTATTTTGTTGAAAATTAGGTTGTTGAAAATTCGTTGGATTTTGAAAATTTTGTTGATGAGCTGGCCTTGATTGAAGCTGATTGTGATTGTAGTTAGTTCGTGGAAGATTAGTTCTTTGAGGATTTGTTTGCCTATTTTGAATTTGTCTGGTCATAGTTGGATTTGAATTCATTTGTCTACTGGCTATCTTTTGGTTTTCAAAGTATGAGAGCTGTATCTCACGCTTTATTCTACTTGATGCTTCTAACATTGTTTGAGGGTTACTTGCTCTTATTATCTGATCTAATTTTGGTTCAAGTCCTGTAGGTAACGTGTTCAATACCATGGATTCTATTAGGTTTGACTGTGCTGCCTTTTGTTCATTTGTTAGATACGATTTTTGAATGCATGATAACATTTTTGCGTTATGACTCTGTAGTCGAGAAAAGAATGTGAGAGCATTCTCTCCATTTCCTTGTCTTGAGCGTTGAAGGTCCTGAATAAGTGAAGTTAAATCTCTAGTATCACCAGAATGAGAATTTAACAAAGCTTTAATTTCTACGTATGTACTTGGATATCGTGAATTTATCAATTGAGCGGCTTTTCCTCTCAACTCACTCCTTATGTGAATTGTTAAAAGAATTTTCTGTTGGTCTACGGCCATTTGTTGTGCATGGTCGCAAGCATTTATGAAATTTCCTAGCGAAATTGAATCACTATCGTACTCCGGTACTATTGAAAATATTTCAGAAAGTTTATACTGTTCTAGTGGTTCTTCAGGTTCATGAAGGCTTTCATTTGAACTGTGATGAGACATGTTCGGAAAATTTGGAAAATAAACTGATTTGAAATATATCACCAAATCTTACGGAATTTTGCAAAACAATAGTGAGTGAAATGAATGATTCAAGTTGTACTCACGCCGGTTATTCCTAACTTGACTAGTGGCTTGAAGTTGAAGTTCTTCTGGGACTGAAGTGGCTTCGTGGAGTTGAAGTAGCTTCTGGGGTTGAAGTAGCTTCTCGGGATATGGTTTCTTGGGATTGGTTTTTCGTTCTTGGGGTTGTTGCTTGTTGTTCTTTGTTGCTTGTTGTTTCGTTGTTGCTTGTTGTTGCGTTGTTGCTTGTTGTTGCGGTGTGGCAGAATGCAATCCTACTTCATGAGCTCTGGCTACAGCAAGATGAGCAGCGTTCGACGACTTAAGCGTGTTTCTCGTAGCGATTTCTTCACTATAAGATGAGCAACGGCGACGACTTATGCGGGTTTCTTGATGCTGAAGAGACCGTCCTGTCCACTGGGTTTCTGCTTTTTGGTTCTTGGCTCGTTGAAAGTCTGAAGACTACCGCTGGTTGTTTCGTTGTTTCCACAGCATTTTCGATATCCTACTGACTGCGCCAATTTGTTAAATCATAAACTTGGTGTTTATGTTTTTCAAAAATACTTTAATTTCTCTAATATTCTACAATCGCGATACTGGAATATCGGATAAAATAAGTTAATAATTATTCGAAGACTGGGAAGACTTGAATGACGAAGATTTCTTGATTCTTGATATTTATAACTTCAGAGATGCTGATGACGATCTGCGTCGTTCTCCTCTATTCCTAGAAGTCCTTGGAAACTGCTGAAACGGTTCCTCTAGCTACGGCGTAGAAGCTGATGCAATATTGCGCAATACTGAGACAAACGGTCCATTCATAATTCTGATATAACATATATAATGGTAAAGTTAATAATGCATGTGTCAAATGAGAGGAAATCATGTCCTTTCTGATACTGCAAAATTTTAAATGAGAATTATTCAAGTGACAACTAGGAGATGTATTATTCCATTATTTGTTTTGCATTGTACATAAAATTATGCATTATGCGTTCAGTAAACCCACCTTTTTCTCACACGAATCAGGAATAATAAATCAGAAAGTGAGTGATTGATTATTTGTTCCGTTTTACAGATGCTTTCAAGAAAACTTTGGAACATTTTGAACATATAGATATTTTGATAAACAATGCTGGTATTGTTGAAGAAGGACTCTGGGAGAGAGAAATATCAATTAATGTTGTAAGTATCGTGGAGATATTCATTGATGTGTTCATTTTTATAAAAACAGTATAATGGAGTTGATAATGTGCCCTTCGAACTTATGAGAAGCAAGTTCGAACTGCTCGATATTGGCGCATTCATTCTAGGCAAGGAACTTGACTCTGTCAATATTATATTACATTTTTTTTTTCGAACAGTATCATATTTCAATCATTATATAGCATCAATAATATTTGTAAGCATTGAGAAATGTCACATAATGTAACTATGTTCACCAACTTACATCTTACTGGTACCGTCCAGAAAGCTTTACTTCTCGAATACTCTGCAGTTGTCTCGAATTTACAGAGAGATATGAGTGGAAACATTATAGAGGATCAATGCCAGATATGAAGATATGATTCTCTATGAAAGAAGTGAACACCAAACATTCACCAAATATTCACCAAACATTCTCTGTTGATATATGTGTGAACCATTCAAAGACAACTAATTCTTTCATAAATAGGGAGAGAGAGTATATCTCAAATACCTATTTCAAGTGGGAATTGAGCTAGGAAATAGTGAGGAAGAGTATGCAGGTCTTGTTACCGATAGTCGACGAATATATCTCCAGATTATTCATCATGTCTTCCTAGGAAGGAATTTTTAGTAGGTACAACAAATGATCCTCATGGAGTTGAAAACAAGAAAAATCACTGCTGTTTCTTCCCAGGAGGCCTACAGCCACACCTACTGCCACAATTGGAAGTCTGATAGAAAATGATGGGATAACTGGGGTTAAAGACATCCCCTCATATTCAATGCGATGGAATGGTTTACTGGCATCACTAACTACCTTATTGGCAAAATCAAAGAGACTAAGACAAATTAGTGCCTCTCTTCCCATCGGGTCATTGATTCAGTGTTTGGCAGGCAATCTGACGACGAAGGAAACATAATTTTTGGTAAAAGAAGGGCGTATACCATGCAGGAATGTATTAATTGAAATCGTAGCAGAGAGCATTCAACTAGAAAAGTCAACATCAGTGCTTACCTGAAAGCAAGTAATGTTTGAAAAATTTGAATTACTAGATCAAAAGAGTTTTTTAAATATTGGAATGAAATAGTAAGGTTCATGAAAATTGCGGTTAATCACTCGTCAGGTGTACAAGAGCCGTAACCGTGAAAATACTTTTGTTTCTGAAGGACAAAGAACTTCTAAGAAATTGGATGACATATCACATCATTTAAAAATTCAGTTCTTTATGTTTCATTTCCTGGGCATATGTCCTCATATTTCCGAAAAGTGTTTGGGCCTTATGGTTATGGCTCTTGTACACCTGAGTAAGTAACCCCAATTATCATAAACATAACTATCTTTCAAATATTGAAAATTTTCTATTCATTGATTTTTTTCAGGCTTTTCAAACATCACTTATTTTCAGGTAAGCACTCATGATGTCTTTTCTAGTAGAAATTGCTCTGTAACGATTTTTATGAATATATTTCTGCACGAAATACGAATGCCCTTTTTTCCAAGACCATTGGTACGTGCACACATCAGTTCACTTTAGAAAATATAATTCTGCTAAGAACGTAATCTGAAGAAAAGATCAGTAGTGATCGAAAAATTTACCAAAACACCAAAGTCAGAATGAGGGAGAGGTTTGATGAGAAGTCAGTGTGAATTAGCTTTAATAAAGAATTACGCATGGAAAGGACCTCGCCTGGTTTATACCAGGATCAACGATCTTGAATATCTCCCAGAAGCAAGTTGAAGATTGTTAATGTCGAATGACTCAGAATTCACGTGGGCCGTGATATGCGTACGTAAGACATTATTCGGGGCGAACAACTGAAGTGGAATCGCAAAGTTTCAGAAATGATACCAACACTGAATAATACTTCTAACGGATTTGCATTGTTCTGGTGAAGCGTTATTACTGAAACTTTCTACAGTTGTCAATTTCAGATATAACATCGATAATACGATGTCAAGAGTTCAAAAAGAGTTGGCGATGTTGGATATGGAACCCAGCGAAATGATAAACGTATAGACAGTGTTGTCAAGGTATATTAAATCGGTTATTTCCATACTGTTTTTTCAAACTGACTGTCATTCATCACCGAACCCATAAATAAAAACCTAACAATAGTGTTTGCTTTCTACTTCTTGTAGGAATATAATGAATATTCAAGAATACACATTGTTAAAAATAGATTTATATATATATATATATATATATATATATATATATATATATATATATATATATATATATATATATATATATTGTTATGAAATCCAACCTACTCACTTTAAAAAGCAAAAATCTTTCTATCTCAGATGAAGTCAAACAAGAGGAATCTTTTGGACACCTCGTATATCATGAGTAGAAATGTTATTCACCAAATGACATGACATCTGTCACGTGATAATTAACCAACTTTAGCAATGAAATACAAGAAATTGATAACAGTTAAATGAATGAAATTAGTCCCAAACAATGCATAAAGTCATAAAGAAACTTCCAAATCAATTTCAATAGATAAAATAGAATTAAATTTTGAATTGAGAACATTCAGCAAATTTAAATATGAGAAGGAGAATTCAACTTTTTCTGATATTGAATGATGCTTACTGAAATTAAGCAAGGAATTAGAAATTTAATGGAAAAATAACACATATTGGGATATACTTGAAGAATCAAGCTTTAAAATGATATTAATTAGAAATTTGTAGATTATAGAATAGATTTAGAATTAATTTGTAAATATTTAGAATAGTTATCGAAGCAACAAGTTGCTAGGGAAACAACTCATTCAGTTGTTTATTTGTAAACAAGGACTTCGAAAATGCATTTCAAAGCATGAGCATGACAAAATTTTTATTAAATTAAAATAGGAGGAAATATGTACCTAATTATGTTCAAAATTCATCCAAAGTGTTTGTGATTGTGATATGGTTCATCACCAATGAATCCAAGACATTCGTCCCATCCAAACTTTCCCCAGAAGAAATCTTCACTCCAGAGCCCGAACCAAGGCCGTTTCCATCAACATCAACACAGCAACGAAAATCACTCAGCAGGCTAGAAATTGCTTGTTGGAGTCGCCAATCACCACATCGAGGGAAACCAGCATGGTAAACACTTTCCATATATCGTTGCAACGCATATATCTATTTTCTTGTGCACATAAACTATTTCCCTGAGCTCAATGAACTTTTTTTATCCCCATTTTTCTGAAGAACATTTAACATTTTTTTTGAATGTAAATAGTGAAAGTAAACATAAGTTAGAATGACAATTGACATTGACGCGAGTTACCATTTGGAACGTTCGGAAATGCACTAATATGTCATATTGCAGACTTACCTGCGAAGTATAACCAATGAACTTGATACAGAACCACGTTCGTAGATACGAAAAGCGTTCAAATTACCAGACATGTATATTAGAATATGAATTTTAGATTAAGGTTGTTTTAATCCATATATGATAGGTTATCGTTGTTATTAATTCTGTGTTGTCACATTTCATTTCAAAATTTCTATTCATTATTAAAAAGCATGAAATTCAATTCTTGTTTCTTAAAAAAAAATGCTGAAAGGTTCCTAACTTCTCATGAAGTACTTTGAGTCTTGGATTTCCTTCCTGATTTGAATCCACCTGAGGTAAAAAGAAATGCTATGACCAAGGTAGGTAAAGCAGAAACTTTTAGAAGAGTCTAAACTTGAAAAGAAATTTCATTTATAAATTTAAACCCTGAGATCGATATTCATATACAAAATATTATATTATGATGTGTATTATATAAAATTACAAAATTCAATAATAAACATAATTCATTATCACACAAAATAATATAATAATATATATATATATATATATATATATATATATATATATATATATATATATATATATATATGTTCGGATAGGTTTCCGCGGTCAGTTGTGTGTTGTTGTTGAGTTCGGGTTGAACCGCGTCTGGAGTTTTGTTCTCGACGTTTCGGCTCCGATTTTGGAGCCATTTTCAAGAGGTGAATGTGACTTCACGCTGAGGTCTCAATCTGCCTACTCCTCAGGTGTTGTCACAAGGGGCAAGGGTTTGTGACTTGACGCCGGGGCCTCAATCTGCCTACTCCCCAGGTCTCGTCACGAGTTCTTTCTAAGGTCTCAATCTGCCTACTCCTTAGATCGAACTGAGGTATCGAGGGATGTTGGGTAGGATTTATAGCAGCGGGTGCTACTAAAGGACCGTCGGATGTCTTGGTGGGGACTGGGCATCTGGAAATTAGGGGTTTCCATGCAGTTGGAAGTCTCTGGCCGTCGTCACGTTTATTTAAGCAGGAAGGTCGCTTATCGATTTCGATGGCCTCGCGAATTATACGAGCTTGTAGTGTTTTTGCTGTGGCGATGGTCTTAGTGTTCGCAAAGTCTATATTGTGTCCTGTCTCTTGATGATGTTTGGACAGAGCTGAAGATGGGTCTGATTTTCGGACAGCAAGTTGATGTTCGTATACTCTACTTGTCACACGTCTGTTGGTCTGGCCTACATATGTTCTATGGCAATCAGAACATGGTATTTCATATATACCCTGTGATTCGTTGACAATTTTGTCCTTGGGGGAGCGGAGGAATGTGGAGATTTTGTTGCTGGCTGTAAATATCGTTTTTATGTCCTGTTTTTTGAGAATTCGACTAATTTTGTCAGTAACACCTTTAATGTAGGGAAGAAAAGCTTTGTGGGGAACGTTGTTGTCTGTTGGGTCTCTGGGGATGGAATGAGAAGTTTGATGGCGGCGGATGGATCTGTCAATTTGATGGTCTGTGAATCCATTTTGAAGAACTCAAATCAGCCCTTCTTCAAAATGGATTCACAGACCATCAAATTGACAGATCCATCCGCCGCCATCAAACTTCTCATTCCATCCCCAGAGACCCAACAGACAACAACGTTCCCCACAAAGCTTTTCTTCCCTACATTAAAGGTGTTACTGACAAAATTAGTCGAATTCTCAAAAAACAGGACATAAAAACGATATTTACAGCCAGCAACAAAATCTCCACATTCCTCCGCTCCCCCAAGGACAAAATTGTCAACGAATCACAGGGTATATATGAAATACCATGTTCTGATTGCCATAGAACATATGTAGGCCAGACCAACAGACGTGTGACAAGTAGAGTAAACGAACATCAACTTGCTGTCCGAAAATCAGACCCATCTTCAGCTCTGTCCAAACATCATCAAGAGACAGGACACAATATAGACTTTGCGAACACTAAGACCATCGCCACAGCAAAAACACTACAAGCTCGTATAATTCGCGAGGCCATCGAAATCGAGAAGCGACCTTCCTGCTTAAATAAACGTGACGACGACCAGAGACTTCCAACTGCATGGAAACCCCTAATTTCCAGATGCCCAGTCCCCACCAAGACATCCGACGGTCCTTTAGTAGCACCCGCTGCTATAAATCCTACCCAACATCCCTCGATACCTCGGTTCGATCTAAGGAGTAGGCAGATTGAGACCTTAGAAAGAACTCGTGACGAGACCTGGGGAGTAGGCAGATTGAGGCCCCGGCGTCAAGTCACAAACCCTTGCCCCTTGTGACAACACCTGAGGAGTAGGCAGATTGAGACCTCAGCGTGAAGTCACATTCACCTCTTGAAAATGGCTCCAAAATCGGAGCCGAAACGTCGAGAACAAAACTCCAGACGCGGTTCAACCCGAACTCAACAACAACACATATATATATATATATATATATATATATATATATATATATATATATATATATATATATAAGGATTGCTTCCAGAGGGGAACAACAATTGGGACACTGCTAGGATTGGAAAACTATTTGAAAAACTATAAACAGGGTAGCGAAGCTGTTATACTGAATACCTCCTCCACTTCTGGAATGTTCGGTCAACCCTTGTTACCGGTTTATACCGCCACGAAATCTGCCATAGCAGGACTCACCAGGGCTTGGGGTCACCCTTTTCACTACAATAGAACGAATGTTAGGACCGTATGCCTTTGTCCTGGAGGAACTAACACTAGTATCATTGATTTTGAAAGGCGTCTATTGTTTCCTGAGTACATTGGAGTTCTTCCCCTTCCAGAGGAGTTACACATATCTGTGCAGCAGTAAGGAGTTTTCGAATTCACTTGCAGTAGTACAGCATGACTATGGATTGCAGAATATATTAATTATTTAATGCATCCAACTTTCAGGCATTTCATTCTATATGTCATACGATAACCAAATCTGTAGTTGTGTCACTCCAAGAGTGTAGTAATTTTCAATGGATGATACTAGTTGATATATTTTTTGAATGAACAATCGAAAGAATAGTAGCAGCTACAGTAGCAGAAGAATTATCGAATACAAAGTAGCAGATCCTGAAATGAAGTAATCTCAATCTTTACAATTTTTGTATCTCAGAAACATCTTCGAATCGTGGTTGAAGTTGCTCAACATCGAATTTCTTGTATTCCTAGTATAGTATTAATTCACGGACCTAGATGGAGCTACTACTTATCTCAAATTTGAAGAACACAACCTTGAAGTCTTATTTCATCATGACAAAAATGTTTACATATTCAAAAAATCAATACACCACAGTGAGGAAGTTGTGTCTTCTAAATATCCCTCGACAAGAATATCAGTTCTTCCGAAATAATACTTCACAAAGCAAGCTTGTTATACGTGGGAAAGCTATACAGTCCATCGGTATAATGATATTTATAAATATTATTATTTTTGTGGAGATGGCAAAATTCGAGAAACTGTTTCTTGGTTTCTTCTTTTCCGAATACAAAATTGAGTATATAACTTCTAAAGAGGAAAAAATATCAAATTCTGTTACAAACCATTCATAAACAGAATGGAAGGAAAGGGATATCTCAAACAGATCCTCTGCAGAATAGAATAGAATAGAAAAACTTTATTTAGCTCAATAGCTATTTAACACTTTTTCATGATAACTCAACAAAAATAATATTTTTAAAGATACTCAACCATATTATCTTAAAGATTCAGATTACAAATAAACCTATATAAAATTAATTAGCATGTAGATAACTTGATATAAATTCAATTCATATTCAAATATTTCTTTTCAACAGCAAACTTGAAACTATATAATTTTTTTCTTTTGGTTTCGTTTGATAATTCATTATATTCAATGACTCCTTTGGAAAAAATTGAATTTTGCGTTGATTTTAGGTTATTTTGATTCAATATATAATTATTTTGTCCCCTAGTATTGAGAGTGTGCGTTTCATTGAATTTTTTCAATATGTTGTTGATATAAGGAGCTCATAAATTTTTATTTATTTTATGAATGAAAACTAGTGTTTGGTATATCAGAAATTGTTCGATATTCAACCATTCATGTTTATCAAGCATACTCTTTATTCACTCATACCTTTGACATCTCAAAATCACCCTCATAGCCCGATTTTGTAATACTTGGAGTCTATTTCTATCGGTTTGTGATGAAATATATAAAATTGTACTACAGAATGAGAAATGGGACAATATTATGTTATTGTACACAAATTTTCTCGAAGATTCACTCTAATTTTTGCCAACTCTACTGAGTACACCAATTTTCCTAGAAATTTTTTCACAAATATAATCTGTGATGACTGAATTTTAATTCACAATCAACTGAAATCCCAAGATATTTGAATTTTTCTATCATAACAGTGTTATCATTTCCAATTTTGAATGTGAAGTTATTTTTATTAGCATATTAGTCAGACTTTCTTGCTCGATCTATATGTCAAGATTTACCCTTTGATGCTTTTTGTGAGTGAAATGCTCTCTTGTGTAGAAATTTCCCATTATCACAATTCACTTGAATTGAGTTTTGTGTGCATAGTAACTCATCTCTCACCTCAAAACAAATCATTTTCCGAATCTGTCATTCATTGTGTTCATTTTATTATTGCTACTTTCATGAACAATGTTTTTCACAGACCAGAACACGTAGCAAAGGAAGCATCAAGAATAATAAAATACGCAGAAACAGGCACGGTGTGGATTGTTGAAAATAGTGAACCTGCTTTCGAATACAAATTTCCTACCCGAGAAAACCTGAAACAGTATAACCTCGAAGAAAAAGAAGATTGATTTGCGCTATTACTTGAATATTCGACCCGAATAAATAATAACAGGAATATCACATTCGTTTTCTTTAGTGTCGAATTAATAGTATATGCCCAACAGAAATTACAAAGAGGGGGGATCGAGGGGGGGATATTCCAGTCCAAAATATCAGGTGTCTTACTAGACGGTCAATTCAGACAGAATTCCATAGAAATGATACAAATCCCCGTCAGACAGAAAGAAACAAGTAACAGGTGATTTTCATTAAAAGAAATGACAGAACATAATATCAGAATCTAATATGCTACAATTGAGCTACAATCAAATGAAACAATTGATATGTAACCTATTTCACAATTATGCCGTTAGTTGTTCTACTGTCTGTGATCAATCAGTATATATAAGTCGATAAAATATTCATTTTTAAAATATGACACAGAATGGCTACTTCTGAATTGGTTCGGACCTCTATTGTCTATGTAGCAATATCTATTGAAACCCGCTACAAATAACTAATAATATGGAAAAAACTGCAAATTCAGCGAACAAATCACGAAAAATGAAATCGAAATAGACGGTCAAGCCATGTATTATACTTCGAACCACAATCTCATTGACCAAATTGGTAGTCACGTGCTACTACTTGCGATAAAAAACCTAATAGAGTTATATCGAATCGCTCACTCACCGTGCCCTGGACAACTCATTACGTTATTTAGTGCGCTAGTGAATACACCTCAATTAATATTTAATTAGGAAAATGTCGAAATGAAATCATATGGAAATGTGATGGAATGAAGAATAAATTGGGTAAGATTGAGAAGTTGATATTGGATATATTATGGCTTATTTCTTAATGTTGGTTTTGGAAAAAGCTATTTCTCGATCGCTCTTATTTTATCGATGCGGGGGTGGGTTCAAAACGATGTAATTCGTATGGAATGCAACTGAATGTAAGCCAAAAAGGCGCCAGTTGAATCTGGATGATTCAACGGGAAAGGTGTGCGGTATAGACAAGAAAACAATTGGATTTCAGAAGGATCACGTACTTTTTTATTCCCAAACATACAAGTCGACCATAGTTTGTGACCGCAAAGGAATATTATCTCGTAGAGAAATTGAATAATTAATTCTTATCTGAAATAATCTCTGATGATCCGTAAACAGCTGTTTAGGGTTTACAACTAAGAATGAAAATCGAATATGTACACAAAAATAGTTGGGGTGATTTCCACGATTAGAATCAGGAAACAGGTGAAGCGGCAAGGCGTCGAAACCCATCTTTATTAATACTTACTGTAAGTAATCGGCTCTCGGTGTCCAACGCAGAAATGAACGAAGGTTTCTACTCACAATTTTGGCTGGTAACACTCACGACAAGAAAATGAAATTATCCACAGGTTATTCATCAAATTCACTGATTTCTTGCATGGGAATGGATTCTGCAACGATCCATAAAAATAGTCATCCAACGTATATTGAGAATGGAGTTGAAAAGAATAGACAAACAGGCCGGTAAAAAATCTTTGATTGGGATTTTTGTTATATCATAAAAAAACCTAATCACCACCAGATCCTTGCTTTGTCAATCATCCACGAGATGGCGACTAATTTGTTCGAATTTGCGCCCCAGACAGAATGTACACTCAATGAAAAAGGTACAGCATATCAATATAAATTCAATGATCGAACCGTCAACTCCTGCAGCCTTAGTTTTTATATTCAATATATATTCATATATTTCGATAGCATCAATACAATAAAAGTCAAAGAGTTCAGTGACATTGTCTCTACGACCATTATAATATTAGTGAATATTCGAATAAGACGAAATGTGGAGAATTGAATCTATAAAAAAGTCATTCATTGAGTTTATATTGGAAAGATCAAAAAGTATCATTGGACATTTTTCCTTGTGATATATATCCAATTTCTTTAGAGTGGACCAAGCATTGTTATTCCGCTGGCTGATGTGGAACTGAAGATATCCCTTTTTATAGATTCGTTTCTCATTTCTTCAAATTCTTCAAACTCTTGTGTACTTTCTGTTCTATTGTTTTTTTATTCTATTAACTCGTTCCTCCACCCTAAGTTTTATAATATCCGTAATCCATGTTTTTCTTGTGGTACTTTCTGAGAGTAGTAGCTTTGAGAGGAGAGTGAAGATCAAGTAATGTCAGGTTACTGTTGTAGAAAGTGATTTTATCATAAATATTTTAAAACTGATAGATATTGTGCCATGGAGTAGACCTCGAATCATTCTGAATGATATTTGAAAGTTCACAAACGAACCACACTTGAAGAATAAGACATTGTTACGCCACTGATTTCTTCCAGATGACACAATATTAAGATTTTTATTTATATTCATTGTCACGGCCACTGCAATTCGACTGTATTGTATTTTTCACAGTTGAATAGTGATTATTGACTGAATATGGTTTTCGATATACGTGGGAAAGTCGCTTTAATCACTGGAGGAGCATCAGGATTGGGATTGTCCCATGCTAGGGAACTCCTACGGAATGGGTTGAAGGTAAATCTGTTAGGTTATCGTTTTATTTTTTTCATCTGATATTATTCATTGTATCTTAATACATTGATGTGAAAATTGAGATAATTTTCTGATTACGAAACAATCACTTCAGCCTGTTCCAGACGCGGATCAAACAAAACATGTCATCGAATAAACTAAAAACACTTTTTGCTCACATAAGGATTGAATGAAACTTATAAAATTCTTATAATATTTTCCATTTTTGAAATAAATCAACCCAGGCTTCCATTAAGAAATGGATATACGTAAAATGAAATAGATAACTGGGATAACTGCCGTTGAATTGTCACGACAGGCGCCACCAAGTGGAGTTTTTCAATAACTTTCTATTTGCCGTTACTTCCATCTTCCATAGTGTTGATACTACTTGGCATTGAATTATAAGATTATGAATTTCTCTGAGATCATTGTTTTTGTCTAGGGCGCCACTCTGGCAGATATAAACGAAGCTAATGGAAGAAAAGCAGTAAAAGACTTGAATGATGCATCTGGTGAGGAGACAGCATTTTTTGTCAGGACTGATGTAACAGTTGAAGATGAATTCATAGGTGAGTGATTTCAATCAATTATAATTGAAGTAGGTCACACGGAACCGTAACCTAATTCAATATTACTTTATGATGTGATTTTTACTAAACAGTTCACAGAACCGCTACAAGCGTCCCACTAAACAATAGCTCCTCAATGAATATGGAAATAAATTTTGAAAAATTTTCCAATGTCGCTAATTCGAATCCTTCACAATACTATTGAGATAGAAAAAATAGGCATAGTCCAATAAGTTATCGGTTTCTCGTCATAAACGCTACACCCTCTGATGACTGTCGCCAAAATATAGCTATGGGCCATTGATATATATCTTCGTTGAGTGTTTGTGTAGTATTATTGATTCTATTCCTCTGAGCTGAAAAATTATTCAATGGTGGAAACAAGCTCGTAGATGGAAGGAAGGCACGGAATCAGATGCTGAAAATTTACTGAACAAAATTGTCTGTTCTCACTCCCAATTTTTTATTCACCATCAAAATAAGTATCTATGACATCTGAAAATCATTATCTCAAACATTATTTGCACTAGATCAAAGAAATTATCAATATATCGTTCTATTTCAAATTCAACCCATTTGAACAGAACGAAACGTGGTTTCAACATTCTTTCCTAGCATTCGTTTGATAATGTCCGGGATGTAAGGGATGAAACTCCAGTAACGTCAGTAACAAATACAAGTGGCAATGCTCAGCTCTTCAGGCTGACTGACAGTCACTCGATACGTAAAGTTGAGCAGTGCCGAGAACGGTTAGTTCTTGGATGGGTGACTTCATACAGAGAGAGACCGCGTCGAAAGCCCATACAACTTTAGCAAAATAGCATATCATAGCTTGCAGGCAATTTATAGATGGGCACAAGATATATTGAGGATATGCCGTTTTCCGGAAGGGACGTAAAGCCGGCAGTCCCGAGTCCATGGATGTTGGACTCGTAAAAGATCCCTACCTTTGGTTGGAATACCAGAGGGTTCGGCAAAATTTCCGGTTGGGGGAATTGTGCTCACCGGCGTCGGGAATTGGCCTTGGTAGTGTAGTAGTTTCATTTCCCAATATTCATGATGATCCCCTAATACATAGCTACTTACATCATCTCACTCGAATTATCTTTATGGAAATAAATATACAGTTGATTCAGAAGTTTGCTTCCATATATATTTTTTCAGCTGCTTTCGAAAAAACCATCGAAATATTTGGTAATTTGGATATACTCATCAACAGTGCTGGTATGGCAAACGATACCATGTGGGAAAGAGAGATAGCCCTGAATCTGGTAAGGAATGATGCTATCTTGTGTAGTAGTTTGAAAATATACCTCTCTGAGAGTTTCCTGTTCCGCCTTGAAAAGAAGGTAAGTATAATCAGCATTAACTGCCGCACTACCTACAGGCATGTTATTTGTTATTCTTGATCTTCTTAAAATGGGATTCCATATTCGCTTGAGGTTCACAGCTCCTCCTTTTCTGTTGAAATGATATGTGTGTTTGTGGATCTCTACTGCCTCCCGTATCAGTTGACTATGGCATCCCTGGTTGGGGGCAATGAGTTTCGCGTTTTCAAACAGAATCCTATGGTTTCCCTCACTGAGTTCATGTTCCGCCACAGCTGACTTGTCAGTTTACCCTAGTCTGCAGTTTTTTCCATGCTCTTTCAGCCTAGTTCCCATAGATCTTTTGGTGGTAGCGATGTATACCTATCCACAGGTGCACGGTATGCGATAAACCCCTGTTGCTGACAGTGGGTCTCTTCTGGTGGGTTTAAAAACCGTTTTTATGTTGTGTTCTCCAAGAGTATTTCAATTTGATCTGTGACCCTCGGAATATATGGTAGATGAGCGCGTGCAACTATCTGAGCATCCTCCCCGTTTTGAACCCCGGAACTCTTCAGTTTCATGGCGGTTCAAAACGGGGAGGACGCTCAGATAGTTGGACACTCTTATCTATCCGAGGGTCACAAACCGAATTGGAAAACTCTTGGCGAAATACAACATAAAAACTATTTTCAAACCTACCAGAAAGATATAACAAGGCCTCAGGTCGGCTAAAGTCAAGAGAGACCTACTGGCAGCAGCAGGGGTTTATCGCATACCGTGCACCTGCGTGAAGGTATACATCGGTACCACCAAAAGATCTATGGGAACTAAGCTGAAAGAGCATGAAAAAAACTGCAGACTAGGGCAAATTGACAAGTCATTTGTGGTGGAACACGCACTCAGTGCGATTCTGTTTGGAAACGCGAAACTCATTGCCCCCAACCAGAAATACCATAGTGGAATGATATGGGAGGCAATAGAGATCCACAAATACACGAATTATATCAACAGAAAAGAAGAAGCTGTGAACGTCAAGCGGATATGGAATCCCATTTCAAGAAGATCAAAAATAACAAATAACATGCCTGCAGGTAGTGCGGCAGTTAATGCTGATGATACTCCTCCGAATCCAGTAAGTACAGCAATCAATATTAGAAAAAATACTTCGAATGCGGAAAAGCTGGCTACCTGAATCCATATAAATACATTTTACGAAGTAGTAATACCCAGTCATCGGAGTCTAACCCAAGATGTATGAGCCTCTGAAGAAGTTAGCCACTCGCGCCAGCGAAACGTCAGGAATAAATTCCAAAAAACGACGACCTTCAAACCCGAACCATAATAGTGATACTGCAAACCTCGGTCGCGAAAGCCTCATCCATTTTGTCTATCGCAGTGGTTGGAAAATACGTGTCCGAGCCTTTTTTCTTCAAATTACTCATGAAGAAAAAAAGCTCGGTGGCATACTTTTTGTTGGATACTCAGAGAGATGTTGCCTTGTTAACTGTTGCTCATCATCGATAACCAACCCTTGGAACGTTCACGTTAAATGTTTATTTTCTCGCTTATCATTGAATGGTATTCTGATGTCAGTAAATATAATGTTGCCCGCATTTTTTTGAAATTCATCAATTCAGAACTGTAAGATGTCACAGCTTTGTGTTTTGGTGAATAATATACACTTTATAATTATTATATATAACATCATACACATCACACATTCAGCGAACGAGTGGTTCAAGAATTGACCCCTGGATCTCAGGCATGATAATCCTGTTTGTTTCGTCCGTGTATGATATCTTGTTTCCATGAGAACAAATTTATTGTTTTTTTCATTTCGTTCATCATTCGAACTCATTTCTTCCAGTATTTCGAGAAGCGTTTTGAGTTAAATACATACTCAACAGCATCAATAACCAAAAAAGAAGATTACATATTACTCGTCACAGGATTAGAAAATCCCTTTTAATTTGTCTATCATCCACTAGGTATAATATTTAGAGAAATAACATCAATAAATGGGTCTGTAAAAAAATTGAAACACATAGAAAAGGTCTGCAAAAAAAGTTTTTCGATACATAAATATACCAAAAACTTTGCGACTTGAATCACAACTTGAAGAAGTTGATAGCAACTGAACAACAAAATCTCAATTGTCTCAGATTGCAATTGCAGTGCCCAGTTGGGGACATAGAGAGGATATTGACAGATGAATTTTATGTTCAAATATGTTGGAAAGTATTGAAATCTTTTTCAAATTTCAAGTGAACACCTGTTGAATTGAATTATTCCTTATTTCTCGTGCTTCATGTAGCAAATCAACAACCCCTTGTGAGTCTTCATTGTTTTACCCTTCATCCTTATTATGTCCATCTTCACCATTATGTTAACCTTCAATATATATGGATTGCATATTTTTTATAACCAATTTTTATACAAGAGACCTGCATATCAAAATTCAAATGTGTGAAAAAAATTTCTCTGAAAATGTGACAAAATGTTCAATTCAGTATATCTTGGTGGAAAAAGAAGACATATGGTCTCAATGAGTAGGATCAGAAATTACCATCTTCTATATCGTGTTCCAAATCATCATCAATGATATGAAAATGTAATGTAATATTGCTCAAGTATGAATTATTTTGGCAGCCATATCTAGTTCACAATGGAGAACTCTATCTTTTCTCAAAGTGGGAGAAAAGAAAACGGAGGGAGGTCCTCTTAAAATGATTTTGAGTAGAAAAGATTTGGAGTTGAAAAGTTGATTCTTCCAAAAAACCAGTTAGGAACTCAAAATTGATAATGATAATAAGTTTTATTCGCGTGGATTGAATAAAATATACAATAAATGGGCTATAAAACATTGTGACTAAAGAAAGAACAGTCATAAGTACCAAAACACTTGTTTCACAAATATTTGAAGAATAGAAAGTTGTGTGGAAATATGTAAGTGAAAGTAACAAATATAGAAATTATAGACACCCGTTTTTGCAGCTGCAATTTCTCTCACAGTACTAGGGAAGTGAAAATACTTATGACCAAGATGTTGATTCATTATAGAAACCACCTCATTGAGATATTAGCTCTCAGAAGGCACAATGGGAGTCTTTCCCAACTGATTTTTGATAACTACCATGGGCAACAAAATGAAGTGATAAAATAGATCTTATCAAAGGCGCGATAGTCGTATTCCGCCCAGTTACTTCCATATGCGCCAATTCCAATTCCATATCCACAATTTTCACAAAACTACTTCAAGTCATCAACCAACTAAACCAATTCTATCCCCATTAAAGAACATTATATTATGTCTTTCACTACCGATTCGTAAGGACTTTATATTTTACGGAATGAGATTTGCCACGAATGTCGTTAATTTAACGATAATAGTTGGGTAACGACATCGCTATGAGTTACGCAATAGATACTATTAAACGGCGTGTGGGATGACAAGTTCCTGACAGAGTGGCCAGGAGCCTGTTTCATAAAAGTACGAGTCTTGTAGCTACAAGAGAAACACAATGTAGGTACAGGTAGAAAACGATTGAAAACAGCTATTTGGCATCGTATTCCTTTGTGTTTCTTTTGTAGCTACAAGACTTATACTTTTGAGAAACAGGCCCCAGGACTCCACACGCTACATGCGTTACTCTACATAGTGTGTTATAGCACCGCATCTTTGGCACCGCTGTCAGTTATTTGAAAGGAATATTCATGAGGACACTGAAACATCCTTCAGAAGCCTCCTCATCCATAAAAATTACTATGAAAGCGTTCTTGTCCGATTATTGAACATAGTTATGCAACTAACCCAAGCTTTCATTTTATACAGAACGCCACAATCAATGGAACCTTCCTTGGCATGGAAAACTACCTGAAAAACTACAAGCAAGGCGCAGAGGCTGTTGTAGTCAACACTTCATCTATAGCAGGAATACGTGGAAATAGTGCTCTTCCTGTATACGCTGGAACGAAGTGTGCGATACTGGGTATGGCGAGCTCTTGGGGTAACACTTACCACTTTGAGAGAACCGGAGTGAGAGTTGTAACTATTTGCCCTGGTATTACTGATACACCCCTCTTGAAAACGAGAAGATCCACCTATTCGCCAGCTTATATCGGAGCGTGGAGCTTTCCTGTTGATGAAAACATTGCCAAGAGTAGCTTATGTCAGAAGTATGTTAGTGACGGTGGGGTCAAAAAATTCACATGAAGAGGGAAATGAGATCAGATACTAAATAAATATTTTTTCCATGATACCGATGTTTGTATATATTGCAGCATTGTTACAATTACAGAAACTTTAGGAACAGAGACTCTCATCGCTTGGATTTTCATTTTGTTTCCCATTTCGACATTTTTTGGCTCTACTATATGGTCATGCACCTACGGTCACCTATGACACGAATGGTCTTGGGTTACCCATCACAAGATTCTTCTGTCAGCGATGAGTATAGTTGACTTTTTCATTCATAATTTATTTTCCAGGCCTGAAGCAGTTTCCAAAGAGCTGGTACGGATATTAAAATACGCCCAAAATGGTACAGTATGGGTAGTGGAACTTTCAGAACCAGCATATGAGTTCAAAATGCCACCAAGGGAAAATTTCAAAGGAAATATTTTGCAGGAAACTGTATAGATGAGTTAATCATGAAAACTCAGAGCATAAAAATTCTAGTTAACATATTTACGTGTGGGGTGAGGTACTCAACATCCATATTGAAAAACTGAAAATTTGTGTTTTAATGATTCCTCATGCCATATACCTATATTTTTTATCAATAAATAAAAACAATGATAATCAGCCGTCCGATTTATAGGTGGAATATATATGCTACGCCTTCATATAATAGATATAAAATCATACAGATAGGGCCATCTATGAATGACTATGCTGAAGGCATGAGTTTTTTTCTGGCGCTCCTGTATTCAATGCGTAATCGTCTCTCCACCTCTCTCACTATTTGACTGGCCGTAAGTGAGAGAGAAGGAGACAGACGCATACGTTTTGAATATATGAGCGCCAGAAAACACCTATGATTTAATAAACACAGAAACAAATATCAAAAAATCCAAACAGATTCGTCACCATACTTGATATTTCGATTACTTGGCATTATGGGCTTATCAGATTATTCATGAGTAATCGCTTGTGCTCCATCTTCATATTTTCAATACTGGTGGGATTTGTAAATTCCTCACCGGAGTCCATACTTTACCAGCATCACAGCATAGCGTATAACAAGAGAGCATTGGTAGCTATTCCTACCTGTCACTAGATGGCATGGTGTGTTTCGAGAGCAGAATGCATTCAGACTATTTTCAGAGTCATATATTTTTCTTCGTCAAAGAAATATCATTCCAGTTCTTAAATGAGTTTTATATTATTGGTATTCAACAAAATATAAAATAGTCTATTATATGTCCATACGATCATCGAATACAGCTACGAAGTTGTTTATCAACTGAGCAATAAAAACACTGATATCATATATTTAGTTACCTACTTATGCAAGGAAGGAAACGTGGAAGAAATGTATGCATCACAAAGCCAAGGATCGCTTTTTGTCCTTTCACATTTCGAAATTGCCACGATGATAGAATCTACTCTCATTACTTTCAGAAACCTATTGACTTATCTAATTTTTTTTATATTCATATTGATCAAGATGCAATAACCAAAAAGACATGAGAGTTTGCATCATCGGTATAAAAAATGTATATGGCCTCAGGCGACGGGAAAACCCTCTTGCCAAAGGCTTTAATTCACACATGAAAGGTATAGAGGCTTGTTAGTTCCTTTCTCGCACAAGTGGTTACTTTCGAGGGTTGAAGTTCGTAGCGCGGTTGACAGAAAAAAAATTGTAAGATGTCGCCCCCAGGGCATAACAATCTTTTTCAATATCTTTCATAGGTATGATTGATTTTATTTTTCAACAAATCTCGATAATTGCCTTAACAATGAATGACTGAAAAAAAATTGGTTCTCATTCCTTATTATTCCCGACTCTGTACAAATGAACGTGAGATAGAAAAGTTACATCTGCCTCTCTGTGTATTCGTTGGTACGAATGAACAGATTTGATTTTGATGGTGACTATATACTCTATTTGTGTCGAAACATTCTGAAGATTTTTTCTATTCAACCCGGAGATACAAGCATTTTTCAGATTCGGTATCCTAAAAAGCTGGGATCTTTGTTGAAGAGAAATTTCTAAGAATTTGCTTCAAATTCCGGTTGCTGGGTATACGAATCAAGGAAGGTGAGATGTGAGTTTTTTTATAGAGCTTTGTATTGACTCGAAAAGGAGAAAGTCAAGCTTGCCGACCATTCAGGAAAAACCAGACAGTCATTGAAATATATGAAACTATTGATGTTTCATTGAATAACTTCAATATTCACCTCCCCTTATAAACAACGGCCACATTAGGTCCATGAAAAATTTGAGCACCCGATACGTGATTAGTTTTTACTAATCGTAAAAACGTCAGAGATCAAGGAATATCTTTCGAATATATGAACGACCAGTAAATAATCCATAGAACACTACAGTTTCTTATGTGATTCTATCCTTCTGTGTTGAATGAAGTATCGGCCAGTCATCAAGATGAATAAATAATCCGCCCCAAAAAAAATCTGCGATTCATTCATTTCAAAATATAAACCATGGTATATTTTCAACAAAAGAAATGATATTATTATTTCTTGAGTTTAATTTTGGAAGGATTAAGGACAAACCCCGTTTTGAAAAATTGCGAAATCCTCATTCTCCGCTTTTTCATAAAAAAAAACATCAATAAATGACCAATTCAAGATAAATATGTGAAAAAAAGTGATCCTCAATTATTCGTTTTTTTCATTTTCTAATCACGATAAACTTTATGAATGTTTTTTTTCACTGCTATTGTTTCATTTTTTCCAAATGAATGCATTGTTCAAATAGATATTTCAATTTTACTGGGAATTCAATCATTGGTGAGAATAATGATCATTAAAAAAAATTCTGTGAAAAAAATATCACTTGAAGTTGCATTCGTTTATCAACCATCATTATTTATATTACTCTCACTAAAATTAGGCATTATTCTTCTGTTCCAAAACAATCATGTAGGTTTTGTCATGAAAAAAAAATCATTTTAAACATAGGAAGATCAAAGATATTGTTACGAATGTCCTAGCGCCGGCCCTGACGATATCGTAAACGCAGATGAGGGGTCACGTTTTTTAAATCATTAATAGAGTCAACTGAATTACCTTAATCGCCTCCCATCGGCGACATTGGTCTTTTGATATCGGTCAGACCTTGGTGTAACAATGATTCCAGTTTCACGATCCGTGATGTGAAATGTTTGTTTTGATTTTTTCCATGGTAGACGAAACTCCACGGGATCCTACTGGCATTATATAATTTACTGAACACTAGTGACTTATACACACGTTCTGATTGACGCCATCTTGACTTCCTATAAAACCATTTGTAGGGATGGTATTATGTAAATCAAGTCTTTTGTCCAATATGGGTTTTTTATGGAGTATTCGTATGCCGTACTCGAATTGTGTTAGAAAGAGTCGTCTTTGGCATTCCACCAGAATCCAAGTATACGTTGAAGAGTCTTGTCATCATTGAAATTCATGTCTCTCGTTATGTCATCATAATTTTGAAGACTATTCATCATGTCTTGAGAGTTAGATAACCAATTTACTATATATTAATAATAATGATAATGTTTATTCATAAGCATAGAATTTCTTTCTCAGAAAGATACATGTGTACAAAAGGGGGGTGTGAATAAACAGGTAGGAACCACAGAAACTGATTCATTTCAGCTTGTGCGTGGTATGAAGAATGGGGTTTGTGACTGATTAGTAAATTGCAAAATATGTATATATAAAATAGTATGTTAGTAAAAACTCTTACATCTAGCTTTGGGTAAAATCACAAATAATATTTTTAATATCAACATAAGAAAGAAAGTCAAGTCTATTTATTAAAATTTTTAAATAAGTTCATGAATTATTAATTTTGAGTTCTTTACCTAGGGAACCAGTCGATTAAATTGATTTATACTCCGTTATTAATGATGTTATGAAAAAATTCGATTTTTTTTTCTAAAATCCAGTTTTTTGATTTTATTTTGAATCTGGTGAAAGTTTTACATGATTTTATATTCATAGGTAGCATATTAAAGAGTTTGCTTCCGAGGTAAGCACAACTACGTTGGCCTATAGTTTTACTACATAATATAGGACAATATGTGTTCTCTTTTTGCCTTGTTTCATAGTTGTGGGAGGGTGAGCGGACAACTATTTTTTTCTCGAAAACGTTATTTAAAATTTTTTGACTATAAAGCTGTCTAATGTCACATACATTAGCTTCATCAAACAACCTATCGGTGGAATAGTCTTTAGGTTTTCCCAAAATGATTTTCAGTATCCACCTCTGTACTACATTGAGATTTTCTAAGTGTATGTCACTAACTCCGTCCCAACTCATAATACCGTAAGAAAGGATTGACTGGACCAAGGAGTAGTACACTGTTTTTAGGTGAGTAATGTCCAAAAATTTCTTTAGATACCTTAATCTTGATAAAAGTCCCCTTATTTTACTTACATTATGTTTTATCTGTAGGTCCCAGCGGAAGTGCCTATCTACTACTATTCCAAGGTATTTTATGGACTCAACTTCGGGAATCTCGGATACTTCATCAATTTTCAGGGGTCCTAAATTTGGTAAGCTGTTTGCATACGAGACAAAGGGTAAGTATTTAGTTTTCTCTATATTCATAGTGAGTTTATTATATTATTTATAATTTTATACTAACTCAAAACAACCTTATCGAGGTACTTGTTAAACCTCAAGAATGATTAACAAGGATTCGTAAGGCGTAATTCTTCTATCGATATAATCATAGACGTGCTTTTCCAAAGCGTTACATATTGTTACGAAATCTCCTAGCGCCGGTTCTATAGCTCATAGACGCAGAATAATATGAGTGGTCGAAAAGCGAACGTCATTTTTCCAGGAACTCTTGATTTGCGTGGAGAATTCGATACACATCAGAATTTCTAGCTTAGTAGAGCTTAGTGGGGAGAGCTTTGTTATTACTAAGTGCAGGAGAAGAGTTCAGAATTTCTATCACAGAGAGTTTTGATGAGAAGCATTGGAAAGTTAGCAGAGCAATTTGAGTGATTGTATTGTATTGTGTTGTGATGAAGAGTTGTAATAAAAGTAGTTTAGTGTTGTTTGGAGTTTTAATCAAAGAACCTGAAGATTTCATAACAATATTAAGGATATGCTGGCGAACAAGTTGCTCCAAGTATCATTACCTGCATTTGGTACACCTGGTATTCTTAGATGGAGTCTTCATTTCTCCACAGAAATCTTGGAGCGCATTGGATTTTAGTATTATTCTCACTTTAAAGCAATATTTCCTTGATATCAGAGCAGAAGGCCACATTTCATTGACAAAATCTTCTAAGTTCAGCAACTGGAGGTGTGAGTGAGTCTGGACCAGAAGCTGAATTATCTATCAGTCAATCTCAGTCCTTGTGACTCAGCTGCTGCGTCGAATACCCAGCGAAACTTCTTTGGCTTTTTTGGGTTCGCCACACCGAAATGTGGTATTTACCAGTGAGGACTCTCAACTCGAGCTCCTTCAGGAGATAATACTCAGGCATAATATTCATTTAGATAACAGGAATTTTTGCGGTGTATTCATTTCGAAAGTTTTCATGCTCCGACTACCGTTTCCCAACGCACTGAAGTTGTTTTACAGCCATTGAATTGGTGTCTGGGAACACTAAACTTTCGTTTTTCCAAATAAGACCGATTTGAGAACGGTCGTCAACTTTTTCAATAGTTTTCATCATAATTTCAATGGCCCTTCTGACTGAACTATCGGGATTTTTGTATACAGTCGAAATACCAATAGATTCAAGAGGTCATGATTGAAGACAGGTATGGAAAGAAAAGTGATATTCGTCTTCATTTGAATACGAGTTCGATTACTTGGGACCGTGTAAAATTCAACCAAGATGCGCTTTCGTTGCCGTTGGTGTATTTTGGGAACCTTGGCAGATATTGCGTGGGGCGCAATCCTTTCACCCCCAGTTTTCCAATAATGGATTTGAATGCGAGAGTCACTTTTGATGCTTCATCTAAATGAACAACTGTGTGTGGAAATGTGCTAATTATATAATCCTACATTCAGTGTCATAGGTGAAACGTTTTCGTCATATCATGTCTAGTGGTATTTACTCTTTCAACATTCGAGACAGGTGGATATTGAAGTTGGGGAGTTTCACTCAAAGGTGTAGTGTCATTTGAATTATTACTATTGTATACATTGACACTAAACTATTGAAGTCTTTTTGCAATTTGTCGATAACCTTTTATTTCGCACAGTTTTCTGTTGTCGCATCGAAATGTGTGATGGAGAGTACTCTAAAAAAAACACAATCTCTTCTTCGTGAGAACTGACCATTTTGTATCAATATCATGTATTTCATTTCAGCACATGAGTGAAATTTATGATTGATGTTCCTTGCTGAGTGGTTTTGATTCAGACTTCCATTGTCTATATTACTGAATCTATCGAAACATGTTACTTGAATCAGAATTTCTTGTATAAAATTTGTTTTTCGGATGAAAGTACGTTTAGTTTGAATGGAGAGGTGAATCGGCAAAATTGTCGATATTGGACTGATACGAATCCTTATTTATACCATCAAGTTCATACCCAACGACCTCAAAAACTGAATGTTTATGCAGGAATTTCAGGTGACCACATCATACTTAGGACCTCTCTTTATCGATGATAATTTGACTAGTGATAAATATTTGGATATGCTGGAGAATCGAATGATACCGTGCATCAATAGGTCAATTGAGGAGGATATAAATTCATTCGAAAACGATAGCAGGATGGTGCACCTCCTCATTATGCAGCTCCACTGCGGCAATTTTTGGATGAACACTTTCCTGGTCGCTGGATTGGCAGAAGAGGTCCTACAGAATGGCCACCAAGGTCTCCGAATCTCACTCCTGTATATTTCTTTCTATGGGGTCATTTGAAGTCTGAAGTGTATGAGATAGAATCAACAACATTAGAAGATTTGAAAAAGAATATCATGAGGCATTGCAGAGGAATAACTCCCGAGATTCTCAACCATGTGGGATGTATGGAAGTTGATGGAAACGTTTTTGAACATTTACTATAGAAAATGTTTTTATTCCCATTGTCAAGTCATCAGATTGTGATTCAAGAATTCAATAAATAATCTTTTTTTCTGATTTATTGCTTCCATATTCGTCTCTAGAACGAATATTTTAAAAATTGGCCTCCTGTTTGATTGTTGACCTGTTTTTTAATTTTTACTGCAAGTCATTGTTTCAAAAGTTATTCAGGGTGGCACGTTCTCAACTCAAATAATTTGTAGCTCCTGAACCATGAGCTCCAGACTATATGTTTTATACTTTGTTGCAATCTGCACATCATGGAGCATCTGATAATGCGAAACAATATAGGGTGATCCATTAAAAAAAAAATTGGTGGCATGCTCTGGGTATGCGATAGGGGAAGTAACATTGAATGTGAATATGTCGAAATATGTCCCCTTGTATACTATTATTGACTTTTTTCTTTATTTTCCCCAAAACTCATTATTTCAAAAGTTATCCTTCAACTCAAATAATTTGTAGCTCCCGAACTATAAGCTTCAGACAATATGTATTATACTTTGTTGCAATCTGCTCATCGTGGAGCATCTGATTATGTGAAAAAATATAGGGTGATCCATTTAAAAAAAATTTGTGACATTCTGTGGGGGTCCGATAGGGGGAGAGTAACATCAAAAGTGAATATTTCAAAATGCGTTTCCCTGTATACTATTGTTGGCGTGTTTTTTTATTTTTCCTGAAAATAATTGTTCCAAAAGTTATTCAGGGTGGCTCGTTTTAAATGGAATGCACTGTATAGGAATACAAATCGAATAAGGTCTTCAAATCCAAAAAAAAGGTTGGAATGGATCTTTTGGTCAAGAACAAAAATAAAGGTTTGGTTGATGAAAGAAAATAATAATGTGACAAAAAATTGAAATAGGGACTTCGGATATGCAGTGTTAAAAAACTTTTGAATGAACGAATATATGATATGAACAAATGTTGAAACCACGAACAACATTTCGATCGCTAGTATCCGCAATCCTCTTCGAGTAATGACTGACAATGTTTCGAGGTATGGAATGGTTGGATACACGGATTCCCGATGGTGAGGAAAGGGGGCGGTATGAACAATGAGGTGCACTGTTGCTACTACACGGTTGCGGGAAATGGATGAATTGGCGCGAGATTCTATTTCATTGAGCCGAAGTTCTGGATTTCCAAGCTGGGGTTACTGAATGCATTGTTGGTGGGAATGTGGGCGGCTTCCTTGAATTCTCTCTTAGACCAGTTGTCCCCCTTGTGTGTGACCTCGGCTTCAGACCATTTAATGTTGTGATGGTTTGTCCGAACATGCTCCGCCATTCCCTATTTTGTGGTTTCTTCTCGTTTTATATTTTTCTTGTGGTCGCACATTCTCACTTTTAATGGTCATCTGGTTTCTCCTATGTAGGATTTGCCGCACTCGCCTGGTATCCGGTAACCGCAGTTGTTGGTGCCGCTGTTTTTATTCGGTGGTCGAGTTTTTGTAAGCTGGCTACGTATTGTGTTCTCTGATCGAAAAGAGTCTATGACGTTGTATTCCACTTCTATTCTCTTGATCGTCTCTGACGGTCCTTTCACGTAGGGAATGGACAGAGCTTGTGCTTCCAATGTCTTCTTAGCAATCCTTTGGTTCGTTCAAACCACTGATCCACTAATTTCTTCGAGTAGCCGTTCTTCTGGAGATTTCTTATGTTGTTTATTTCCTTGTCGAGACTTTCTCTGGTATTACAGAGATTAACTGCCTGATCAATCAGAGACTTGACTATTCCCTGATTCGTAGATTGATGGTGGTTGGATTGCTCATTTGGGGATTGTCCAGTGAGCGTTAGTTTCCTGTAGACCGACGTTTCCCATACATTTCTGGTCCTCTTCACATCTACGTCGAGAAACGATAGGCTGCTCTGAGATTTTTCCCATTCTGGATTCGACGGCGGGCCTCACGTTAAAGTTTTCTAGAAAGGCGACCAATTATGCATCTCCGTGGCTACATACTATGATTATAAAAAGTGAGGCATCTTGAAATTTACGTCAATTTTGGAACGGTCACTTCATACGTCAGAATTGAGAAATAGTATATTGTTTACCAGGTAGTAAAAGCCTTATATTTCTGGACGACTGTGCAGATTACTAAGTCGAGACGCAAGCCATGACTTAGAAAAACAGAGTTGAGAAATGTGGCTTCTCCCACCTAATAGACATAGATAGACTTTGGGGACTAAGTGGATGTCACAAAATATAGTAAGCTACATTCTAGTATTGAACGATATTCACAGTTCCACGTAGTGATCAATTTCCTCAACATCAAACTGATAATATTTGCACTCGACGCCGGTTTTTTGCTAACAGGGTAAGCATCTCCACGAGAGGTGAATTGATACTTTTTTCCTAACCTTGTTATCGAAACGCGCGTTGTTTGCAAATAATTTCAGATTGGTGTTAAGGTAATTGATCTCTATGCAATATTTCGAATTTCACAACAAAATTCCATTCTCATCGTTCAATATTCGCAATGAAAGAATTCAAGCCGCACAGTGGAAGTAGCAAACATCCAACGAATCCTTCTTCTGTCGATTTTTTTTTTCCACCGCCCCGTGCTGTTTTTCACTCGCTGCATGACAAATTGCTTCATTCTATACATGCATGCATATAATTTTCAGGCACTGGTGAATTTCTGAAATATCTTTCATCAGAAAACCACGTTCCTCTCATATAGGCTTTCCCTGAATAAGGACTCAGTGGTGAATGATGATAAATAATAGATTTCCTCTACGCCACTGATGATTATCTTTCAGGAGATAATTGAAGTGGGTTCATTCATTCATCATCTATAAATATCATTCCATAATTTCAACACTTATCATTTGCCAACAAGGTACGGAGTAGTCACGGTGTTGATATGGTTTTCGACGTAGCAAACAAGGTAGCCCTGGTAACAGGAGGAGCATCCGGATTGGGACTCAGATTTGCCAAAGAACTGTTACAAAATGGAGTTCGGGTGAGCTTTTGAAACTGGATGGAAAATAAACGTACCATATGATTTTGACTCGATACTTTACAAAACAGCTACATGTGTATTACTATGTAATAGCTCCTTTGGGCATGTTATAGAATCACCATGACACGTCTGGGAAAGCTATTGTATAGTATATCGTTTGAAATCAGATATTCCCAATTCTATAGCCTAAGGGGGAATGATTGGGGTGAGAATTACCGATGAAACTGATTTGTATGACTCTGGTTAGATTTGTATGAATTTGTTTTCGAGTATAAGAACCCTCTTGACATATTCGTATGAAGTATTGTGAACCATTCAATATCATACTTGCTTCAGACTTTCGTAGAGATAAATTTTCCTAACACCAAACTAATATTGCACACGCTGCGTGTTTTTCTAACAAGATTATCATCATCTGGAGAAGAAAATTGATACCGAATCCAAAGATTGGGGTCATTTTTTTAAAAAGGGCGGATAAAAACTACCTGAACAAGTTTTTCTCTGTTCGATATGAACTTCGTTTACTGGTTATTCTAATTGATTTCCCAATAATAGGCTCTTTGAGGATATCCTTTCAGCATTAGACAACAGGTGTAGGTTTAAAGGTATAGAATCATGAGAAACAAGCAGGATGGTATAGAGTTTGACAATAACAGGATTGACACGAGCCCATTCAAGTACCTTTCTAACGACTTGAATCATTGTTCACAACATAAAACGGTAGCACTACAATTCCTCGTTTATGGACTTATAATTTTTCCTTCAAATAAAGATATGTACGACATCGAATGATTGCCATGTCGCTGAAGTGAATGGTTTTGATATAGAGATAGTAGATAAAATAAGCATGGAATGTAAATTGGGAGAAAAACATAGTGAATTTTCGACTTCTCGGAAAGATGAGAGTGGTGAAGAGTTTATGATCACCCTATATCAACCTCATTACACCAAAGTGAGATTTTCGTTGAATTAAATATGAAAGTTGCATATTGAACTTTTTTCTATTCACAACTACACACAGTTAATTCGCGAATGTACGTAGAGGGCGTTATGTTCCCATTTTTCAAATTTGATGACAAGTGTCAAGGTAATTGTCATATTGTCATGTCAGTTTGAAATTTTGATGTTTACGATGTTTTTATCGTGTTTATTTGTTGATTTCATTGCTTTTAAATATCGAAACGTTGTTACTGGTATCTCATTGTCCACCCATTATCCTTCAGGTTGCGATCTCTTCTCGCTAGCCAATCATATAAAAGTGGAAAAACCCGACTGCACATTATTTACACTTAGTGCAAATTTAGCTTCAGACAAGACTGACAAGAGCGTGTTGGCGACATCTGTACATATTGTACGGAAACCTCCAAAAGCTCAATTATCCACCAAAATTGAAGCAATCCAGATTTCGCCACTTTTATCCCAAACTTCTACAGGTATGAGTAAATACACCAGGGTTTCCAGGCATCTTATAACTGATCGATTCAAAACTGATTTTCGGTTTTCATCACATTCCCTCTTGATAGACATGAAAATTCGACCACCTCAATGAATGAGGAAAAACAAGTAGAAGACATTATGTAACTTTGCTTCTCTCAATGAAGCTTTATGATTCTCATTTTCAGGGCGTCACTCTTGCGGATATGGAAGATGTCATTGGAAAAAAAGCCGAAAAAGAGTTGAATGATACTTTCGGTAAAGACAAGGCATTGTTCGTCAAGACGGATGTAGCTAAATACGATGAATTCGAAAGTAAGTCCACAGAGGTTTATCTTTATAGGTAGGTATATCAATCATTTACCAAAAAGTATGTCGAAAAACGAGATATCCACTGATTGTACGCATGAAGGTGATTTTTGTATTTCAACTCTACATTATGGATATGAAGAAATTCTACTTCCATCCACTCACGAGAGTTATGTTCATAATTCATTTCGATGTCCCCGTTTTGAAATGGAGAAAACATCTTGAAAGTGATTTTAGCTTTTTCTTCTCTAAGTCAATGCAAAAAAATTACGAAACTCAACATCATATATTCAGCAAAAACTTTCTGTTGCTATGTGAGAATCATTCATTGAGTCATCCACAAAAAAATAGCTACTCCACTGCCTATGTGGACAAGTGAATGCTTGCGCACTTATCAGCCGATATGATAAACTGAAACTGAAATCAGAACAAATTGTCATTATTGAAACTATGGAATATGCATAGTAGAGAAGCAAAGCGGGTTTATCCTCAAAAGTACCAAAACTTCCCGCTAGATGGCGCCACGCGGTCGAAGCAGTCCATGGAGCGCGGTGCAGCATTAGAAAAAATCGTGACGTCGGAAAGAGTGGTAGATGCCTTTTTGGCACAGTCTGGAGGTGTGGGGGGTGACCTACGTGTGTCGTACCTCGAGAGGGCCCTCTGTCATTGGTTGTTATGTGAAAAAACAAGTATGGCGTCCCCGCTGGAGCTCTGTGATTGGTTGTTATGTGAAAAAACAAGTATGGCGTCTCCGCTGGAGCTCGGCCATTGGTTGTTATGTGAAAAAACAAGTATGGCGTCTCCGCTGGAGCTCTGTGATTGGTTGTTATGTGAAAAAACAAATATGGCGTCTCTGCAAACACTCCACCATTGGCTGTGGTTCTGGTTGGCTGAAAAGAACAAATAGGGCGTTGCTAGTGAAGCTGTATGATTGGTCGTTAAAGAAAAAACAGGCGTCTCTGCCACCATTGGCTGGAAAAAGCAGGGTGTTGGGGCCCTGGCATTGGTCATTGCTGTAACGCTCCACCATTGGCTGAAAAAAGCAGGGCTAGTGGGGCTGATTGGTCATTAAAGAAAAAACATGCGGCTATGCCACCATTGGCTGAAAAAAGCAGGGCGTTGTAGCTCTGTCATTGGTCATTGCTGTGACGCTCCACCATTGGCTGAAAAAAGCAGGGCTAGTGGGGCTGATTGGTCGTTAAAGAAAAAACAAGGCGTCTCTGCTACCATTGGCTGAAAAAAGCAAGGCTAGTGGCTGTCATTGGTCATTGCTGTGACGCTCCACCATTGGTTGGCTGAAAAAACAGGGCGTCTCTGCAAACGCTCCACCATTGGCTGAAAAAAGCAGGGCTAGTGGGGCTGATTGGTCATTAAAGAAAAAACAGGCGTCTCTGCTACCATTGGCTGAAGAAAGCAGGGCGTTGGAGCTCTGCCATTGGTCATTGCTGTGACGCTTCACCATTGGCTGAAAAAAGCAGGGCTAGTGGGGCTGATTGGTCATTAAAGAAAAAACAGGCGGCTCTGCTGAACTACCATTGGCTGAAGAAAGCAGGGCGTTGGAGCTCTGCCATTGATCATTGCTGTGACGCTTCACCATTGGCTGAAAAAAGCAGGGCTAGTGGGGCTGATTGGTCATTAAAGAAAAAAAAGGCGTCTCTGCTAAACTACCATTGGCTGTTTGATTGGTTCACTCGGACGTCCTTTGATGAAAAAAATGCCGCCAGAGTCGAACCAATATATTTCAACCATAAAATGAGACACATGACATAAACTAATAAAAATTCAACAATTCATTCGAATGAATGCGAGATAAATAATTTCTCCAAACGGTGATGAATGTTTATTGAGATAATGATATCAATTGAATGCAGGCACTGAAACAGGAAGTGCAGAATAGATAAGAAAATTAATTTCTGCAACAAACAGGAAATTCAATTTCGTTATCAGCATGCTCCAGACGTGTTGACAGGAAGTAATAATAGATAAGAAAATTAATGAACAATGGGTTTTTCCAGTCGTTGAGATGAATGTTTCAATTATCTAGAATGTGGGTGTAACATACATCATTCATTCTTAGTGAACAGAGCGCGCGGTTGCCGGTTTTAAAATGAAGCAGAGGTAGATGTTGCCGTTTGTAAAATTTGTTACAGTTGGGGAGAAAAGACGTTGGTGGAAATTTTGGGCTGAAGTGTCAAAAAGGCACAAGGGGCATATCGATTATTTTCATGTTTCATCGAAAAATACTCACTTCAGCTATGCTAAAATTCATCGTGGAGCAAAACAAATTATACTCAAGTCGAGGAGAGTCCAAATATGACAACTTCAGGTTCCAACTTCTGATCGTTGGATTTCTATGAAACCGGTATCAGTGGATTCGTCTTAAAGTCAAGAAACATAATTAAGCAATTTCCGATGCCTAAAAGGCCTTACAGGCTATTTCTGTGGTGTGAAATCCTGCAGACGGCTGCGTGTACTCATTTTAAACAACTTTTTTTATACTTTGAGAATATCATATTACATTACTTGCCAAAAATCCAGAAAATAGTGGTGAACATACGCATTTTTCGAAAAAAACAAAATTTTTCAATGTATCAAGTCATCCTTATTCTTATACAAATATGAAACAATTTGACTCTTCCGTTCAGTTGAGCTCAAGACTTGATACAGAGATCATGTGTGAAACTGCTCGTACTAGTGATGAGCTTGTTAAATATTTTCAAAATAATCTGTCGGAACTTGAGAAAAATTCGGAAGAATCCACAAATGAACTTGTAAAAATAATTAACAAAAATTTGAGAAAAGTTAATAAAACAATTCGAAAAGGAAAAGTCAATCATGGCATTCAAGTGAAACTTCAATGTAATGCAGGTCACCTGAAAACTTTTCGAAATCAATTGAAAAGATCTGGCAATTCACACGCTGTGGGAGGAGCATTAAAGGAGAAGACATCTCACCGAGTCAAATGGGAGGAAGTAACATCAATATTCAATGGACGTATTCGTACAGCTGTGATTATAAATTTTGAACACAAAGACATCATTCCATTCTTCGAGGACGCTTTCTCCCTTTTCAAGAACAGAATTAGCAGACTCTTGAGACAAATGCCTGCAATGAAAGTCAACACTACCTTCTGCGGAGAATTCATCAAGAATAATGTTACTGCTCAAATCAAGGAATTCAAATATTTCCATTCGAAGAATGTTATCATTGATTTGGGAACTGATCTGAAGGAATGGTTTTTCGAACATGTTGTCGATGTGATTACCAAAAAACTCTCAGAATTTCAAGAGAGAGATAGTGGTTGGGCCTTACACAAGATTGTGAGTTTGGAAGTAAAAATCAATAAATTTGAAATGGGAAATGGTATGTGAAAATAAAACGAAAACAGTAAATTGATGTTTTATTGTATAATAAGTTCATTTTTCTGTGCAAGTGTAAGTGCAGTATTATCATTGTGTAGAGTTTGATCAACAATTTTTACAATATATTCATTCGGTATTTGATCCTCTTCTTTTCGCACTCGAATCTTGTTACCAAAGGTATTGAATAAATGTTCTTTTTGCAAATGATGTTTAATAGCGTTACTGAAAGCAATAGGGTGCGAGACGTTTGCCCATTTCTTCAATGGAACCATACCTCTTCTTCTAAGACGTTTCTCAGCATCATGCCAACCATCTTCCTGACGTCTCATCAGATACCATTCTTTCTCATGCTCTACCTCATATAAACCGAGACTTCTGCGTTTTCTGGCATTAATTGGGAGGGGAGTCAATCTTGGTGCAATTGTTTCTCTCAAAATTGAAATATTCTGTTCTATTTGGGTGTTGAGTTTTTGTCGACTAGCTTCTGCTCTTTGACGTTCTAATTCCACAGCTTTCCTATCTAACTCTGCCTTCTGTGCCTCGATAGATATTATTTCCTTTAAATCATTGACAGAGTCGAGGAGTTGCGAATTTTGCGTACTCAAAAATTCAGCTCGATGCTGTTCGAAGTATTTCTCATACTCACAATACTTTATGAGGATGAACTTCATCAGGGAAAATAGTTGTCGTAATTCGATGGCTTTCGAAGATCGCATCTGCATAAGTAGTCCTTCGAAATCTATAGCATCCAAAATATAATAACTTTTTCGAGAGTCCAAGTCATCGTTAACTGTCTTGTATTCGATATGAGAATTTTTCTTCAATAATCGAGTCACACCCCACTTTTTCTGAGAATATGTCCCAGAATAGCCAAGCCAATCCAACACATCTTCCGTTAATTTCACGTGTTTGGTCACATTGATATTCCAGAAGAAAGCATTTCGGTTATCATGTTCAATATCAATGTTGAATTGTCTACAAATATCCTTCAATTCAACTTTCACTAAACCTTGGGACCACTGTGACACATCACAATCACGAATTACTTTCATGAGAGACATTGTTGAGTGCTCGACTGCAAATCAATAACTGAACATTTCCATCGCACGTATGTAGTATTAATTGATTTTGAAATTGGGAGGTCACCACAGAACGCTAATTTCAGATTCGTCGACAATCGTATCCTTTCCAAGATGATCCGACACAGAATGCTAATTTCAGATTCGTCGACAATCGTATCCTTTCCAAGATGATCCGACACAGAATGCTAATTTCAGATTCGTCGACAATCGTATCCTTTCCAAGATGATCTGACACAGAATGCTAATTTCAGATTCGTCGACAATCGTATCCTTTCCAAGATAATCTGATACAGAACGCTAATTTCAGATTCGTCGACAATCGTATCCTTTCCAAGATGATCCGACACAGAACGCTAATTTCAGATTCGTCGACAATAGTATCCTTTCCAAGATGATCTGACACAGAATGCTAATTTCAGATTCGTCGACAATCGTATCCTTTCCAAGATAATCTGATACAGAACGCTAATTTCAGATTCGTCGACAATCGTATCCTTTCCAAGATGATCTGACACAGAACGCTAATTTCAGATTCGTCGACAATAGTATCCTTTCCAAGATGATCTGACACCATATTCCTTTCGAGGGGATGAAATATTCAGAAAGATCATGAAATGTATATTGTTAAACAGTGATGGATTTATGACACAAAAATTCTTAAAAAAGATGCAATGGAAGCCCTACATATTGGGCAAGTTTCACATGTTATCGAACAATCAACACAGCATGCTAAATGTTTACATGGCATGAACACTACATTCATTTCATTTTCCAAACAAATTTTACAAGTATTCTTGTGATCTATGTTTGTGGAATTTTTGAGTTCGAAATTCGGATTTTTAAGTTTCCAAAATTCACATTTATCATGGTAGATTTGATGTTGAGTCCAAATTTCATCTTCAGGCATCCACTCTTTCACCTCAAGTCCGCAGTAGAAGCACTTTACTCGATCACTCCTGCCGGTATAGAAGAATCCTGCCTCGGCGAGGTCATGTGGTTTTTGTTGAATACATACAGGCCAATCATCGAACGTCTTCAATCGAGCCTCAAAATTAACTTTATCTTTATAAACAGGACGTCTTTTACGTCTCACATAATCTCCTTCATCATCAAAAAATTGACAATCAGGTTGCCATCTGAAATGATCCATCAGAGGGTCATCTCCAACCTCCCATCTAAATCCTTCAATTTGACACTTTGGACACACAACTACATCATCTCTGCCAGTATAAATGAATCCGGCATCAGCAAGTTTATCTTTTGGAAATTCAGACTTCCAATTACGAAAAGTTTCAAGTCTATCGACATAGGTGTTGAAATTCACTTGCATTCTTGCTTCCACCTCCATTGTCACAACTGAAATGAAACGCAAGATGTCCTCTAATATATTTATTCAAATTTTTTTCTATCAAAATCAATTGAAACTTTATCTCTGATAAAATACATACATTCACGCATACAATAGCTTTCACAACTAGTACATAAATCACATAAGGCATATATAATACTTTCTGAATCTGAAGTACATTGTTTGGATATTTTGGCAGCTGTTTGCAAAAAATTATGGTAATATTCGTAAAATTTCATTTTCGACAACATGCTAAATTTTTGACTGATGAGAGTGTCCAATTGCAAAATTTCATATACATCACTCTCCAACAAATGGAACATTTCAATGTCTTTGGATATAACACATAACTTTATATCTTCACTGCACTTCAAAGTAATATGGATGGAGTCACCGCAATCTAGGGTCATGGTCGCAGCAGGAGTATCCGATAATCTGCTCAGCAAACTGATGAATACACCCCATTCGTAGGTATTGAAGGACATTTGGCAATCAGCGTTCAGTGAATACACCATCTTGACAGCTGGTTCGAAACCTCGTGCAGGACTAAGGCCACAATGTAAGTTGAATAAATTCGCACCAAAGTTGAACACTGAGTTGAGTATATAGAAACGTTCACATTTAATGGCTTCTTGGTAAATTTGGCAGACACGTTCCAATTCGCCATCATAGTCAAAGTGGTCGGAGGAACCGTAATCAGAAGTTGGTGACTCACTACGCTCTTCAGGCATGATTGCTACTAGACTGATCATAATTCATCAAATCAAAATGAATTTATACCATCGAGTGCACATCCGGCTATTGATTGTGGTTCGAAAGGCCCCCATGTTACTGGAGATTTGTGCTAGTTTCTCATTTACAAACGATTCGACGCATCAATCCAACTGTTATGTGATTTGTCCAAACCCAGCCATTTCACATAGACCTTATTGCCCTTCTTTCTAAGCACTTTCTCCACCAGATAAACATCGGGATTTTTTGATTTCTGTAATTCTTCTTCGTAGAAAGCACCACTGATTGGACGTCCATGCAAATCTTCCAACAAGTAGGTAATGGGGTTGGTAATTTTGACTTTGGCCACACGAAATATCTCACACGTCCAATTGGGCACATAACCTTTTTCGAAAATATGTTTGGCCTTGGAAATGCGAACCATATCACCGACTTGGAATTTTTTTCGTCCAGTAGCAATTTTGATGAAATTATAGGCAGTATTGAGAACATGCTTTTCATTGGCTTTCGTAACTTCCGAGGGTCGCATGTTGATGGTGCGATGTTTGCGATTGTTGTAATTCTGAACGAGTTGCGGCAGAATATCCAGCCACTTGTAGGAGCCATTCAAACTGAAGTGTTTGAAGAGTTTCTCTTTCAAAGTTCGAATCACACGTTCGGCAATAGCAGCTTTTTTCACAGTATATGTACTATAATGATTGATTTGGTGTTTCTTCATCAAATTTTGGAACGTTGCATTGTAGAACTCTTTGCCCAAATCTGACTGTAGATTTTTGGGACATCGTCCTCCACTCTTTTTCAAAATTTCGCGCATCGCATCGGTGACGTCAGCAGCCGTTTTACTTTTGATCGGCTCAGCCCATAGGTATTTGGAAAAGGTATCGATGACAACCAAAATGTACTTGTAGTTTCGGTTGATTTTGGCATAATTTTGAAGATCAGCAAGGTCCATTTGCCACAAATCATCCAAACCCTTGATTATGGTGCGACGGCGTGGAAAGTTTTTGCGAACTGGACGATGTAACTCATTTACCAGCTGAATTTTCTCCTTTGAATGTCCTGCCATTCCGATGGCACATACTATACTGTGAGTTTTGGCTTCGGCGTGTCTTTTTGCGATTCGACCAAGGTATCGATGGCAGCTTTTACCTCAAGTATAGCTGAATTTATTTTGGTAATATCAGCGTTATGTTGAAGTATGGCAGCCGTAAGTTTCGAATGTGTATCATCAGCCAATAAAGTTGTATCCTTTTTCATTGAGATGATATCCTTTTCATGTTTAGTCAATACTTCCTCAATCTGAGTATAACCTTTATTGTGTTGTTCTACAATAGTTTTTACATAAGTACTGAAGGTGGTTTGTTCATCAGTTAATTTGTCGATGTCATTTGTATGTTGTACCATGGCAGTTTGAATATTTTTCATATTTGCAACTGAATCGTTCTGTAGATTATCCATTTGAGATGTAGTTTTCATCTTGAAATCAGCAAGTTGTTCATCGGTATTTGTAATTCGTTTATCGATAAGTAACATGGCTTCTCGAATATTCTTACTTCTCAAATTCATAGCATTTACTATATCTTGTTTTCGCTGTGCACAAAGTGAGGCAAGTTTTCCCCTTTCCAAAGCTTCTCGTGTAATTTGTTCAAGCAAGTTATCCGTAGAGTTATCCACATATTTCTTATTGGCCACATCTTCACCATCTGTTGGCATCTTGACATTACTTATTTTCAAAAAATCTGCATCAATATTTCCATCGTGAGTATAATTTAAGACTATACCTGAGCACTCACAAGATCCTTGCGGCTCTTCATCAGATGTCAATTTGGCAGAGTAACCGAACTTGTTGATACTCATAATGAGACTGATGCAGTAGAGTCGAAACATTTGAATTTATTGGATGACACCGGCCTCCTTCAATTCCTCAATAATTGCCACGATCTCATTATGTACAGATGTATTACCTGCCGATTCAGATGCAGTGAGAAGTCTCAACCTGTCGACCAGTTCATTAACATCATCCCAATACACATATTCAACTGGTTTTTCGTTGAATGTCAAACTATCGATTGGAATGCCACTACCAGTGGTGTGGTGTCGGAAGAGAGGTCTGATGATATGCTTGTATTTATTTTTGATAGTACCCTTCATACGTCCAAGACTATTCAGATGGGGTGTTGTCAACTCCAAAATCCTTTTATAATTTTCCAAATCTTCCTTCTCATATTTTTTGGGGTAATCATAAAATAGCAATTGATACAGACCTGGTGTTTCTTTGAAATTATATCCTTCTGTTATGATTTTTCCTTCGCGAAAATCAATTTCCTTTCCCCCCAGGAACCATTTTGAAGAAACAAAGTCGTATATAGGGCCGTAAACCATATCAATTTGCTCACTTTTACCCAAATATTCCATGATATATTCCCGTGACATTGTTGGATATTGTTCTAGATAATCATTCAATACATCCTCCGGAATCTTTTGATTTGATTCCAAACTATCGAATACCTCATCTTCATCTTCTTCTTCTTCAGCATCCGCAGCAGCAACCTCTTCCAGCTGTAGAAATTTGGTGGGTTCTAAATGCTGCTGCGTTTCTTCCACTTTTTCAGGTTCTGTTTTTATCAATTGTTTGACATATTTCGATTTGAACGGTCTCAGTGGGGGTGGTTTCAATTTTCGTTTGGGTGCTGAGTGAGCAACAATTTGTTTCAGCGGTTCAGTTATGGGTTGGAATAATTTTTGAATAGCTTCATCTTCTTCAGACTTGCCCAATTTCAGTGCCAAGTATTTCCTTCGCACTCCTTTTGCTAACTGATTTATTTTTGATTTACGTTCAGCATCAATAATTTGATCATCTATACTTGTCGATGGCATGATGCCTACTGAGGAATTACTCCAGCATCACACTCTTATAAATTTGTCAAATCCCATGCGATATCTGCCATTGTTCCTATCGAAATCTTTGACAATGACCAAAGTGCCAAATTTTTCGTTCCAACATTTCGAGCACATTGTCTTGAATTCGTCGTAGGTGAAATCGGGTGAGACATGTTCATCAAAGACGTGTTTCAAATTCATATCATCCTGCTTGAATAATACAATGATATTACAATTGTCTCGTATCAATTGTTTGGGAATTTTCGAGTAAGTTTGGCAAAGGTAGGCGGCATCGATTGACTTGTGCCGACACATTGCATAATATTCCCTAATTTTATTTTGTTTATCGCAAGCCACATCGTCGAAAATGAATATGGAATGTTCTCGAGCTTCAGCCGGGTCGATTATTTCATCGTTATCTTTGAAGGGGAAGTAGCCCATACCTTTCACCTTTGCCAACACATCTTGAAGTAGCTGATATTTGGGTTGGTACAATGATTTCGAGTAGACGTAGACATTTTTGAATTTAGCGCCATTCGGATTGAATAACAAACTCAGCATGGCATTGGTCTTGCCACATCCACTTGGGCCGCAAAATATTGCTCGAAAAGAATCGGGTAATAGTACGCCATGTTTGCTATTTTTCGACACTTTCACAAAATCCAAGTTTTCAATAGGTAGTGCACATTTTTGCTGGGTAACCTTCATGACGGCTCACATTAAACTGTGGAAAAAGCATCTAACGCTCCGTTTAATGCGACTAACGGTTCGTTGAATGCAACTAACGCTTCGTTAAACGCTTCGTTAAATGCGACTAACGCACCGTTGAATGCAACTAACGCTTCGTTAAATGCGACTAACGCTTCGTTAAACGCTTCGTGAAAAAACGTCTAACGCTTCGTTAAATGCGACTAACGCACCGTTGAATGCAACTAACGCTTCGTTAAACGCTTCGTTAAATGCGACTAACGCTTCGTTAAACGCTTCGTTAAATGCGACTAACGCTTCGTTAAATGCGACTAACGCACCGTTGAATGAAACTAACGCTTCGTTGAACGCACCGTTAAATGCGACTAACGCTTCGTTAAACGCTTCGTTGAACGCGACTAATGCTTTCAGATTCAACCGTCCTCTGGGACTGAATCTCTTTATACACAGTTTCTCTGAGCACATTTGTCAGTATAATGCTAACCTTCGAACGGCAAGGTGGTGGTATTGTGAACACTCTAATCAATAAACTTCCATTCGAATTACACTTGCCTGGATATCAATACTGCGGACCTGGAACACAACTGCAGAAGAGGTTAGCTCTTGGTCAAAAGGGCATAAATGGTCTAGATTCTGCCTGCCGCCTCCACGACATAGCCTACTCTCAAAACAAGTCCTTGGAAGATCGTCATAAGGCTGATTTGGAGTTGGAGAACAGTGCTTGGGAGCGATTCAAATCGAAAGACGCTACTGTGGGAGAGAAAGCAGCCTCTTGGTTCGTAACTACTGCCATGAAGACCAAACGCAAACTCGGTATGGGTGTGAAGAAGCCATCATTCAAAAAGAATATTGTGCAGAAAATTTCCTCATCATTGCGAAAACAATTGCAACCTCATCAACTGTCTGATATGAGTGAGAATAATTTGAGAAAAGCTTCAATTTTGGCTATGCGTACAGCACGAAATCACATCAACAGTATTGGTGGTCGTCAGAAGGTTCGAGTACCTCGAATAATACCAATCGAAGGAAAAAGTGGTGGTATTCTACCTTTGATACCAATATTTGCTGCACTCAGCGCCCTAGGTGGTTTGGCTGGTGGTGCTGCAGGAGTTGCCAAGACTGTGATTGATGCAAAGAACGCAAAGAAAAAACTTGAAGAAGATCATCGGCACAACAAGGCAATGGAAGAGATTGGAAAACAGGGCTCAGGATTATTTTTGAGGAAAAGTCGTCGTGGCTATGGAATTTTCCTTCGAAAACAAAAAAACTCCCGTTGAAGCTGCCCAATAGAGCCCTTTTCGATGTGGAGTTGAGACGATATGCGAAGCAATTGAAAATTCCTCATTTCAAGGGAGTCTTCATGCGTGATCAACTCGCAAATTTCACTCGACCTGCTTACAAAGAATGTGCCATCATAAATTTGGATTTGCAAAAGAACAAAGGAACACATTGGGTAGCTTACCGCAAACAAGGCAATAAGGTGGAATATTTCGACAGTTTTGGCAATTTGAAACCACCTGTGGAATTGGTGCAATACCTGGGAAAAAATGTCAAAATTTCATACAACAATGATCGTTATCAAAATTTCAATGAGGCAAATTGTGGACACTTGTGCTTGGAATTCCTCTATAAAACTAGTGTGTAGTACTGGTTGAGGTTCAGTCATGTCTCTGATTGTCACACTGACAAGTCATACTTCCACAGCTAGCAGTGACTTTACCAACCCAATTTCCTTGGACCCTGACTCCGAATACGGATTGGCTTTGATTGGTTTTCACTCGTACAACAGCATTCCCAACGTTGAGGAGGGTAATAGAAAGTTTTACTATTTCAAGAACGCTGATACGACCAAGAGAGAAATTATCAATATTCCCATTGGTTCCTACGAAATCACTAACATTGCCAAATTCCTAACAAAATTCATAGAAAAACCCCAGGATATCAAGAGGAAGAAAAACGACGAACAGGAAGAAGATATAACTGATAAAGTATTTTCTCTGAAAGCCAATCTCAATACTCTAGAGTGTGAAATATATAGCAAAGTACACGCTATTGATTTTCGACCTGCGGACTGCATTGGAAAATTACTGGGATTTTCAGAGAGATTGCTGGAACCTGGTCAAGTTCACAAGTCTGATTTACCAGTGAAAATTGTTAAAGTTCGAACAATTCACCTGGATTGCAATATAACTTCAGGTGCATACTTCAACGGACGGCCTTCACATACCATCTACGAGTTTGCACCTAGGGACGACCCCGGTTTTGCCATCGACGAAGTTCCACTAAATTTGATCTATCTACCTGTGTCGAGCAAAGGTGAAATAAACAATATTACAGTACACATTCTCGATCAAGATTTCGCACCGGTGGATTTCAGAGGTGAACTTAATGTCATAAGATTGGTTCTGAAAAAATTGTAATGGGCCTGGTTTTCGATAATATATTCAATGCTCACACCTCTGCACCCCCAGTAGTGGAGAAGCTGCCGAGCAGATCAGTCAAACTTTCCGCTGCAAATCAGCGATTTCTGCAATCATTGGGTTACAATGTTGTCTCGACACGTGTTCGACGTCTACCGCCGACCTCAATTCGACGAATCGATTCAACGTTTGGAAACTAGAACTCATTACCCATATGTGAAATCCTTCGAGAATAATGATATTGTTGAAATTTCCATTCAACAAAGTGAAACATGGTTACTCATGTACGATGCTGTGATAAGTATCAGAGGAACAATGAAAAAAACTGCTGGAGATGGAACTGTTAATTTTGTTAATAATGCACCAGCTTTCTTTTTCGACTCTATCTCATACGAGCTCAATGGCAAAGAATTGGATACAGTTCGTAATCCTGGAATTGTGAGTACACTCAGAGGATACTTGTGTTATAGTGCAGACGATACCAGCCACATGTGTACATCTGGATGGAATTATCCCAATGGATCTCTACGAAATGATGCTGATGGATTTTTCACCTTTCACATTCCCCTCAGACACCTTTTAGGCATTTTCAATGACTATACTTTTGCTACATGCGGTAAACAGTCTCTACGTTTGGTTCGTGCACGCAACGACAACAACAGCATATTCATCAAAGATGCTGCCAATGCACCTGGAAAGACTACAGCCAAATTGCAAATCGAAGGTATCGAATTGAAAGTGAAGCACATTTTCCCAAATGATGAAATTCGTTTGAACCTATTGCAATCTATCAAAGCTGATACACCTATAGTGATACCCTTTCGAAAATGGGAACTTCATGAACTGCCTGCATTGACTACAGGGTCTACGAAAGAAATTTGGGCTGTCAAAACGGCTTCTGCCATGGAGAGCCCTCGATATATCATCACAGTATTCCAAACAGATCGTGTGGACAACCTGCGCAAAGATCCCACCTACTTTGACAATATCGATTTGATGGATATCAGATTGACTTTGAACAGCGACATCTACCCGCACGAGCGAATGAGGCTGGATTTTGCAAAGAACGATTTCGTTGAGGCGCATCGCACATACACCGAATTCTATTCCAGCTACATGAACACTTCGAGAAAACAGCCACTACTCGATTATGTAACATTCAAAAATCGAGCTATTTTCGTGGTAGACGTTTCGAAAAGAGCTGAATTTGTGAAATCGAGTACGGTGGATGTGAAGCTCGATATTGAAGCTAAAAATGGATTTCCTGCCAACACACGTGCCTACTGTATCATAATTCACGATTGTGTTATAGAAAATTTACCTTTGAGTGAGATTGTTCGTCATTTATCTTGAAGCTGAGCGGGTTACGATCAGTTGTAAGAGAGACGCCGAAGATGAAGCTTGTAGCAGTAGACATTCAAGGTTTTGATTTGAGTGGTGTGTTTTACCCCAAAGAAATTGCCATAACCGATGGGACGCAGACGAATTATTTTTTGATGAAACCTCCGAAGCCGTATAGTTCACTTTCTGCTGCAGAGAAACGTCAAGTGAGATATGTCGAACAGAACGTGCACGGCTTGCGATATTCCGATGGTTTCGTCGAATACTCTGATTTGTACAGTATTTGGCAAACTTTAACGGATTTCGATGTTATTTATGTGAAGGGCCATCAAAAATTCGACATTCTCCAAAATTACTTTGCCGAATACGCATCAAAACCACCACACATTGTTAATTTGGAAAAATTTCATACTGAGAACGCTACAGCCAATCAGCCTCCAGTTTTTTCCTTTGAGAAACCTCTGTGTATGAATCATAGAGGTCAAAAAGTGCGCTGTAGTCTGATACACTGTTTCAAAATATGGAGCTGGATGGTGCAGCAAATGGTATGGTAGTCGATCCTGAAATTTCATCTTCAGTGGAACAATTCAAGAAGCTCAGATGTCCATCACCGTTGGTAGCAGCATGGAACAATGTATTTTGCAATTTGAATAGATTTAAATTCAATGTAAAACCTACACGTAGAATAACACCTGTACCTATTTCTGAAAAATAAAATGTTTTCATGTCTTTGAGTTTTATAAATGTATGTGTGAGTCGATTGGGGAGATCAGTTGATTGTTTGCAATGGCCGTGTTAAGATCAAATTATATAATCTTGTCTGCCATTTTTTCCAATATTCTCTACATTAATCCGCCGGATAAAGTGACCAAAGTGTTTGTTACCTTTGAAAATGCCAGCGGATATAGAAACGAAACGTGGCCTTCAAATTGGATGCCAATGATTCCGACTGCTCTGAATGAAGGTCATCTGCATGTTTTGAGTGCCGAAATACCTGCCCATTCCAATTCTTACAAGCTGAGACTTGTTTTTGAAGACCGCAGTTTTGGAGACTTACCTGATTGGAAGAAAATCGAACCTGCCAAGCTGTGTCTCGAATCTGATATAAAAACAATTGCAGGACTACTATACTTTATTACAAGTGTATCGTTGATGCAAATTTTCAAATTTATACTCAAATATCTATTGAAGTTAAGACATGAAGAAAGTGACATTCAACGAGGATATTAATCGAGTGCACCACTTGTGTGTGTGGCAATTTGCCTACAGACAATCAAGAAGCAAATTTTGGGAGAATTTTCCGATCGATCGATTTCGTTTCCAGAGACGTATTGCCGAAACATCCCGATCGATTGAACCAATTTTGGATGAAATGCATCGAAAAACCATATTTGATACAAGATTTGCATGAGACATTTTGGATTCGCTTTCCCAATATGATTACACTGTGTTCTGAATAAAATATTTGTTTATGTACTTGTTTCATTTACATAGCCGAAATAGCTCAGTGGCAAGAGCGTTAGACTGAAAATCTAAAGACCCTCGGTTCGACTCCAGGTTTCGGCATTTTTTGACACTTCAGCCCAAAATTTACACCAACGCCTTTTCTCCCCAACTGTATTGGTTAATTTTACAAACGGCAACATCTACCTTTGCTTTATTTTAAAACCGGCAACCGCGCACCCTGTTAATTGAGAATGAATGATGTATGTTACACCCACATTCTAGATAATTGAAACATTCATCTCAACGACTGGAAAAACCCATTGTTCATTAATTTTCTTATCTATTATTACTTCCTGTCAACACGTCTGGAGCATGCTGATAACGAAATTGAATTTCCTGTTTGTTGCAGAAATTAATTTTCTTATCTATTCTGCACTTCCTGTTTCAGTGCCTGCATTCAATTGATATGATTATCTCAATAAACATTCATCACCGTTCGGAAAAATTATTTATCTCGCAATATTCCATTCGAATGAATTGTTGAATTTTTAATAGTTTATGTCATGTGTTTCATTTTATGGTTGAAATATATTGGTTCGACTCTGATGGCAATTTTTTCATCAAACGACGTCCGAGTGAACCAGCCAATAGCAGAGCCGCCGCAATGACCAATGACAGCCACTAGCCAATGGTAGCAGAGACGCCTGTTTTTTCTTTAATGACCAATCAGTCCCACTAACCCTGCTTTTTTCAGCCAATGGTGGAGCGTCACAGCAATGGCCAATGGCAGAGCTCCAACGCCCTGCTTTTTTCAGCCAATGGTAGCAGAGACGCCTGTTTTTTCTTTAACGACCAACCCCACTAGCCCTGCTTTTTTCAACCAATGGTGGAGCGTCACAGCAATGACCAATGACAGAGCTCCAACGCCCTGCTTTTTTCAGCCAATGGTGGCAGAGACGCCTGTTTTTTCTTTAACGACCAATCATACAGCTTCACAAGCAACGCCCTATTTGTTCTTTTCAGCCAACCAGAACCACAGCCAATGGTGGAGTGTTTGCAGAGACGCCATATTTGTTTTTTCACATAACAACCAATCACAGAGCTCCAGCGGAGACGCCATACTTGTTTTTTCACATAACAACCAATGGCCGAGCTCCAGCGGAGACGCCATACTTGTTTTTTCACATAACAACCAATCACAGAGCTCCAGCGGGGACGCCATACTTGTTTTTTCACATAACAACCAATGACAGAGGGCCCTCTCGAGGTACGACACACGTAGGTCACCCCCCACACCTCCAGACTGTGCCAAAAAGGCATCTACCACTCTTTCCGACGTGACGATTTTTTCTAATGCTGCACCGCGCTCCATGGACTGCTTCGACCGCGTGGCGCCATCTAGCGGGAAGTGTTGGTACTTTTGAGGATAAACCCGCTTTGCTTCTCTACTATGCATATTGCGATGAAGAAAATACATTAGAAAAAAATAGTATTATTGATAAACATTAACAGAAATGCGAACTCCGAATGTAGGTTAGGTCAGTAGAGAACATATTTCAGAATAGGGTAGAGCAAGGGTTCAGAGAAGATACCAAAAAACAATTGAAGATATGTTTTCTTATCTAATTAAAATATAATTATATAAGTACTGTTTGCAGATTCTGAAAATGCATTGTAAAACTTCAGATAGTCAAATTACATTAGATTATCGATAAATACGTTATTGTTTTCATGGTCATGAAATATGAATATTTGAAGAGTTTTTAGAATCCATTGTCCCTTGAACAATAAAAATGTTTCAATAATTCCGTAACAAATACTCTGGGGGTCATCCTCAGGTTCCCTTCTTTTTCTAGCTGTCTGTACTAGCCCTGTCAATCGTCAATAATGTTTCTGGTTTGGTAGGATACGATTATCTACTTCGCTCAGTTGGCGAAAGGAATCCTTCCTCCCGTTTTGGAGTATGAGTCAGCAATCCTTCAGAGTTCTTTGAAATATTTTTCGCTTCCTTTGGTCAGAACGCACGCCATCGTAACCTTTCAAGATTCATTAGGGAACACTGGTTGCAAAGCTATTCAATTTCAAATCGCCACTAACCAATCACTTCATTCTTCCACTTTCCCAATGAATACGCTAGAAATGAGAATCCCACACAGTACGCATTATGATTTTAGGAATTACACTCACACAAATCAAATAGGTTTGTTGGCATTCTCAACAAAAGACGGATTCGAACCAATTCAAATATACTTCTTAGTTACAGGGTTCTGTATTGAATTGTTTGTCAAATATTACTTGGTATCAAATTCAAGACTTTTTATAAATATCAATCACTATCTCGACTTGCACTCTATGCACTTCTCACTAACAGGGTTATCTAGAGGAGGAAAAGACTGATTCTGTATCTGGAGAATAGGGTTGGAGCTGCTCCCATCTTATTATCATCGATTAAATGACTCCTTAATTTTCGATATTCCTAGTCATTTCGGAGATATTTCGAATTATCATAAAATAAATAATTTCAATTTCCATACTTTTCTCAATTTTTCCATGTTTTAATCAATTTACAAAAATTCTTCAACCAAAGTTCATATAACAACTCATGGTCTATCTCTTGAAATGATTGATTTATTAACCTGACCGGTGCAAATTACTAGTGACAGGAAAAAAATAGTCAATCCAAACGTTGGCATATTCTATAGGTTTCATACTTTCGATTGGTATGGAATTTGTCGGATAAATTTCCCGAAAAAAAAATTTCAATCGTAAATTACCCACATTCTGGAGTAAAATTTTTCAGTCAGTCCATCTGCATTGTAATCATTTGCATATTTAATTGGATATAAAATACTTTTCGCCCATAAACAGGACGGTGGAGGTCGTTCTATGGCGTGATCTTTAGACCATCATTTCATATACACTCACCGGCATAATTAGTACATTAGTCCAAATTTCCACTACTGGGTTGTAAGGAATGTGAATCTCGATGTCTTATATATCACAAAAATCAGCAAAAAGGTAAGACCAGAAAAATCTACAACTCCGAATTCATCCAAATAGCGAAATGAAGAATATACAATCCGAGAATTCACAACTCTTGTCAGCTAATGACTAATGCACTAATTATACCGGTGAGGGTATATTTCCGAAACGTACTGTAGTAATAATGGAAAGGACTGAATATGAATCAACTTATTGAAAATGACCGCATCAGTATTTATCAATCGCAAATTTCACATCTCTCCCTTTTTGTAGCTTACGTCTTGCATAATGGCGCAACGTTTTCAGAAACAGCTTTTCGTTTTTGAAATGTGAAAGAAAACAACGGTCATCTTCATTGGCAGAACATATTTTGTGAACTGGCTCTAAGAATTATTCAGAGAGGAATTGAACAAACAGTTCCAGTTGGAACAGGGGTAATACATGATTTCTCATTTTACTTGTAGATGCTTTCAAAGTGACGTTGGAGAAATTCAAGAACGTGGACATACTAATCAATAATGCAGGAATAATGAACGACTCGATTTGGGAAAAGGAAGTGGCCATCAATATGGTAATTTGACATTTCATTAACCAGTCTGCACAAATTTATAATTCATTTTTCATATTATTTCACATCTCCCCTTGTAAAACACTCTCATCAGAGCAGTGCTCCCAGAAGAAAAAGCCTTATAAGGGCAGGGATTGGATAGTTTTCTTAGGTATCTTAGCACTCTGGAGAGTCCTACTGATTTTTTGATAGCACATTCGCTATTTCAAAAAAAGATACCTAGGAAACCCATTCTGAAGAATGTTCTATTTGGACATTCAATTATACTCAAGTCTATGACGGTAAAAAAGTGTAAACTGTGTATTGCTCCATACAGTACCGATTTTTATGAAAATTTGGATTTAGGGTCTACATACCCTCTAAGTTAAAATCTACCCTATGCCGAGGGTTGCTTTTTTCTTGGGGGTGGATGCCACCCCTTCCTGGGGATGAAAAATTTTTTTTTTTGAAAATGAGTACGGAAATCGATAAATTGACTAATTATAAGCAACTTTTGATTCATGAAGTTTTTTGTGAAAGGCAATACTTTTCGACTTATTTGCGAGTGAAATTGACGATTTTCAGACAACAGAAACACGTTTTCAGATTCTGGAAAAATATGCATTTGATCGAAAAACCTGCGGAGAGCAAAATGAAAGCTAAACAAAGGTAATCGTGTATTTATGATTGATGGCTCAAAGACTAAACGAGTTATGGAGAAAAAATCAAAGGCACATTTTTGTAGAAATTAGAATATATGTATATTAGTATAGCATAGTGGTTATATTTTAGGCCTAGTGGAAGTATAAGTCCACCAAAAAGCTATTGTGTAGCTTTTTTCAAGAGCTATGAGTTAATTCCAATGATTTTTCGTTTCCGATTATATTTTTGGAAAGCTTCATGCTGAAAGAGTTCAAAAAAGGTACAGTGCGCGAACACACGCAAGCTTTAACTGTACATATCTTACTCCATTTTCATCCTACAGAAAAAAATGAAGCACCAGAATTTTTTGAATAGGATAACCTACAATTTTGTTCTCTAGAGAATTTTTCATATCATTAATGGTTTTTGAGTTATTATGAAGAAAATGCGATTTTTCGCTAAATTATGAAAATGATTTTTTCCCTGCAATCTCAATTTTTTTCCAAAAATAAGTAATTTCAACTAGTGAAACACATGAAACGTATTATGAGAACATGTATGAAGTGAATTGTGAAGTGACAACGATATTCTTCAAAAGTAATGGAACAGAGGGTGAGATTCTCACATTTTTTTTCCAACAAAAAAATAGGAATTGACATTTTTTTCATACCTCGCTCAGTTTCGATGCTAGGAACTTTCATGAGTGATTTTTGAAGGAATTCAAAAAAGGTTCTATGAAATTTTCCCGTAAAATGCATTGGTTTTTGGTTATTGTACGTGGAAACATTCCATCTGAAAATGTGTTTTTTTAAGCTGAAACCGTCAATTTTACTCGCAAATAAGTCGGAAAGTATTGCCTTTCAGAAAAAAACTTCATGGAAAAAAAGTTGATCAGAATTAGTCAATTTTTACCGATTTCCGCACTCACTTTCAAATAAAAATGTTTCACCTCCATGAAGGGGTGGCATCCACCCCCTAGGAAAAAAAGCAACCCTCGGCATAGGGTAGATTTCAAAATAGAGGGTATGTAGATTCTAAATCCAAATTTTCATGCAAATCGGAGCTGTATGAGATAAATATACGGGAAAATGGTCATAGAATGGACTTTTAATAAACCTCAGCCGTGACAAGGACTTGAACCGCCTCGCAGCATGTGGCAGTGAGAAAAGTAAATCAAATACAAGAACTTTTGCGCACTCGACCGTCAATCGGGTAATGGACCCATTGAGTACGTCTTTAGTGATTTGACCCAATTATCTGTAGATATAGTAATTCATATGATTGCTTTTTGGATTACTGCTGCTCATTCATGGTATTATAAAGATCTTAACACTATTTACATATATTCCTTTTGAGATTCATCCATCAGATCATTCTAATATAGTTCGGAAGAATTTTCCACTGTAGGTATTCCTACGTCCCTAATACGTTCAAAATATAGAAAAACCAGGCACATTCAAAAAACGCATGTTGGATCTTATTCTGTACATCCCCAGTACATACGGTACGGCTAATATATACATCCTCGGTATATCCATAGGATGCACGCGTGCTTTATGGGCTCTCAAGTATATCTGAACTGGATTCTCGAAATTTCAGTATTCACTATACAAATTCTATCAACATGCTCAGTTTTTTCAGTCATGATTCATCTCCCTACGTAAACGTCTACAACTCAGTCACAATTTTCGACAACATCAAAAAATATTTTTAGATTTTCGGTTTACAAAAACATTGCATTAACAAATTCAATGCCAGACAGCTGCCACGAGCTCAGAGCACTCGCCTGGATTTGCGAACATAAAGCTTTTCCAACAGTCTTTCTAACAAAAGACCAAATACTTATACAGGTGATGTTATTAGTTAGGGAAATACGCTATCTGCTAGATTTAACCAAAAACTAGAGCTAGCAATCGTTTTTGTGTATTCAACATCCGATGATGTTGCTTATGAATGGCTTAGCTAATTTTCTAATTCGTAAATTATCTGTGTTCAGAACGGTGTCATTCATGGTATGCTCCTTGGCCTCGAAAACTATCTGAGGAATTTCAAGCAAGGGTCCGAAGCTGTCATAGTCAACATATCGTCTATAATGGGACTGAATGCTCACGGATACATGCCAGTGTACTGTGCCACAAAATCTGCAGTGGCTACCATGTCTTATGCTTGGGGTTGTCCAGTCCACCACAAAAGAACTGGAGTCAGGGTCGTAGCACTCTGTCCAGGACCCACTGCGACACCGTTGATGGATATGAAGGGTAAATTTTGGTCACCGGATTACGTGGAAACCATGAATGACATTATAGAGGCGGGAGGAATTCAGTTGCAAGGGTAAAGAATTTTATGATCATATATCACAAACTTTTCAATGAATTGCTGTTGGGGCGAATGATATCAGAAAAACCATCAAACACACGAAACTTTGAAGAATTCCAAATAAATCACATTTCTTCACAATTCGAAAATTCCATTATTGAAGAATACTCAGATGGCAATATTTTAAATTGCAATTGAATTTTTCAATATAACCATTCTTTATAGTTCTCCATCTGCATGTCCCAAAACATTCAGCACCAATTTTGAAGAATTCATTTCAATTCTCGATGAGAAAATTACATTCCTAAACTAAATTCCAATCCAAGATTCAGCACATGTAAACAAGGATGAGAGCATGATCACCTGCTGGAATCTGCAATGGTATCGGTCAGAGTGCAAATAACTCTGTTGTTTGAATTGCATCTTTTAGAATCCATTGTAGTTTGAATATGTGTTTCATTTAATTATATCCCTGCCAGGCCACCGTGCTCGGTAGTCACACGTTGAAAGTTAAGGTCTCGTTAATCCATTGCTGGCACAAGTTTCGACTTTTGAGGGTTGACGATCGTCAGCTGGTTAACGAAACGAAAATTTTCAAAACAAAATTTAAATACTTTTGAACTATGTATATCAGTTAACAGTGTTTTTGCTCCTTTATATTTCCAAAATTCCTGATTGAAATACATTGAAACTACATTACAATAATATTTTGTCCTCATTGCGACTCTGGTAAAAAATTACGAGCACGTGATTTTGTTCGTATTTTTTATTTTTTTCTCATATGCAGATTCACACGAAAGGAAGCCCTGTAATGTTCAACGAACACCGCATGTTTTGAAGATTATAAGCCCCAGGAAAAATCTCTATCAGTAAGGAATTCCAAAGTTCAACTGTTCTATTGAAAAAAGATCCCTGAGCGAGAGATGTTCGACAGGTCTCCAACCTCACAACAAAGGGATGGGAATTCTGTCTATCACTATAGGCGATATAAATCCTAATATTTTCATCAATGACTCACTTGTATTGAATATTGTAATAGAATAAGTGAAAAATAAGAATCATACTTTGTTCCAGGCTTGATATTATTGCACAAGAACTAGTGAAAATTATAAGGCTGGCTGGAAGTGGAACCATTTGGATAGTTGAAGAAAATCTTCCAGCTTATGAGTATATTGCTCCAGATAGGAAAACATTCAAAAGTAATAGTCTGAAAGATGAATGAGTAATAGATACATCTTTTTTATTATTTGCACGATTTTTTTTTTGATCGAAAAATTCACAGAATCACTGTACATGTATATTTACTGTGTGGATTGTAATGCTCAGTACGACCTTCATGATAATGTACTTCATACCCGTGCGGATATAAAGACTACACCATCAAACTTGTATATTTCTATTTTGATAAATTTGAAAAACGCCCTGGGGTTAAGAAGACTTAGACCTCGGCACCAAGTCGCGAAGAAATCTTGAGATTGGCTCCAAAGTGGGTGCCGAAGACACGAAGATATATATATATATACATATTTGATCGGCTAGGCTTCCGCGGTCAGAAATGTGCTGGCTGGAACTTCCGGTTGATCCGCGTCTGGAAAGATTTACTTGTCTACGTTTCGACTCCCACTTCGGAGCCATTTTCAAGACTTAGTGACCTTGCGTCTAGGTCTGAGTTGTCTCACTAGCTGGCTATCATCACTGGAGATCGAGGATAGAAGGTTGGTGGGATTTGAGGGTTCATTAGTAGTTATGGCAGGATCAGGTATCGGACGGTCGATGGGAGGTTCGAACGGATTGGTTCCCAAGTCGGAGTGAATAGAAGTATGTCGGACCAAAAGTGGTTTCCAGGTATTGGGGAGTCTTTGAGAATCGTCGCGTTTATTGAGACAGTTGGGACGTTTTTCGATTTCAATGGCTTCACGGGTAATTCTGGTTTGGAGGGTTTTGGCTGTGGCAACGGTTTTGGTGTTTTTGAAATCTATTTTGTGGCCTGTTTCTAGATGATGTTGGAATAATGCTGAGTTTGTGTCAGAATTACGGACTGCTAGTTCGTGTTCATATGCTCTACAGGACACTCGTCGGTTGGTCTGGCCGATGTATGTTCTGGGACAGTTAGAGCATGGTATTTCATATATTCCTTGGGTTTCATTGGGGATTGTGTCTTTGGGTGTTCGAAGGTAGGTGGATATTTGGTTGTTAGCTGTGAAAATGGTTTTGATGTCATGTCGTGTCAGAATTCGACTTATTTTATCAGTAACACCATGAATATATGGAAGGAAAGCTTTTTGTCGTTCAGGTTCGTCCTTCGGGGGTCTAGGGTGAAGATCTCGGGTTTGCTGGAGTTTAATAGACTTGTGGATTTGGGAATCGGAAAAATCGTTTTGGGTAAGTGCGGATTTGAGCTTTTCCATTTCATTGGATCTATTGTGGTTATCGGTGAGTTTGAAGGACCTATGTATGAGAGAATTCAGAACCGAATTCAATTGTGCTGGGTGATGATGAGACTTGGCATTGAGGTACCGGTTTGTATGGGTTGGTTTGCGGTAGACGGTGTGAGTGAAAGAATTGTTGGACTTCCTGATGAGAACATCCAAGAATGGGAGGGAGTCGTCCTTTTCTATTTCCATAGTGAATTGTATGTTGGGGTGAATGGTGTTAAGGTGGGTCAGGAATGTTGGTAGGGTTTCAAACCCATGAGGCCAAATGGCAAAGATGTCATCTACGTATCTGAGCCAGCAAGTGGGCTTGAGTTCAGATGTGTCAATGGCTCTGGTTTCGAAGTCCACCATGTAGAGGTTCGCAAGAACTGGGGAGAGGGGGGAACCCATCGGGGCTCCTTTCACTTGTTTGTAGAATTTGCCCTGAAATAGAAAGTATGTACTGGACATACAATGGCTGATGAGGTTGAGATTGTCTCTAGAGATTTGATGCTTGGTTTCCAAAACACTCAAGGTTTCAGCTAAAGGAATATTCGTGAAGAGAGATGCTACATCGAAGCTTACGAGAATGTCTGTTGGTCGGAGATTGAAGGTTTTGAGTATTTCAATGAAATGAAAAGAGTTTTGGATATACGACGAACACTGTTCTACTAGAGGTTGCAGGGTGTTTGCTAAGTATCTGGAAAGGGGTTGTGTTGGGCATCCAAAGGCGCTAACTATGGGACGGAGTGGGATATTCGGTTTGTGTATTTTTGGGAGGCCATATATTCGGGTAATGCGCGAAGATTTCTCCCTCGGAATGAGAGCTTTCTTCTGGTCATTCGGTATATTGGAGTTGTTGATGAGGGTTTTGGTCTTTTTCTCGAGATACGTGGCGGGGTCTCTTGAAGTGTGTTGGTATTCAGGGGAGTTGATCAATGTTGTCATCTTTTCAACATAGTCTGTGGTGTTGAGAATCACAGTGGCGTTGCCCTTGTCGGCTGGTAGAATGATGATATCTGGATTGTTGTGGAGATTCTTGAGGGACCGTCTCTCAGATGGGGTTACATTGGATTGGGGTACTTTGGCTCTTCTCAGGAAGGAAGCAACATCTTGCCTAGCTTCTTCGGCAGTGTTCTTAGGAAGATGAGAGATGGCTGCTTCAGTCTGAGTTATAATGGTTTCGACTGGAATAGAT